>NSJW01000270.1:0-33051 GCA_019955255.1 Castanospermum australe | reverse complement strand
TATCTTTATACTTAAAATGAGCTCCCAGGGGAAAAATGGTATCAGAGCCTCGTTGAGGTTCTGTTAGCCTGAGCTAATTAACAATTAGAAGTGGTTAAGACGTAGCGTTGGTCAGCAGTGAGTGGAGCGTTGGTCAGCCCAGGAGATAGGCCAGAGAGTGGCTAAGTTAGGGTGGTCCCGATCCGATAACACTGTGGTCCCGATAGGTTGAAACCATTGATAATCTAGATTAGTAATGGCTAAACTATTAAAAACTCTAAGTGAGCTCAATAAAACAAAAAATAATAAAATAGTTTTATCTTCTAATACTCCTTCGTCTTCCACTCAGTCTCTAGATCAAGATTTAGTCCAAAATAGAGAAATTGAAATAGCAGAGATAGAAAATAGGCTCCAAAACTGGTCAATACCTAAAATTAAACACAAAGACATATATAAACAAAGTACCTTTAATTTTAAATCAAAAGATGTAATTGAAACGGTAGAATCTTCTCATGATTTAAAAAATTTATGTGAAACTATACATTTATTAAATGAGAACTTATTAGAACAACATGTAAAAGAAGGATTTAAATATATTCATATAGGATTAATACAGGTAGCAGCCAAAACTCACTCAAGATTAGGAGTTGATACTCCCATAATGATATTATTAAGAGATACTAGATTATTAAAACCACACAATTCTATTATAGGAATATTAGAATCTAATCTTCACGATGGTCCAGCTTTTTTTAATTCTTATCCCAACTTTTCTATGGTACTAGCGAACGCATATACCCCAAAATCTTTAGTCTTAAATGTAAAAATTCTAGAAGGAATATTTTTAGGTGCAATAGAAAATGTCTCTATAATTTATAGAATACATTACAAATTAACAACAACAGACTATAATTTTCGAGCCTTAAGATCCTCTTCGAAAAACGAAACAATTATAATGGAAGCTAACCTAAAGAAAGCTTCAATAACTACTTCTAAAAAATTAAACCATCAACAAATTATCAATAAAATGCCTCAACAATGGTTAATGGAAGATATTATGACTATTCCAAAAATAGAAAATACTAAAGTAAGATCTATCATACAACAAGATGAAAATCTTATTATAGAAATGATGAGATCCTCTTCCCAAAAAATATAAGAACCAATATCTTCAACAACCACATCTACAATACCATCTAGATCCTCTATAGAGGGATCTACAATAAATTTAACTGGAGTAAACTTTAAATTAAATATTCCACAACCTATATATCAAGAATCACAAAATAATAACTCACCACAATACTCTCCAACAAGATCACAAGTAATTAATATGCTTACCTTAGACAAACCATTTATCATAGATAAATTATGGATTAGAAAAAAGAAATTGCATATACATATACTATAACCTTTTTCTATTTACAATAGAAAAAAGGTTATATGTATGTATATATATACATATATATATATATATATACATATACATAATTATGATGTTATCTAACAAGAAGTTTCGCTAGTTTAATGTCTGATTAGGAATTTAACAACATTGCTAAAATCTTTGTTTAAAAATCTAGCTGTAAATTTTAGTAAGATTATTTTGTTTAAAAAAATTTATAATTAAAATGTTCAAGAAACTTTTTCAAATGCCAAAACAAAAAAAACTAAACAAGTAGGGATGGAATAGGGATGATAAAAAGTCATAAATTTGAATCTGGGTATGAAAAAATACCAAATAAACTAATGCAATCATATACTTACAAAGAAAGTTAAGACTAACTTTTTCGAACTCTAGCAATCAAATTCAAGTAATCGGAGTGGATTGCGATTATATTGAGACTTTGGCAATTCCAAAGTCTATCTAAAACCAATAAATGTACTTCAATCCACCCCCAGTGTCCAGCGATATTAGAATCATGGTGTAATAATAGTCCTAACAATCACAATCCTTTCAATTGAAACTGCGCAGCAAGCATAAATTACAAATTCGTTCAGTTTATATGTCACTTGACTGAAAAATGCAACAGATCACACTCAATAGAAGTATGAGGTTTAAATCAATTTCTAAAACAAAAAATGAACATAAATTAGTGCATTCCCCTTCGTCAATAGAAAAATGCCCAATGATTGTGCTTTGCGCCACTAATCCAAAGTGAAAATGGTCTAGAAGATCAAAATCCAAAATACTTCACTCTTGTCAATGCATAAACTTAAAATCACAACTCAATCCAAAACGCCATAGGAAGATGGTGAGGTGAGATCCTGCAAACGAGGGACAGAACACCATAAGAGGAAATGGGCTTAGAGAAGAATACGCAGATTCTTTCCCACTAGGAAACCCACATGATTCTCCTAACACTTATGATGCTAAGTCATGAGCCAAGTCATGAATTATGAAGCTAACGCAATCACCCGATCGTTGAAGAAATGACCACCGTGTTAGATAGCTAAAATAGTCATCACCTACGTCTTCCATGCTTTTGCCGCTGGGTTTGGATTGGTACAGAAAGCCTTGGGCCATCCACAAGAGGATCACTTGTTTCTGTTAGAACTGGTAAAGCCTGGGGTGGGGAATATTGACAAATACGGAGGGCCTCTTGCTTGTTTGGAGTGTAACCTCCCAATGGCAGTGGCAGCTAGCAATCCTGAAAGAATTAACAGCAAGAAAGAAAGGCAGAAGTGAGTCATGGACGAAAAATAACACTGCGCGCATTAACACAAAACATACACATCATGCATATTTAATCTTTACCCAAGTTTTCTTTTTTGAATAAAATCCAACTTGATAGTCTGTGGTCAGATTAAGCTAGCTTAGTTAAATTGATTTTAAAAAATGAATTTAAAAGAATTTATTAATATTTGTGAATGATACTTCAAAATTTAATTTATAAGAATTGATTTTGTTTGGATGATTTTAAAAAAAAAAAAACTTCTGCGCATGGAATTATCAGAAAAGACATAATAAATAGAGAGGCCTTATCAAATTATTTTATACTATTTTAGCATTGATTCCTTCTTTGGCTGGTAAAAATGACTTGTATCAAATCTATTGAAACTGAGATGTCTTCCCTAATAACTGAAAGGAAATAGAACCCAATGTCATTAGGCATTTTCAATTCTTGGAGAGAATTGGAATGGCCATTCGGGATGCGGAGATAAGTCAATGTATATGCAACATTTTCCTTGTAGTGTATAGAAAATATTTTCATTAATGCATAACGGCTAGTGCTTTCAAATGACTAAAGGAAGGCAGCAAATGCTCAGTGTTTTCCATTTATTCAATGATCATTCAAGACTACTAGTCATTGATAATTAATGGCAAGTTTTTTTACATGACTTTTTTTATGCACATTATATAGGTTTTCATGCGAGTGACTTCAGTACTACTGTTGCATGTGTTGCGGCATCTGGCTTATTTAACAGGCATAAAGGCTTCATATGTTCCAGCAACAATATAATATCATGAAATTGAAAACTAAAGAACTACTTAAAGAAAGTACAAGACTGTGATTCAAAGACGATTTCTTCCCGGCTCCAATAAAATCATTTCATATGGAAACATTGATAATTTCAAAGTGATCCTTGATCATCTGCTGCTTCACTGAGTGAAGTTTCTATCTTAGCATGATCTGTTAAGCCTGGAGCTTAAGTCAGGGACTGCACAGCTGCTTACATGGAGATATTAACTTTAACCAAGGAAGATTATGGGTAGTTTCTTGTCTCTTATGCAAACACCACTGGAAGACATGCTTTTGCTTGATTATTGAGCAGAAAAAACGACAATTCCTTGAGATTTGGGATGCTTGTCGATGCATCCAAAGATGCAATGTCTACTCACCAAAAAAAAAAAAAATGCAATGTCAATTGGCAATATACAGTTGGATCTCACCAACAGAGTATCGTGAGGGAAATCCTCAATCTCAGGAGAAAGAAAAGGCACAGTAAGATGATGAGGTGAGATCCTAAAATTGAGGTACAAAACACCAAAAGAGGAATTGGGTTTACCGTTTAGAGTAGAATATGCATATTCTTTCCAACTAGGAATCCACATACCAAAATTCGACCTGTTTCAAGCAAATCATCAAGTGGAAAACTAGTTACAGGTTAGGCTTTGAAGGAACATTTGATCAAGAGAGAAGCTAAACAAAAGGCTGCACCAAGTTTGGCATCTTGTTCTGCTTCTTTGTTATTGAATGATCATGTGTACAGCAGAGTGGAAGAAACAAGGAAATTCAGGATTTTTTGCTTAGATAATACAGATGGAGGTACTGGAAGTCATACTGCTACGGTTGGCATGGTGGGTAATGGTGGAATGGCAAGACAACTCTTGCAAAGCATGTTTATAACAATTAGATGATGATTTATCTCTTGGGGTCAGAGCATAGGTCACTGTTTCGCAGATACTCAGGTGGGAAAAGTTTATTGGCAGTGTTTTCTGAGGATGACAATCTTGACTTACTAAGGTCTGATATCGAGGACCATCTTTAATGACGAAAAATAGGAATTACAAGGACTGAAATCCTACCCACTAGGTCATTGAAGATCTGACATCCAGTCTAGTACTAAATCAACCTAAAAGCTTAAGTTGCTATGTGGAGGCATATGAATAATTTTATTTCTTACATAGTCGAGACTAACAGGAGCTTGTTGAGAGCCTCTTTTGAAGCTGCAGCAAGATGGAATGTCATAATTATAACCATGCACCAAGAGAAAGTTGTGGAAGCGAAAGCAGCACTCACAACTCATAGCAGCAAAAGCAGCAAAAGCAGAACAGAGTGCAAACAATTTGAATCAAGGAGTCAAAACTGCTCAATGTGTAACAAAGTGAGAAATTTGGAAAGGAGAAAAAGAAAATAAAGAGAATTGGGACCAACACCCAATGTGTTTACAGTTAGTAGTTAAACTGGATGGCCTTTTTATGACCAAGTTATGAAACTGCTGACCATGTTGCAGACTTGCTAGGTTACCGTGTATATCCAGAAAATATTGCATTCCATGCTACAGTTGGCTGATTGATAGTTAGGAACTTAGGATCAGGGAAGATAGAACATTTTTAGGATTAAAACTACAGAAAATCTAGATACAAATTAATATGGACCACACCATTAACTTCCAATTGACTTGAACTCTTCAGTAAAGATAAACCAGGCACTGTGAGATCATTATCAATATATCTACATGAGTATAATTGGATCACAACTAGTGCCAAGGTTAATTAACATGTGAAAAGTCAACTGCGGTGCTATTGGGCCAAACACAGACAGTCTATAAGCCTAGGATACTTACTGTATTGACTACTAGTTCACGCAATTGATGAGCTTTTCATCAAAGCAGGGGTGTCATCGAATGTCTTATTATTGGACGAAATGACATTCGACGAAATGGCCAAGTCTCAAACACTACCTATTTTGTTTGTAATCAACCTCTGCAACTTCAAACTCCAATGAAGGATAAGTCTATGGTTGTTTTTCCCCTCTAACAAAAGTGACTGGGAATAAAAATAAAGGAAGGAAACAATAGGAATGAAAAATGTAAATAGTAATTCTCTTTTTCTGCATACATATTTCTACTTAGCCTTAACCTTTAACCTTATAAAACAAAAAATGAAGTTAACAAAAGATTCTAAGGTGTATGATCTTCTGTAATTGAAATGTAAAATAAGTAGGAAGAACTGCCAGGACAAGATATCCTGGCTTTTAAACATGCAAAACCTGAATAAGAATTATATTTGCACCTTGTTTATGAGCATGTCTACCTAGCCTGCATAAATGAGCCAAAAGCATCACATGACACCCATAGACATTTTATTTTATCATGATTAATCTATAAACTTTTTCATATTTACTTTATAAAGAAATAAGAGAGGAAATGGAAGCTCAAGAAGTAGCAGTCAGGAACACAAAACTGAATCCAGAAGACACAAATGATCTTTGATATCTAAACCGCAAAACAAAAAGTCTAACAGGTAATACAAAATGAAGCACCTATTCCATCACCAAGAACAGGAGCAGGTTGCTAGTAGCAACAACAATGTTGAGCATTAAAGAACATCACAGGATAGAAACACTAACTGCGGAGCCAAACTGAGTTCAAACAAGTAATATGGAAGAGACCTAGAAAATAGAAAATAAAACTAAAAAAATGCATGCAGAAAAATAGATGTCTCAACTGGAAATTGGGTAATCTAGGGACAAGAAGAAGAAGTACGTTGCAAGAAGAACTCACAACTCTCATGACAGCAAAAGCAGCAACAGAGTGCAAACAAACTTATGACTGAGTGAAGCCATAAGAAGTATAGATTCTCAAATTACTACCTTTATACAAATTGCTTGGTCAGAGAACCCAAAACCAAGCTATAATAGACCCAACAGCCAGACCAATAACTAAAAAAAATACAATCACAATCCCTGCAGTCTCTGCATGCTGCAAATTTACAATTTTAGCAGCCAAAATCATCAATACACTGCTTAGATAACCATTACTAAGCCTTAACAAGCAAGTCAGTATTATCAGAGGAATCTATATTCAGGAAAAATATGGGACTGTTCAAGCACCCTAAGAGGAGAGGGAAAAACAACATTCTTGCTACGCAATCATGTACAGCAAATTTTCCATTCTCTAGGAGATATACTGCAGTCAGACATTTGCCAACAAGATCAAACACATTGTAGCCATTAATAAGGAGAACTGGACACCAATCCTTAAGAATTTAAGAGTGCACATTCTCTGTAATGTGATTGGGAAATATTGCCAGAGTCACAACATATATGAGCACAAAGCCAAACCCATACCACTTGACTCTTCCAACAATATCCCATAAAGTTTACCTATATAGTCCATAAAGATCCAGCAAGGGAATCATTGTCTTCTTCATCCTCAGTGACAGCCTGAATCATAAGTAAATCATAGTACTTCATAACAGGAAGCCTGTGCACTACGTTGTAGAAAAGCATACATACAAACATAATTACAATTGATACAGAAAAGTAGTGTTTTGCTCTCTTTCCATGGCCAGAGGCATCTTGTGAGCAAACAGCTTTTGTGAATAACCTCAGGACAGAAACAAGTACCTGTGAAGTCAAGACATCCATAAGAAAAAAGAGAAAACCATTTACCCATCTGAAGCTCAATAGACAAGGGAATATATCACAGAAGTTCAATTCATGGCTTCAAGGTTATCATGAAAAGTTGACACGTGAAACATTTAGATTCATTCATTGTGTTCCCCACCCTCACTTATTGATCTTAACAAGTCTTATAACTAAGAAGGTAATTATTTTATGTCAGTATACAATTACAAGCACATAAATATAGGCGATACTAGTCAGATTTTCTCCTCTCTAAATAATGAAAGGATTAAAAGTGAACAAACAGAAATTTTTGAGAGAGAAAACAAAAGGGGAATTTGGTTTAAAGTAAAACACGCAGATTTGGTTTGATGGAACATTTGCTCAAGGAAAAAATCTATCCAAAAGTCTGCTAACTTTGGTATCTTGTTCTGCATCTTTGTTATTGGATGATCATATCTATAAGATAGCTGAAAAAGTTTGTGATCTTTATACTTGTCAACCAAATATTTACCAAGGGTTCAATAAACTGTTCCTCCTTTGCATCATTGGGCGGTCAGTGAACAGTATTATATTCAATATTAGCAATCCAGTGAGCCACTGAGATTATTAGTGCTAAAGAAGTCTAAGATCAAACTATGAACTAACATATCAAACAACTCCTGCAGGAAGACAAAAATGCAATTCCCTAGTTTGTCAACCATGTTGCTTTGACAATTTTTATATGGTCAGGAGACAGGGAATTGAAAGAAATAGAATGACTATGAGATTTGGGACACCAAGAGAGCCCGGCATAAACACAAGGATCTGTTGCTTCTTCTCTTTTTTATTTCGTTCCTTTTTCCAATTCTTCTTTTGATTAATCACCAGGGACATAAATCGTTCAATGTGATTTAGCTTGAAACAGTGGTAATGATTTCCACCAGAAAAGAAGAGGTATAGACAGGGAATAAAGACACCACTCATTCCAACTAAGGAATAGTATCAAGTATCAACCTTGTGCAAACAATCATTGTTCATATAACAAGTATCTTTCCGATTTTCTTCTAACTTTTTATCTTTTCTTTTGACTAAGCTTATAATGAGGTAGTTTTCTTTAGTGGATTTAATAAAATTAATGATGCAACAAAAATATGCAGCATTAGCTGCAACACGTAACACAGAATTTATAAAATCATCACTTAATAAAATAATTCAAATTTGATCAAGCTAATTAGAATAAGAGAATGAGAGTCCAACCAAAGGATTACCCATTAACGGCTAAAATTAGGATTCAAATACAACTTAATTTCACATAATCACTCACAAGACTGATATTTTATTCTTCATTAAGCATACCCAAGACAAGACTCAATTAAAAGTTAAAATTTACTCAACCATAAAAAAAGGGTCAAAATTTTCATTCTTGTAATGAACTGGTGCTCTTACTTGATACATATGATGTTATGAACCTTTAGGGTGGATGGCAAACCAGGTCTGGATAAACGTGAGAACAAGACCAAACGCGGCAGCCAGCAAGGCAATGACGGTCCAGGGTGAGCGAAAATACGTATTATAGGCCTCTCCCATCCAACCCAAGATCTTGATCTTCCCGCGCTTGGACTCAAAATGCGCTTCGATTTGGTCTCTGATGTGGGCGAATCTGGCCGTCTCGGGCACCAATACAGTGTCCATCCTGTTAAAGAGATCGGCCACTTCTTTATCGCTGGCAAGTTCGTTGCGGAGTATACCAGCAAACCTGAGCTCCTTCACGTCCTCTGGCTGGTCAATGAGCGAGCTGAGGAACACTATGTATGAGCTTATCTCGAAGTTGTTCCGAAAGTCAGGGCACATCTCATACGCTATCAGGTTGAGAAAAATATGGGCGGTTGAGCCGTCCACAGTGAGTTCAGGAAGTTGCAGTTTTCCATCAACGAAGCTGGGGTGGAAAGAGGTGTTATTGGGGTATTTCTTCACTCGAATCCCTGCTGCCTTGAGCTCCCGTATGGTCCCAATCCTGTATTTTCTTAGGTGCAAGGATTTTCGATTGATCTTGATTTCCCTATGGATTTGTACTTGGTCACTCATCAAGAGGGGCCCTGCGCAGGTAGTCTAAAAGATGAATTGGATCATCTTCGGTCTTGGCCTTGGTCTTGGTCTTGGTCCTGTGCCTCGACTATTTACCTTGTGCTCTTTGGGCAATTCGCCACCTGTGTTTGCATTCTGCTTCTCCCTGCCCGGATCCAGCTTTCCCGTTCTCGATGCCATCACAATACCATGAATTTTAAGGAAATTGTGCATGCATTTGTTGAGCCTGGCTTCATCGTTGCATAAGAGCTTGAGCACAAGGTAGGGAATTTGGTTCTCCAAGAGGAGCATATCCTGGTGCACCCGTACCAGCTTGTCAATGCTAACCTGCAGTACTTGTTCTGGATCAGAATGGTCTGATTTGTCCAGCAAATGAAGTACCTCACATCCATCCACCAAAAGCATCCATAACAGTTCGGCGTTGAAACCAGATTCCCAGCAGTCTGGTGAGAGTAACGACTTTAGTTCGTCGAAGTGATCTTCTAGTCTATCAAGTAACTCTCTCTCGTTTTGGTTGGTATCTCGAAGATACATTGCTGTCCACATATGCTTGTATTCCTCTCCTAGCTTGACATAAGGTTTATCAAAATGGAGGGGGACCGACTGAAATGAGATTGGGCAAGTACAAAGTTTCCAAACTCCGCGGCCTCTCATATATCCCGGAACTCGTTGTATCTTGGGTCTTGAAACTTGCCTCGAAACCTCATGGCCGACGCTAATTCTTTTTTTCCACTCTTCTAAGTCTTGCATGCTCTGATCCAACCACATTCCGTCGTTCTGAAGGATTATCAACGTGAAATACTTTACCCTGTTAAGAAATGATAGCAGAGAAAGTGAAAGAGAAACACAGAGAAAATCAGAGAGAAAATGAGATTCAAGTGTTATTGTTTCAATCTAAATACACTTGCTTACATACAGCAGCTTATAGTGGCTTATATAATAGTAACCCAGCATTAGAAATACAATCATCATCTTTTTGCTTTATGCATACTCTCGATCTTTCCGATCAAAAGCATTTCTCTTTAGTATGGCGTCCAATTTGAATGTTTCAAGTATGGAATCAAATTGAACAACTTTATACCATAGCAATGTGACTCACGCTAGCTGATGAAACTTCAAATGGAAAAACTCCTAATACTGATTTCATTACATCTTTGCAAAATAAACCAAAAAAAAAAAAGAAAAAATACTGAGGATTCACTGATTTCAGCTTAACCCTGTTACGCAGTGAATCAAGATCTCATTCATGAAATATTACATTAAGCAAAAATTAGTATAGTAATGAAGGTAATTAAAAAACAAATTTAACAGATACACTCCGACTCATTGGAGTTGGAAAGAGACCCACCCTGCTCTCTTATGCAAGCTTAGTAGAGTCATGTTCCCCTTCTCATTATTCAACTTTTATTAAATATATAATAATTTAATATATTTAAGTGCTTGATTCAATTAAATTAATTATTTTGTGTGAAGAAATTTATAATTAAAATATTGCAGAGATAAGAGCTGTTTTATGTACAAATTAAATTAAATAAAACTAAAGATATGTATCTAATATTCATAAACTTAGATTAAAAATTAAGTATGGTTGATGGATTACATGAAAATTTTTATTTTTTTGAAGTCACTACTTTTAGTTGCGCTAGTATCATGCATAATTTAAATATTCTCAGCCTAATACTTTAAAAACTTAAAAATATTTTTTTATTAAATTTACTGAGAATCTAATTGTTCAAATAATTCTTTTTCAATATTTTGATATTTACAAACTGAATTTTTATTGCAAAATAATTATATTTATTTTCAAAGTAAATTGAAATTTTTTTTATCACTGTTCATTATAAAAAACATGAAAAATAAGCAAAATATATTTGTAATTATTGATTGCAAATTATACAAAATTAATATAAATAAAAAGATTTGAGACTAGTTTTACTGAATTGCATAATTATGAAAAAATAATTTTTAATTAAGAACAATTTTAAATTTCAAAATCAATTGAAATATTGAGAACTACTTGTTTGAGCAGCATATTATACTTATTATCTCTAACTTAAAAAGAACAAGTGATTACTTTAAGAATCATAAGTCAAACTTTACACTTCCTTTTCAAGAAAATAAAATTTGTTGTACGTAGTTAATTAATCACGGCACACATTATGTGTGCAAAATATTCATTAATCTAGAAAACATGGGAAATTTTGAACGAGATACACCGTAAGTTTAGGAGACTTAAAACTTTATGTCTAAAAATCTAACTTTAGTCTAATAGCTAACTTAGGGCAAACTTTGTTAGCTTATTTTTTCTTCCAAAAAAAATTAAAATGTTTAAAAAATTTGTGCCTGAAAATCTTTTTCAAATGCAAAAAAAAAAAAAAAAAAGCTAAACTATTAGGAATAGATTAGTAATGATTATGGGTTTAGATAATTTGTAAAAAATCATAAATTCACACCTCTATGTACCATTATAAAAGAAATATATAAAATAAATTAATCAAAACATATATATTTATAAAGAAAGATTAGACTAACCTTTTTGAACTCTAACAATCAACTTTCAAAGTAATCTTTGATATTGATATTGGTATTGATTATTGATATTGGTATTGATATTGGTATTGGTATTGATATACTGATATATTGATATTGATATTGCGATATATTTGGAATCATATGCTGAAATAATAGTTCTAACAATCACACTCCCTTTCAATTGAAAGTGCGCAGCAAGCATAAACTACAAGTATTTCTCAGTTTGTTTTATATCACTGGACTGAAAAATATGAACAGATCACCCTCAATAGAAGCTAAATTTAGAACAAACAATTAAATCAATTTCCAAAACAAAAAATGAACATAAAATTATTGCATTCTCCTTCGTCAATAGAAAAACTCAGAACAGATCACCGAAAAAAAAAAGAAAAAACTCAGAATAAAAGAAGCAGGTACAGAATAGTACGTCACATTTTGCCCAATGACTGTGTTTTGAGCTGCTAATCCCAAATGATAATGGTCTAAAAAATCAAAATCCAAAATACTTCACACTTGTCACTGCATATACACGAATCACTGCTCAATCTATTAAACAGTGGAAAATAGTAGGGTTCAAAAGATTATTTTGGATTGGAACATTCTTCATAAGCACAAGTACACATACTCTCAATGGGTCATCTAAGTTCTCAGTGTAGAAATTTATATGAAGTTTATTTTGCTGCATCCTCACAACTCTTCCAAAATAATCTTAATTGACATTTGTCAGAAGATGGAAGACGTTCTACTTCTACATTTTCTCTTCTCTAAATACTTAAGGGATTAAATATGAACAAACATGAATTTTTGAGGAACGAGGGTCTATCCGCCGAGGAAGACATCACTAAAAGTTGATTAAGAATTTAAATGCTTTATCTTGACAAAACATACAGTTGTCTCAAGATAAATTAAAATATCCACTTACTTTGAAAAGTAAGTCTTAGCATACATTTACACACCGTGAATAATTTTTTCTAAATTTAAATCTCATCAATCTAACCGTTGAAATAAAGTTCTTATAAAGTAGATCAAATTCATAAAATTTTATAAAATTTTAAAAAATGAAATTGATATTTCATCTAATTATTTTATTTTAACGTATAATATATTTTTCAAAATATTAAGTAAATGTTAACTATTAGATTAATTACCTATGCATATATGATTCGTATCTTAAATTTAGTATATATAATTTTCATGATAATATCTACATGATTCAATACTTGGATTGGTGATAAATTTAACATTTAGAAAAAGTTATTTACAGATGTAAGCATACTAAGACTTAATAACCTTTTTCTAAATGTTAAATATCATCAATTCAATCGTTGAATCATGTGACGTAACATTATTGTGAAAATCATGTATACTAAATTTAAAATAAATTAGATATGCATATAAACAGGGAAAATAAATACATTACTCATTCCTACAATGGAAAAGTGTCAAACTTGTGCAATCAATAATAGTTCATATAACAAGTATCTTTTCGGATTTTTTTCCAACTTTTTATCTATCTTTTGAATAAGCATATATCGAGTAGTTTTCTTTTATGGATGAAAAAAAAAACTAATGAAACAACTTAAAAAAAGAAAGTGTTGCATTAGCCGCAATTCATAACACAGAATTTATAAAATCATTGCTTAAATCAAATCATTCGAATTTGATCAAGGCATCAAGCTAATTAAAAAGAATAGGAGAATCAAATTTGAACCAAAGGATTACACATTAATGGCTAAAATCAGAATCAAATACAACTTATATAGTTTCACATAATCACTCGCAAAACTGATAATTAATTTTATTCCTCATTAGGCACATGCAAGACGCAATTAAAACTTAAAATTTACTGAATAAAAGAAAAGAGTAAAATTTACATTATGAGCAAGCTCGTTGCGGAGTATACGAGCAGATCTAAGGTCTTTCACGTCCTCCGGCTGGTCAATGAGAGAGCTGAGGAACACTATGTATAAGCTTACCTCGAAGTCATTGTGAAAGTCAGGGCACAACTCGAACGCTATCAGGTTAAGGAAAGTCAGCGTCGTTGAGCCATCCACAGTGAGCTTAGGAAGTTGGAGTTGTCCAGCAACAAAGCTGGGGTGGAAAGAGATTTTACTGACATATCTCTTCACTCGAATTCCTGCTGCCTTCAGCTCCCGTATGCTCCCAATCCTGTGTTTTCATAGGTGAAGGGACTTCCGATTGATCTTGATTTCGCTATGGATTTGTCGAGAGTGAGGGTCAGCATCAGCACTACTCATCAAGAGTGCGCTTCGCAGATAGTCTAAAAGATGAATCGGGTCGTCTTGGTCTTGGTCTTGGTCTTGTTCCTGGACTATTACCTTGTTCTCTTTGGGCAATTCCCCACCCGTGTTTGCATTCTTCTTCTCCCTGCCCAGATCCAGTTTTCCTGCTCTCGATGCCATCACAGTGTCATGAATTCGAAGGAAATTGTGCATGCATTTCTTGAGCCTGGCTTCGCCGGTATATAAGAGCTTAAGCACAAGGTAGGGAATTTGGTTCTCCAAGAGGAGCAGATCCTGGTGCACCGGTACCAGCTCGTCAATGCTAACCTGCAGTACTTGTTCTAGATCATCAGAATGTTCCGATTTGTCCAACAAATGAAGTATTGTAAATCCATCCACCAACATCATCCACACGATTGCATCGTTGTAGTATTCATCATTGGGATTCCAACCGACGTCTTTCTAACAGCCTGGTGAGAATAGTTGCTTCAGTTCGCTGAGGCGACAAAAAATTATTTGACAAAAATCATGGGCATTTTGACCGGTAACGTCGAGATACATTGATGTCCACATAAGCTTGTATCGCTGTCCTAGCTCCACATAAGGGCTTCTATAATGGATAGGACCGATTGAAATGAGCTTGGGCAAGTACAAGTTTTCAAACTCCACGCGTCCTCCCATATAACCCGGAGCCCTTGTATCTTTGGCCTCCAGACCTTATCATCTTTCCTAATATTTTCTTTCGACTCTTGTAGTTCAGCAAATCTGTCAGTGAGCCAGGGGTATCTCTCTAACAAAGGGGGAACTCGTTCCTCTGGCTTTGGCGTCATCGATGTCCTTTCAATGTGCGAGATGTTCGAAGGCATTGTGTGCGTGTTGAATTTATATGGGCATATAGATATAGTCATCGAGAAACACGATCTCCCTGGCCCAAAAAAAAGACAGACACGATAACCTAGCATAGAATTATCTTTTTTGCTTTATAGAAAGTTTCAAGTATGGAACATAACCCAGCATAAAATTATCTTTCCGCTTTATAGAGGTTTCAAGTATGGAACATAACCCAGCATAGAATTATCTCCTTGCTTTATAAAGGTTTCAAGTATGCAACAAGCCACCAAGAATCCCTCTCTTTCAAAAGCATTTATCTAAGTAAGGCTCCAATTTAAACAAGCCAAATCCTGCATTTATCATAAATCCGTTGTTAATGCATCGTCTAAATTAGCCAATTGAAGCAATTGGTTGCGAAAATTCACATATGTTTGACACATACAGGTGGAGATCTTACTTATATCAGGTGTAAATATTAAATACTTTACACCGTTTAATAACTTTTTATAAAATACAAATTAAATCAATCCAAGTCGTTGAATCATGTAATATTATCTTAGTAATCATACATGTCAAATTTGAGATAAATTGAATCAACATGTTAATCTAATAGTATTTCTTATATTTCAAAAATACATTATACTGTTAAAAGAAAATAGTGTGATGAAGTATCAATTAATTTTTAAAGTTGTATAAAATTTTTGTAAATTTGAATCTACTTCATAATAATTTTTAATATGAATGGTTGGATTGATAAAATTTAACATTCATAAAAAATTATTAAACGGTAGTACAAGTGTGCCAAGATTTATACATGATGTAAGTGAATCCTTATATACCCATATATATATATATATATATATATATACTTTATTTATTCATAAGTAATGCTCATTGTTAAGGTCATCCGGTTAGATTTTAAGAAAATATTCTTAGTCTAAATTCATTCTGCAAACTTCGGTACAAAGCTCTTCGTTAACTGAATAATAATTATTTGCTACTTCAACAGCTTGAAATGTTGATAAACATATCTCAACGTTATTTATGTTTATTATTTTAGGCCAATACTGCACAGTAACTATAGTAATGGGACAAAACTCAAAACTTTGTTTACCACGGAAATGTCGACTACACCAACATAATGGCAACCTGTGGAAGTTTTATCTGAACCTCTTACAAACTAGCAATAAGAGATGTGGAGATAATAGCTTAAGAGTTTTAACTCAAGCTACTCTAAGTCTTTTTAAGAACTGTTTAATTTCGGAATCAAATTCAATCAGGCCACTTTACTTACACTTTAACCTACCTTTCCTTTTTAACACCAAATCATAGACCTCTTTTTTCTTAAAAAAAAAATGATATTTGTTCTAATTGATTTGATTAGCTAAGCCCACATTTTGATAAGCCAACTGACTAGATAAAATAACTTCAACTTATCTGAGCAAACAATATATAAGTTTCTTATTATAATTTTTTGGGAGTACCACCTCAACTTGTTAAGCTAATTCTCCAAGTCTACTTAATAACGAGGAATGACTATAACTAGTTGGAGACCCGTGCTATGCACAGGTGCATTTCTCTCTTGTGCATATAACTTTTTTCCTATGATAATTCTTTAATGAGAGTATTTAAATGTTAGTTCTATTCTTAAATTTTTTGTCAATGACGACAACAAAAATGAAACCTATCAGTTCAGGAATGGAAACTTCATCACCTGATATCAAACAATGAATAAAAGAAATCCATATTGATGTAAGTAAACCATAAATGTAAATGAACAACATTCATTTTTATCAATAGGGTTGTCTAATAATGCACGTTGGAAATGTTACAAAATCACTCACAAACTAAAGAAATAGCAACATACCAGAAAGTTACATATATTATGCCTTACTGATATTCAAAGTTTCTAAACAATTCCTTGTACCTCTCCTATACTTCATATAAGGATTCATTATCAAACTGTACAAATTAAATTATATCATTATGCATTTTGGTAGTTTTAGAGGGAGGAAATTTTTTTTGTAAAAGCTTTTGAGCCAAGCCCTCCCAAATGGTGATTAAGCCATGCTTTTACTTTGTTTCTTAAACTAAAAGAAAACAATCTCAACTTAAAAGCATTATTAGAAACACCATTTTACTTGAAAATATCACAAATCTTCATAAAACTTTTCAAGTGGTGCATTTGGATCATCAAAAGGTACTCTACTAAACTGCATTAATTGTTGAATAATTAGAATGATTGCAAAATTTATTTCAAAATTATTAGCAAGAAGAACAAGGTCTTCTAATGCTCTCATTGCAATCATTGATTGAAGGGATTGCATAATATCTAAGAACACGCCTATTTACATCCACCTTGGTTGGCTTCCATTTTGTTTAGAAGATTAAAGGAAAAATAATTAAGTCAAGAATGAAAATAAGTTAAAAAAAATAAGAAACAACTAGAAATAACAAAGAAACAATAACCAAAAAGAAAAGATAGTACAATAAAAAAAAATCTCAAGTAAAGACTAAACAAATCGGAATTTATATCAAATTTCAATCCCGATAATCAGTGCTAAAAACTTCTTGTGAGATTTCTGTAAAGTATACAGATTGCTTAAGTAATAAAGGAATAAAAAAAAGGACTCAATATTGTTCTCAATGGAATTGAATTTTAATTATTAAAGTTAAAATTACTTAATCTTAATTAAGAAAATAATTAAAGACGAAGAATTAATATAAAAGTAAAGCTTAAACAAAATAGATGAAGTTTCAATCAACAAGAGAGATCTAGAGCTTTTACGATTTCACCTTATTAATCCTTTTGCTATCTTAGTCTAGTCACATATATGTTCTTCAATTATAAATTTCAAAATTCAATCTCCTAAGTTATTTAATACTTTCTCTTGGGTAAATATTAAAACTACCCTTAAACTAACCTAACCTATCTTCCTCAAATATAAACTAAATCAAATATTAAGAATTCATTAGTGTTTAAATTGTTAAATGATCTACACAAATCATGCACAATAGTCAATGCACACAAATAATGGAATTCAATTCAAGATGCTTTTTATACAATTATCCTCTCAGTCTCATGTATGTTATCTAATCATTTAAATTGATCCTCACATAATTAGAAGCATTAAGAACAAAATTAAATTGAATTCAAATTCAAAGGAGAAGAAGCAAGTAATTGAATTAACTAAGATAAACAAAACTTCTAACTTGCATCCATATAAAATGTAGAATAAAGAACTTAGAACATTAGGAAAAAGAAAATACAAAGACTAAAACTTCAAATTCAAAGTTAGGTTTTGGGCCCCAAGCACCTAAACTACTTATCTCCTTACTCCTTTTATAACCTTTAGAGAACCTAAGACAACTAGGATTATAAGCTGTTAGTGCCTCCAAAGACTTGCGTCGACTTGTGATAGATTTTACTACTTGGAGATGGCAGAATCAAGAAAAGTGATCAACATAAGATTTGTAGAATTTGTCTCTTATCTTTCCAACACCACTAGAATCAGGTAAATTGGATCTCTAAAACGATAATTATACCCAAAATACAACATATTTGATAACAAAAATTTTCTTAAATAGCTTTTGAGTAAATCTTCTTTTCTCTTTTTTTTTATTGACTTTTCTTGATTAATTTCCTTAATTTGGCATGCAGAATTGATTCCAAATTAATTTACTTATAATAAATCATAAATTCAAATTAATTAAGAGAGAAATATCTAATAAATATCATATTAAAAATATGAAATAAATGTGTAAGATATGATTTATCAAATGCTACTAAATATTTATTTCTATGTATATAGCCAAACAATCATTAAGCCATTCATCTCTCATATGATTAAAAGTTGGTATTAAAAAAATGAGTTTAATTTTGATTCACAATCAGTGTAAAAGTTTTAAACTATTATCTAATCATGAGTTACTAAATCATTAAAAAAGATTGACTAAGATAACAACTATTTAAAAAGTCAAATGTTTGAATAACATGTAATTAGATAATAGTGTAAAAATATTTTACACTGACAATGGAATCAAAATTAAATTTTAAAAAGATTTTGATATCTTAAATATCAAATCAATAATTCACTTTGGCTAATAGTGGAGAGCAAGTCCTCTATAAATAATATTTATAATTTATAATTTTTTTAAAATATATATATAATATTTATAATTTTTTTTAGTGTCGGGGTATATGCTCACCACGACTTATAATATAGGTCCGTCCCTGACATATATGCAAAGTTAAGGAATATTCATTTAGGAAAATCAACAACATAAACAAACAGCGCACCAGCTTATAACAAAAGAAAAGGTGATTGAACACAATCCAAAAATATTTAAACAACACTACACCAAAAAAAAAAAAAAGATATTTAAACGAACAACAGAAAGTATTGACTAACTAATATTCTAGAGACAAACACCAGAACCGGTTAGTGGTAAACATGGAAGTAACAGACAAAGCTAAAAAAAATATGACAATTAGCTAGGATAGAATGAAAAATTTATATAATATATAAAGCTCCAAAACATATGACAATTAGATAAATAAAGAATTTACATAAAATATATTATATATTATAGTATAGAGTAGGAGACTTTCATTTGGCTAAATATATATATATATATATATATATATATATATAGTAATCATGCAATCCAGCTTAATAGAGCCAATAAGCCAATAAAGTTTAGCTTTGCTTTTTGCCTCCATCGTTCAAGTCGTGATGGGAAAGTATAGACACAATCACATGGCCTTGTCCATCATTTCAGTCTATTCTATAGAGTGTTTCCAATATAGAAATTAAAAAAAAAAAAAAGAAAACTAAAAGTGAGATAAGAATTTTAGAACCGGACAAATTAGATGCAATGAGTTAATATCCCAAATTAAGCATGCTTTGGATCACATCTCCCCTTATGTAAAATTTACAACCGTTCAAATGAGGAAGCAAAAATGGAGGAGGACGTAAAACACAAATGGAGCATCAATTGGAAAGTAACAAATTGAGCTATGCTTGTGAAGCCAATGAACACAGTGAAGAGATGGAACAGCAGGCATCAAAAGAAATAACAGAAAGTAAGAAGAAGGCACAAAAGCAAAAAATCGAAGGTAAAAAGAGAGGGGCAAAAGAAATTAAATAGAAGGCATAAAAAGTAAAGTTCTGAAAATCGAACTGATCATTGAACTGGTCGAGGTATTGATTTAAGGTTCAATGGTCGAACCGTAGTCGAACCAGAATATAATTAAATATATGTATATATATATATATAATTATTTATATACTAATAAAATATTTTTTTTATATATTTATTTTCAATAATAATAAAAATATAATTTTTTTATTATAAAAAATAATATAGATAAAGATTATTGATATAAAAATAAATAATTATATTTAAAAACAAAGAAATAACTTGCGTAAAGGTAAAGCTATGGCTGGTGTGTTGATTCACTTGATTGCATCAATCCATCCTTATGACTTGATGTTTATTAATTAAAAACTTCTCACCCACTTTCTCTCTCTTTCTTTCCCAAAACCTAAAGGCAAAGAGGAAGGGCCTGCTACTCTTCTCTCCGTGCAAGCAAAGCCGAGTCTCTTGGTCCAAAGAGTGAGCATTATGCAAAACACAAAAAACTTCGTGTGCGTCACCCCCTTCTCAGTTCTTTCTTAGGAAAAGTGAAAAACCCACCTTCTCTTTCTCCCAAACCCCTAAAAACGCCAACCAAAAAGACTAAAAGTGGCACCTCAATTGGATTCGTCACTGAGTACTCTTCGCTCCACTGCAAGTTCGGGTTGCCTAGCCGACGAGGCAAGCGAACCAACATTGTCATCGCCGTCGTTGCCTCGCAATACGTCGTCATTTGGGACCAGCCTCACTACACACATCCGCAGGACCTTCTCGACAATCTTGAGGCTCAGATCTTGGTTTGCATCTTCATCCTCGCTGCTGAATGTGAACGACGACACAATGTCATTTTGCTTATCTTCTTCGTGTCCTGTTACTTACAACTTTTCAAACCAAAACGACGCCGTTTTCTTTTTTCTTTTTTTTTGTAAAAAGGCAACCAAAACGACATCGTTTCACTTAGGATTGGTTCAAAAAAAAAAGATTCAAACCGTTAATTGCACGGACCGGTACTGGGTTGACCGGTTCAACTGGTTTAGAACTAGTTCAGCCGGTTTGAAACCGGTTTACCGATTTTTAACCAGTTTTTTACTCCATCGGTTCGGCGAGATCGCTCGAACCAATGAGGGGACCGATTCTCAGTCTGATCGGTTGAACCGGCCGGTCCGGTCTGATTTTCAGAACATTGATAAAAAGAGATAATATAACTATATATAAGGTAAAAAGAGAGGCAACTGATCTAAGTTCATAAACGCAAAAAATAAAAAAAAATAAAACAAAATGCTGGAGAACCAATATAATGGACTACGTGCGCGAACTAAAGCAATGACAACAGAGCAATTTAGTGTGTGTTTATATTAAAGTTCATAAACTTGATTTTAGATGAATTTGATTTTGTAAAATTAATTTTGGTTAGAAATGAATTTAAGTGAACCGATTTATGTTTGGTAAAAAATTATGTTCAACTCAAAAGTAAAAAATAGTTATTTCAGATTAAATGAGTTTTTTAAATCAGAATTATATTTAAGAAATGATACAAATATAAAAAACAAATAAGATAGAAAATAAAATAAAAAAACCCTTATGAACCTCGAAAAATACAAATATGATGGCTGTCCGTATCTTCATATAAACTTTAATGGAGACATATTGGGCTTGTTTGGATAAATTTTTTTAAAAAATATTTTTTATATATATTATTTTAGTAGACTTTTTTTTAAGAAAAATTAATTTTACATTTGAAAACAATATTTAAGAAGTATTTTTTAATAATAAAAAAGTTTTTAAATTTGTTTGAATAAAAAAGAATAGAAGCACTTTATTTATATTAAAATTACTGAAAAAGATATTTAAATACAGGATATGATGAGTTATAATATATAATATATGATTAAATGGACTAACATAATAGGGATAGGGCGGTTTTCATGTATATCATGATAACGTCACGAAAAATGAGACGTAAGGTAATAAAAATATATTTAATTGTGTACCTAAAAGCTTAACAATATATTACTAATGTTGTTTTATTTTACTTTCTCTAAGTAGCATAATCATTGATATTATAATTCAATTTAAGGTATTAGAACACAATAACTTAAAATTGTGTTACTTAAAATGTAATTCACAGAATTACCTAGAGAGATTTATATGAATTGGATTTATAAGAAGAAAAAAGTGAGGATATAAAATATAATTTTTAATAAAGGTAAAGGATATTTTTATGCTAAAATTATATTAAAAATTACTTTTTTTATCATTTTTAAAAGTTAGAGATGATTATCTTCTAAAAAAGAAAATAAATTAATTTTTTTTAATTTTAAATTTTTTAAAAAATTACATCTAAACACACTCTAAAATATATTGAAGTACTTATTTTAAAAAATATATTTAAAAAAATATATTCAAACAAACTTAAAATATAATAATTTGATAAAAAGTGATAATAATTAACCAACTCATACATAAGAGCCAAAAAGTCAATTCGACGGTTATCAATCAATGACAAGATAATTTAATAAATGTCAAACTGTTGAATTACCATCCCGCCAAAGTACGAAAAGAGAATCTTAAAATAATATAATTATAAGTCCCCTCAAATTAAGAAAAAGACTTTAGAATTCTATATGCAAATAGTTTTTTTTTCTTTTTTTTTAAAAATAATTTATTACGCTTATATTTATGTTCAATCAAATAATCACTCAATACTATTCTGAGTGGTTATTCAACATAAATTTTGCGGTAAATAAATGTTCACCATGAATTTTCATTTTTTTTTCACAAAAACAAATGCTAATTATTAATATATCAGATACAGCTACTGGAGCTTTCACCATGAATTGAAGCACAAGAAATAGTGATTTGGCTTGAAACAGTGGTATTGTGGTAATGATTTCCACCGGAAAAGAAGAGGTATAAACAGGAAATAAAGACATTACTTGCTCATTCCTATCAAGGAAAAGGATCAAACTTGTGCAACCAATTGTTCACATAACAAGTATCTTTTCCGATTTTCTTCCAACATTTTATCTATCTTTAATTTGAATAAGCATATAATCAAGTAGTTTTCTTTAAAGGATGAAACAAACTAAATATACAACCAAAAGAAAAATATGTAGCATTAGCGGCAATTCATAACACAAAATTTATAAAATCATTGCTTAAATCAAATCATTCAAATTTGATCAAGGCATCAAGCATTAAATAGAATAGGAGAATCAAATTTGAACCAAAGGATTACATATTAACTGTTAAAATTCGGATCAAATAGAACTTAGTTTCACATAATCACTCCCAAGACTGATATTTTATTCCTCATTAAGCATATGCAAGACTCAATTAAAACTCAAATTTACTTATACCAAAAAGCAAAAAAAACTCAAAATTTACTGAATAAAAAAAGAGAGTAAAATTTACAGTTATGATAATAATCTGGTGCTTTTACTTGATATATATGATGTTATGAACCTTTAGGGTGGATGGCAAACCAAGTTTGAATAAAGGTTAGAAAAAGACCAAGTGTGGCAGCCAGCAAGCCAATGATGCTCCAGGGTGAGTGGAAATATGTGTTACAGGCCTCTCTTATCCAACCCAAGATTTTGATCATGCCACGCTGGGAATCAATATGGCGTTCGATTTCGTCTATGATGTCGAGGTATCTCGCCGTCTTAGGCACTAGCAGTGTCCATGCTATTGAAGAGATCGATCACTTCTTTTTCGCTGGCAAGTTCATTGCGGAGTACACGAGCAGACCTGAGCTCCGTCACGTCCTCAGGCTGGTCAATGAGAGAGCTGAGGAACACTACGTATGAGCTTATGTCAAAGTCGTTCCGAAAGTCAGGACACATCTCGTACGCTATCAGGTTGAGGAAAATAAAGGCCGTTGAGCCGTCCACAGTGAACTCAGGAAGTCGCAGATGTCCAGCAGTGAAGCGGGGGTGGAAAGAGGTGTTCTTAGGGTCTTTCTTCACTTGAACCCCTGCTGTCTTGAGCTCCTGTATGGTCCCAATCCTGTATTTTCTTAGGTGCAGGGATTTGTATCTGCGATATATACAGATATGTGTTTCTTTTGCATGTCGACATAATAGTAAGCGTTGTATCGGGGTTGTTTGGTTGTCTAACCGGTCTCTCAACAGGGCCTTGCGCAGATAGTCTAGAAGATGAATTAGGTCTGTAATTGGGTCATCTCCAACTATGCTTGAATTTTCTGATGCTACCTCAATACCATGAATTTGATGGAAATTGTGCATGCATTTCTTGAGGCGGGCTTCATCGTTGCACAAGAGGTTGAGCACTTGGTAGGGAATTTGGTTCCCCAAGAAGAGCAGATCCTGGTGCACCCGTACCAACTGGTCAATGCTAATCTTAAGTACTCTATCTGGATAAAGAGATTCGGATTTGTCCAACAATTGAAGTACCGCACATCCATCCACCAACAACATCCATGAGATGACATGATCGTCGTCTCCATTGATTGTGACACGATCACCTTTCCAGCAGTCGGGTGAGAAAAGTGGCTTCAGTTCATTCATGTGATTCCCTAGTTTTTGACATAACTCATCCTCGTGTTGATTGGTATCTCGAAGATACATTGCTGTCCACATACGCTTGTATCCTCTCCTTGCTGGACATAAGGTTTACCAAAATGGATTGGATCGATTGAAATGATCTTGGACACGTAGAATTTGTCAAACTCCACGCGTCCTTCCATATATCTCGGAACTGGTTGTATCTTGGGTGTTAGAAATTGAGATTTCTCTATGTACTTTAAGTCAATATTGGACATCTTTTCTCTGTTTTTTGTTAAAGCTTGCTAAAGTTGGCCTGGTTAGGTGAAAACAAGTGTTGTTTCTTATTTTAAGGAGTGATAGCTGTAATGTTAGCATATGAGTAGTTAGAAAGGAGTGTTAGTCCTTATTTTATGGAGATTTACATCAGTCTCTTGTACTGACCAATCAGCAGGCTATGTTAGCCTTTTTTTTATCATATTTGTAATATATATATGTATGGCTCTCAGCAAATGAATCTATTATTCACACTAATCCTTTCTTACGTTGCTCTAGTTCTATTCTGCAAGATACTTCTCTGTTTTTGTATTACTACAACATGGTATCTAGAGCTTATTGATCTTGAGGATCTGTGAGTGTGAAGATAAAAAACCAGCAAGGCTTCTTTCCTCTTAAACCCAAAAACCTGAAAATCTTAATTATGACTTCAAGCAGTTTTCAGCTCTACCTCTAGAATTTAATGGTGAAAACTGCCCAATTTGGGCATCCAAGATGAGAAATTATTGAAGGCTTTTGATTTGTGGAATGTGGTTGAAAATAACAGGGAACCACCCACCATTCCAGCAAACCCAACACTTGCTCAGATTAAGCATCACAGTGAAGAAAGTTCAAAGAAGTTTTTAAGGCTTTGTTCTATATACAAAATGTTGTATCTATCGTATTGGGATTAAAATTATGAATTGTGAAACTGCAAAGCAAGCTTGAGACGTGCTCAAAAGAGGAGTTTCATGGAAGTGACAGAACCAGGCAGATGCAAGTCTTGAATCTAAGGAGGGAGTTTGAATATTTGAAGATGAAGGATGCAGAATCTGTCAAGGAATTTTTAGATAGATTTCTGAGTGTTGTGAATCAAATCAGAATGCTTGGTGAGGAGTTGACTGACCAAAGAGCAAGTGGAAAAAGTTTGTGAGTTTGCCTAAAATTTGAAGAAAAAATATCTTCTCTTGAAGACTCCAAAGATTTATCCAAAATTTCCCTTTCAGATTACAAATGCCTTGCAAGCTACTGAACAAAGAAGAGCCATTAGGCTTGAAAACACATCTGAAGGTACATTTTTTGCCAAGCAAAAAGATAAACAACCGGCTATAAGTTATAGAGGAAAGAAGCAATCTGGAGAAACGAAAGAAAAAGATAAAATGAGAGAAAGTGGCAAAGGAGGAGGCTGGAAAGGAAAGTATCCTCCTTGCCCCCATTACAAGAAGAAAAGCCACTCTGAGAAGTTTTGTTGGTTTAAGCCTGGAGTCAAATGCAGGGCCTGTAATCAGTTTGGTCACGTGGAGAAAGTTTGCAAAAATAAAGCAAATCAGTAAAGATAAAACCAGCAGGGACAACAATTCCAAGTTGCTGAGCATCAGCAACAGACTGAGGAGCAGCTGTTTGTTGCTACTAGCTATACAGTAAGCTACAGTAAAGAATCATGGCTAATTGATAGTGGATACACAAATCACATGACACATGATGCTAACATTTTCAAGGAACTTGATAAGTCCTACATTTCTAAAGTCAAGATTGGCAATGGAAAATTTGTTGATGTCAAAGGAAAAGGAATTGTTGCAGTTGAAACTCCCTCAGCTACAAAGTTTATTTCAGATGTTTTACTTGTACCTGAGATAAATCAAGTCTTTTAAGTGTGGGACAAATGCTTGAGAGACATTATGCCCTGCATTTCAAAGACATGACATGCACCATATTTGATCCCTCTAGTTATGAACTAATGTCTGTTAAGATGAGCGATAAAAGCTTTCCAATAGAATTTAAACATACAGCTATGCATGCTTTTTCAAGTACAGTAGATGACTCTTCCTTATGGCACAAAAGACTTGGCCATTTTAGTTATTCTACTTTGAAGCATATGAATCAAATGCTTTGATTCAACTGCCTGCCATTAAGATAATGCTGATGTGTTGAAGTGTGTCAGTATGGAAAGCAAAGTAAATTGCCATTTCCTATTGAAGCAAGCTGGAGAGCCTCTGAAAAATTACAGCTTGTGCATACTGATGTGTGTGGTCCAATGAGCACAACATCTCTAAATGGCATCAAGTATTTTTTACTATTTATAGATGATTTTATGAGGATGAGTTAGGTGTCTTTTCTGAAGCAAAAATCAAATGTATTTTCAGTTTTTCAAAAGTTCAAACCTATGGTTGAAAATGAGGTTGCATGTCAGATAAAAAAACTTAGGTCTGATAATGGAACTGAGTACACAGCAGGGGAGTTCAAAAGTTTCTGTGAACAAGCTAGAATCCAACATCAGTTGACTGTTCCCTACACCCTTTAACAGAATTGAGTAAGTGAAAGGAAAAATAGGTCTGTATGAAGATGGCTAGGTGTTTCCTTTTTGAAAAAAACCTTCCTAAAACATTTTGGGCTGAGGCAGTTAATACATCAGTATATTTACAGAATAGGTTACTTACCAAAGCCTTGAAACGAGGCATGGTATGGAGTGAAGCCTTTAGTTGAACATCTAAAAATATTTGGTTATGTGTGTTATGCTCTTGTTCCAAATGTAAAAAGAGACAAACTAGATCAGAAAGCAGAAGTTGGTATTTTGGTGGGGTACAATAGTAACACCAAAGGTTACAGAATATACAACTTGATGACAAAGAAGATTCTTGTCAGTAGAAATGTGAAGTTTGATGAGTTTTCTAAATGGAATTAGGAAAATTCCGTAGTAGAAACCTCAAGTAAAGGTCAACTTGGAGAATATAATCTCCAAAATCAGAATATTGAAGATGAAGAAGAAAATTATGACAATGACACTGAATTTCAAGTTAGAGACACTAGAACTTTGGAAGAGATTTATGGAAAGTGCAGTGTTGCTGCATTAGAACCTACAAAGTATGTTAAAACTGCTGCCAAAGAAGGTTGGAAAATTGCTATGCTGGAGGAGATAAATATGATTGAGAAAAACAAAACTTGGCAACTTGTAGACAGACCAAGCAATAAAAAGTAATTGGTTAAGTGGAGTTTATAGAACCAAACTCAATCCTGATGTTCTATAAACAAACTCAAAGCAAGTTGTGTAAAAGGCTATTTTCAGCAGCATGGAGTTGATTTTTTTGATACATTTGCTCCTGTGGCAAGACATAATACAATAAGGTTGCTGATAGCATTGGCAGCAAAATTGGGATGAAAATCTATCATTTTGATGTGAAATCAGCATTCTTAAATAGTTTACTCGAGGAGAACATCTATGTTGATCAACCTGAAGGCTTTCAAGTTCCTAGAAGTGAAGATAAAGTCTATGAACTTCATAAAGCACTCTATGGTTTGAAACAAGCACCAAGGGCCTAGAATAGCAAAATTGATAGCTATCTTCTGCAAAAAGGCTTTAAAAGAAGTGAAAATAAAGCTACTTTATATGTGAAGAAATTAACAAATGAAGTGCACCTCATTGTGTCCCTGTATGTTGATGATCTACTGGTGATAGGGAATAATTCAAATTCCCTAAAGCAATTTAAGCATGATATGGAGAATAAGTTTGAAATGACTGATTTGGAAGAGATGAATTATTTTCTTAGAATGGAAATCCATCAATCAGATGTTGGAATTTTCATTTCACAAAGAAAATATGCTTTGGAAATATTAAGGAAGTTTCATATGGAGATATTAAGGAAGTTTCATATGGAGAAATGTAAACCTGTGGTCACACCGCTTGTTGTAAATGAGAAGTTGTCAAGTAATTATGCTAATAGCAAGGTAGATTCTGTGCACAGAAGCTTAATTGGGAGCTTATTGTATCTTTCAACAACCAGACTTGACATAATGTTTGCTGCAAGTTTGCTTTCCAGATTTATGCATTCACCTAGTCAAGCTCACTATGTGCAGCAAAACGAGAATTGAGATATATTAGGGGTACATCTGATTATGGTTGTCCTTTTTGAAAAATGAAATGAAAACTTAAGGATATGCAGATAGTGACTGGGCAGGAGTTAGATGATTCCAAGAGCACCTATGGATTTGTTTTCTCATTTGGCAGTGGTATTTTCTCATGGAATTCAAAGAAACAGGATGTGGTGGCCCAATGCTCAGCTGAAGCTGAGTATATTTCAGCTGCATCAGCAGCAAATTAAGCTATTTAGCTTAGAAAAATTTTATTTGAAGTGGGGCAACTCCAAGATGAAGCTACTGTGATATGGGTTGACAATAAGTCAGCAATTGCTATAACAAAGAATCCTATCCAACATGGAAGAACTAAGCACAACAATGTGAAGTACCATGCCATCAGAGAGGCTGAGAAGTCAAAGGAAATTATGGAGCATTACAACTCAGAGAGGCAAGTTGCAGACATCATGACCAAAGAACTATCCAAGGGCAAGTTTGAAGTGCTGAGATCAAAGCTTGGAGTATCCAAGAAAAATATTAAGGAGGAGTATTAGAAATTGAGATTTCTCTAGGTACTTTAAGTCAATATTAGATATCTTTTCTCTGTTTTTGTTAAAGCCTGCTATAGTTGGTCTGGTTAGGTGAAAACAAGTGTCGTTTCTTATTTTAAGGAGTGATAGCTGTAATGTTAACAGATGAGTAGTTGGAAATGAGTGTTAATTATTATTTTATGGAGATTTACATCAGTCTCTTATACTGACCAATCAGCAGGCTATGTTAGCCTTTTTTTTTTATCATATTTGTAATATATATATATGTATGGTTCTCAGCAAATGAATCTATTATTCAGACCAATCCTTTCTTATGTTGCTCTAGTTCTGTTCAGCAAAATACTTCTCTATTTTTGTGTTACTACAACAGTGGGTCTAGAATCTTGACTCGGAGCGACAGCACCCATCCTAATTATTTGTTTCCACTCTTGTAAGTTATCCTTTATCTGACTTATCCATTGTTGGCCCTCTAGTGGAGAAGGGTGAACTTGTTCCTCAGGCCTCATTCTTCAATGCGCGAGGGGCAGAACACCAATGGGGAAGGAAGCCTACTTGCTCTCTTCAAAGGCATTCTAATTTGTAAGCTCTACGTTGAATGCTTATAAGGCATATCATCGTGAAGTACTCTACCCAGCATTAGAAATAGAATCATCATCTTTTTGCTTTATGCATACTATAAGCACGGAACAAACGAATCATGCTCTCTCTCCGATCAAAAGCGTTATCAAGTTTTGGAATATCAAGTTGAAAAACTTTATACCATAGTAATGTGACACGCTAGCTGATGAAACTTCAAATAAAAAACTCTTCTAAATACAGATTTTATCATACGTCTTTGCAAAATAAATAAAAGAAAATTTACTAAAGATTCAGCTGAACCCTCTTACACAGCGAATCAAGATCGATCTCATTCATGAAGTGTTACTTTAAGCAAAAATGATAGCAACAAAGGTAGTTAAGAAACAAATTAAGAGATACACTGCGACTCAGCTCGTTGGAGTTGGAAGAGACCCACCCTACTCTCTTGTGCAGATAATATACATGTGTGTGTTTGTTTCAATTAACTTATTTATGTACAGGAAAGAGCTACTTTATGTACAAATTAAATAAAACAAAATATATATATGAAGTATCTTATCTTTATAAAATTAAATTTAAAATTAAATATGGTCGTAAGGATTACATGAAAATTTTTATGTCATTACTTTTAGATGGGTTAGTATCATAATTTAAAGGAAAATGTTAACCTATATATAAATGAGTGTAAGTTAGTATCCTACACTCTTTCTTTTTGACAAAAATATCCTTTTATTTTTTTCTAATCAACTTAAATCATAATGTATATTTTAGTCATTATTAACTTCATAATTAATTAATAAAGTTGATATTTATTATGAAAGAGAAATATTTATTCATTTATGAAGTTAGTTATGAGGTTGATAATGACTAAAAAAGATAAGTCAATTAAGTTAATTAGAAAAAGATAAAAGGATATTTTTGTCAAAATAAAAATATATACAGTGCTAACCTATACATGAATGAGTGTAGGTATTTTCCTAATTTAAATATTCTCTAATCCTTAAAAACTTGAAATTATTTTTTATTTACTTTACTAAGTCTAATTATTCAAGTTTTTTTTCAATATTTTGCAATTTATTATCGATTTTTTATAGCAAATAATTATATTTATTTTTAAAATAAATTATATTTGTTTTATCACTGACATTATAAAAAACATGAAAAATAAAAAAAATATTTTTTATTATTGATTGCAAATTATACAAAATTGATATAAAGTAAGAAAAGATTTAAGACTAGTATACATTGCTTGCATAATTATGAAAATTAATTTTTAAGAATAATTTTAAATTTTAAAAATCAATTGAAATATTGAGAACTACTAGTTTAAGCAGCACATATTTATTATCTCTAACTTAAAAAGAAAAAGGTTATTACTTTAAAGATCATAAGTCGAACTTTACACTTCTTTTCAAAAAAAAATTTCAAAACACTAAGTATCGTGCGTAGTTAATTAATAATGGCACACATTGTGCGTAAAAAATATTCATTAATCCAAAGGGTATGGAGATTAATTAACGACATACTCACTTTCTTAAAGTTAGATAATGTGGTTATGCCATGTGACATTTGTACACAACAGGTGGGTTCAAATCCTTCTTATGCTCTCGGATCCCTTTCCCTTTCCTCATCCCTTGACCCCACCATATTGGTGGTGGGAGGCCTCCCCTTAACTGAAAAAAAAAAAAAAGAGTATAGAGATACTCAGTAAGTTTAGGAGACTAAAAACTAAGGATGTTAAAGTCGGACCAAATCAGTCAATTAAACTACAAATTAGATTCTTTTTCAGTTATGGTTCATTATCATAACTAGATTCATAGTTGGATCATTTTAATTCAGTCAAAACCGCTCAAAAATCGAGTATAACAACTTAATCAACTGATTTTTGATGAACTGACCCAGTTATGGTTAAAAAAAAATTGACTTTTTTTTTAAAACTAAAACTAAAACATTGCCAAACTTTTTTTTAACTAATTATTATTATATTGTTATTGATATTTTGTGATTATAAGACTAAAACTTTATTGTATATTTAATTATTAGTAATGTATGCTATGATTTGATGACTTATGAGAAGATATGATTGGTATTTTATTAATTTGATAGTGTTATATATATAAATATATATATATATATATATATATATATATATATATATGACATAATTACGATGTCATCCAATGAGAAGTCTCGCTAGTTTAATTTCTGAGACTCTAACAACATTGCTAAAACCTTTGCCTAAAAATCTAGCTGTAAATTTTAATTAGCTTATTTTGCTTAAAAAAATCTATAATTAAAATGTTCAAGAAACTTTTTCAAATGCAAAAAAAAAAAATAAGAAGCTAAACAACTAGGAATGGAATAAGATAATGGGTTTAGATAGTTTGTAGAAAGTCATAAATTTAAATCTCGACATAAAAAATTACCAAATAAACTAATGCAATCATATACTCATAAAGAAAGTTAAGACTAACTTTTTTGACCTCTAGCAATCAAATTTCAAGTAATCGGAGTGGATTGCCATTATATTGAGACTTTAGCAATTCCAAAGTCTATCTAAAACCAATAAATGTATTTCAATCGACCCACAATGTCCCGCGATATTGGAATCATGGTGTAATAATAGTCCTAAAAATCACACTCCTTTCAATTGAAACTGCGCAGCAACCATAAATTGCAAGTTCGTTCAGTTTATATGTCACTTGACTGAAAAATTCAACAGATCACACTCAATAGAAGTATGAGGCTAAATCCAGAACAGACAATTAAATCAATTTCCAAAACAAAAAATGAACATAAATTAGTGCATTCTCCTTAGTCAATAGAAAAACTCGGGGAATAAAAGAAGCGGGTACAGAATAGTACATCACATTTTGCTCAATGATTGTGCCTTGCGCCGCTAATCCAAAGTGAAAATGGTCTATAAGATCAAAATCCAAAATACTTCGCTCTTGTCACAGCATATACATAAAATCACAACTCAATCCAAAACGCCATAGAAAGATGGTGAGGTGAGATCCTGCAAACGAGGGCAGAAAACCATAAGAGGAAATGGGTTTAGAGAAGAATACGCAGATTCTTTCCAACTAGGAACCCACATGCCAAACTTCGCCGTGTTTCAAGCAAATCAGCAAGTGGAAACCTAGTTTATGCACTCCCAGTCCTCTAAAATATCAGGGTAACAGAGGTTTGTCAAGTCACTCGCTCTCTCAGGAAGACTTGTGGTTGAAGCGCAGTTTGTCAACAGCAGTGTCTGTAAATTATACAGGTCCCCATCGAATCGGGTAATGCATGCACTGCTTCCATAGTATGAGAAATGGTTCTCACATGATTCTCCTAACACTTATGATGCTAAGTCATGAACCAAGTCATGAGTTATGAAGCTAACGCAATCACCCGATCGTTGCAAAAATGACCACCGTGTTAGATAGCTAAAATAGTCATCACCTAC
>NSJW01000269.1:0-40679 GCA_019955255.1 Castanospermum australe | reverse complement strand
TTTTTTGTACAGTACTTAATATTTTTTTAAAAAAAATTGAGTTTAATTTTTTGTAGAAATGTGCTGATTTTTAAATAAGTTAGAAACACACTCTCTCTGATGTGATTCTTTTAAGGAAAGAATGATTATTTTTAATATGTAATTAGAGGTGGAAATATGTTAGGCTAGGCTAAGGCATTTTTTAAATAGGTTTGACCGTGTTTTATAAAAGATTGAGTATGTGTTAGTCCTATTATCTGAAATAAGCTTTCTTCTGAGATTCAGCTTACCTTTTTTATGAAAATATGAAAGTCTAGCTTGACCTGTAAACCTATTTAAAGACCTATATTACATGAAAACTTTAAATTAGTATTAACAAGTTTATACTTAAAAAATTTCAAATAATATGTGTCTTTAATTAAAATTATTAAATTATGTTTAAAATTAATAAATTATACAAATATATAATAATAAATTATAAAAATATTATTATTTTTAATTATACATGCATATATAATAGATAAATAGGTCGGCCTATTAAGTTAAATAGTTATTTTTAATGACTTAAAACTAGCCTATTTAACTAAATAGATTTTTATAAAAACATAAACTTAACTTATATATTATATAAGTCTAAGACCTACTAAGACCGAAAATAGGTTAGGTCATAAAGATCCCTAATAAGTCGCCTAACCTATTTTCATACTTATATGTAATTTTGAAATTCCCGATCATGATATAAAAAAAATTTTTTTTCTCATAACTTAGAAACTGTTCTCTAAGAGAGTGGTTTTTAAATTAAAAAATAAAAATATAAAATGAACATAAAAATGGACGGTTACCAAATAATTTAAGTATTTCTTAATTACAATATTGTTCTGAGTGAGGAAACCGCCCTAACTAAGAGCAGCATCCAATCATTTTTTTTTTTATTTTTGTTCAAAAGTTTAAGAGCCGGCCACTCTCATGGAAGATGATTTTTAAATTAAAAAGTATAAGTTTTTTTTTACATCATGATTAGAAACGCCCTTGTGAAAAAAATTGATCCAACTCAACTAAAAAAAAAAGAGATTTTCCTCCATTTCAGACTTATTTTGATTTTAATTGTGTTAAATAGACTTGGCTCATTAAGTCATCCTGTTTACTCCAAAAATATTTTCAAACTGTATTTTTGAAGCTTGAAAAATGAACCAAGGCCAATTGGACACCTCTACATCTCAAGACAAAATATAGCACGTAAACATCTCAAATGTCTACTATTAAGCTAAGATTAATTGTGTGTGGGCATGTGATGCCCATTCAAATCATAAAAAGCTTCAATGTCTTAGACATAAGATTTGATAATATTTTATGAATTATAAATATTTCCTCCAATTAATTTATTTTTTATAAATATTAATTTATCTTTATAAATTTTATCCTTCAATTATTTTATAAATTCTCAAACATGATTAAATATATAACAGTAGTGCCACTAAGAAAGTTTTGTATATTTTCACTTTTAAATCATCTTTTTATAATTTCATTTTTTTTTATAATTGCACAGGTTTAAAGTTTAAATTTATAATCTTCTTTAAACTACCTAAATCGCTTATTAATGGTCCAAATCCCTTACCACTATGTTCTTGCTATTATATCTTGAAAGGAAAATGCTTGTTGTTATGAAAATTTAACACGAATTACAAATATGAAAAACTTTTGACCAATAAAAACAGATTCCAAATTAGTCAATTACCATTTATTCTTTTATTTTATTACTTCCAACCAATCACCTCAATTCGTAACCACTTTTTGTGAAAAAAAAACTTTTGTAGTATATAGCATTACTCTTAAAAAAAAAATACGAAATTGTTGTATCACTACCTATGGTATCTAGTACATGTTTGGAAATAGTTTTTTTTTAAATCATTTTTTTAAATCTCTCTCAAATTTTTTTTGATTATGAAGTTATTTTTAACCATAAAATATGTTAATCCAAAATACATAATTATTCTAAAACATTGAATAAGAGTGAGGAAAATTTGTACATGTTGAATATAATTAGTGACTAAAAACTCACTTTGATTGGTTATTCAAAAATTACGATGGAGTTCAAAATTTTACTACTAGTCAGTTTATCTTAAAGACGTCTACACCAGTTATAAAAGTTGTTAAACTGCTACTTAGAAGTGTTTGTAAAAGGTGCCTTGTAGCATAAGTAAAACGTTACAAAATATTTCTTTTGGTTAGTTTCTTTCATTCTTGAACTTGGGCATTTGTTGTTATAAAAAACAATAAGTTTAGAAGCGTTAAAATTTTGATGTGACCTTGGATATTCATTTTTTTAGTTTGTTAGTTTCATTTTCAAGAATAGCCTTATCGTAGTTGGGAGAGACAGAACTTGTGATTCAAAGATAGAAAAGTCCTACTCATTTCAACTTGTGAATTCAACACCTTATGACACTAAGAAAGTTTTTGAAAATTGAAATTCAAAGATATTTGAGGAATAGATAGAGAGAGATAATCAAAATTAATTGAAATTTGTAGACAAAGTCTAAATCTTGATAGCTACTTTTATTAAAAAAAACAGAAAAACTTTGATATGAACATATATTAGTTTGGGACAAGTAACATATTCAAATGTAAAGGTAGACTGAAGCCCTGGTTATCAACTCGGAACATACACCGACTCTGGATTGAGAAAACCGTTCACCTAATCTAAATTTTTTTATTAAAAAAAAAAAGATAAACTGAGTCATTGCATCAAAACCTTAAACTTATTACTTATAACATTCCATCACTCCTATACCAGTTCTGAAGGTTGTTAAACTACTACTTAAAAGTGTTTGTAAAAGGTGCCTTATAGCATAAGTAAAATGTTACAAAATATTTCTTATGGTTCGTTTCTTTCATTCTTGAAGCTTGGGGGCGTTGTTGTTATAAAAACAATAAGTTTATAAACATTGAAATTTTGATATGACCTTGGATATTCATTTTTCTAGTTTGTTAATTTCATTTCAAGAACAGCCTTATCGTAGCTGGAAGAGACAGAGCTTGTGATTCAAAGATAGAAAAGTCCTATTCATTTCAACTTGTGAATTCAACACCTTATGCCACTAAGAAAGTTTTGAAAATTGAAATTCAAAGATATTTGAGGAATAGATAGAGAGAGATAATCAAAATTAATTGAAATTTGTAGACAAAGTCTAAGATCTTGATAGCTACTTTTATTAAAAAAAAAGAAAAACTTTGATCTGAACATATATTAATTTGAGACAAGTAACATATTCAAATATAAAGGTAGACTGAAGCCTGGTCATCAATCCGGAACATACCCTGACTCTGGATTGAGAAAACCTTTCTCCTAATCTAAATTTTTTTATTAAAAAAAAAAGATAGACTGAGTCATTACATCAAAACATTAAACTTATTACTTATAAAATTCCATCACTCCTAAAAGCAGAGAAGGCACGACAAACAAGTTGAAAAGTAGAAAATCCAGAGCATTTGCCCAAAGTCTCAAATTCTTTCTTGGTTCTTTCTCTTCCATCGTGCACAAACATGAAGGTTGTCCACACTGGAAACAAACTTATCTACTTCTGTTGGCTGAATTGCTTCGGGCATTATGAAGGTCCACAATGATCACCTTCCCATTTTGAGACAGTGCTTTGTAGCAATTACTTAAAATTACTTTGCATTTTTCATCAGACCAATTGTGACACACAGCCTACAATGAACAACCAACCACATTGAAAAAGCTATTGTAACCCATCTATATATATACATATATGTATATATATATATATATGTATATATATATATACATATATGTATATATATATATACATATGTATATATACATATATATATATATATATATATATATATATATATATATATATATATATTAGATAAATCTAATTACACAGTAAATATATATGAAGTCTAAAAGTATGTTTGGATTGGAGAGAATGAAGGAAAAAGGGAAAAGTGAAGGTTTTTTTTTTAAAAAAAAAAAATTCGAAGTTTACAATGTTTAAAATAAGTCTTTCCCTTCCTTTCATTTCCCTCTATTATCATCAATCCAAACATAACCTAATGTAAGTGGGACATGATGGTGTTAGGACTAACCTTCAATATTATGGCATCACCTTTTGGAACACTTTCAAACATATCTCCTCCAACATGCTCTATGCCTTCATAGAATTTGATAATTCATTCATTAGTTAAAAAAAAAAAAGAAAAAAAAAACAAATGCCATCATAGTTTTACTTGAGCTTTGGCACATATCCTGTCCCCAATGAAGGTGAGGGACAAAGGTTCAATCCCCCTTTTCCTCAGCTAGCATGGCATGGCAAAGACTAGTCCCTTAATATCAAAGATTAAAGTATATGCCAACAAGACAAGACATAGGGGTGCATGGAGAAAGAGAGATACCTGGATAAGCTGGAGCATTTTGTACCACATGGGGCAGATCAAAATTAATACCCTTTATTGAAGGATACTTGGAGATTATCATTTTCAAGTTTTGCCCAATGCCACCCCCCACATCAACCAACAACGATATTCCTTCAAAACCACTATATATTTCAAGTATCTTATTCATCTCTGTCATGCAAAGATTGGCCATTGCTTTGTTAAAAATATGGCTCCAAGCCGGATCTGTCTCCATGCACTGATAAATAGGCTTTCCATGAACATTCTTGAATACATCGTTATCAAAGTCCAAAAGCACCTCCTTAAAATTGAGGCTAGAAAGAAACATAACAACTTGGTCAAACTAAGCTCTCAATCCACAAAATCATCATAAAGAGATGGAAATGATACCAAACTATATCAGAATTATGATGTAGTAACCACTACTTACAAAGCATCCACTAGTGCTCGCTGAGCAAGATGTGCTGGTAATAGAGCAAGAGAGCCAGCACTGTCATCATGGACAAGGTATTTACCAACTGGTGAGAGCTCATAAAGTCTTTCAGCTTTACCTTCTTCGTTTGTGTGAATGGAACAAGTAAGGAGAGAGTGGCTCGCAAGCAGGCACAGAATGCGATCAAGCCTGCGAGGCAGTTCTGGGTGCTGTTTTGGAAGCTGAGAGGCAATTTCAGAGGCCGACACCGGACCAGGTGGGCTTGCCTTCGCTATGATCTCAAACAGGTTGAGCTCAAGAGCAGCCTTCAACACTGCAGGATAGACGGGACTGCAGCAAAGCAGCATGGCAGAGAGGCATGCATCATCCTCTGCTGCATTATGAGGTGAACTCTTAGGAAGCTGATTCTCTTCCCCATTGGAAGCCATAGCCATGGTTGCTTCTTTAGCTTTTGTGTCTTAATTTCCTTTGTATCTGTTGCCAAGTTAATTGGCTTCAGCAGCATATGATCTTATAGGCGAAATTTCACAACACCTTTGGCGGGTCAACTAAGAGTAGCGACTCTCTATAGTGTAACATGTGGCTGTAATTGAGACTTGATTGTTAATGATTTTTTAATTTAAAGTATTTGTTAATTTATTACTTATATATATGAGATAGCTGCTAGGCCCTTTTTTTTTTTTTATAATGGTAATACGGAAATTTAAATATACAATTTTTCATAAATTATCTAAACTCCTAACCAATAAGGTACTCCTGATAACTTAGCTAGGCTTTATGGATGGATTAAAAACAATGAAGGTATCCATGTGCTTTAACTCTGGTTAAATATGGTCACCTATGGGCAAATATGCTAACTTAAAACTAATGAGTTTGTCATTTTTAGTGATTGAAGGTTCCCTGATTTAGTGGGGATCGGAGCTGGTCATGAATTTAAAATGCCCATCAATGTCAACCTGTCTCATGTACCATCATTTCCTATTTCTTTAAACGTTATTTGTTTAACTACAAATTATTTGACTGCAAATTATTTAACTACACACTTGTTTATGCTTACATTCATCCCACTATGAACGGCAACGGCGTCTATGAAGACTAGAGCTAGACAAATGGGTTAAGGCCTATGGGCTGGCCTGCTTATTCCGCAAACATAAAGTGTTAAGATTGAGTAATTTGTAAGCTCTTTTCAAAAATGAGTCAAAAAAATCCAATCCATTTAACTCACAGATTAAGTGGGTTAGACTGAGTTGGCCCGTGACTCTTTTTTTTTTTTTACCAACTTGACACCTCCCAAACCTAAATTTAAATAGGGTTTAAATTTAAACAGCTTTTGTTTCCTTCTATTCTTACAAATTTTTAATAGAATAATGATGCTGAAACTTGTAATTAGAATATATTAGAGTTTAAATGTTAATATTTTAGGTATATAGATATTGATTATTAATTAGATAGTGAGTTTATATTTCATTGTTTGTGAATTTTACAAACAAATTACTTCTCTAATGAATTACGACAGATTACATATGAGTCTTTTTATTTTTTTTATTTTTTCTTAATTATTTAAAATTTTTATTTTAAGATTAAAAAAAAGACAATGGCCTAACAAATGATAATTTTAAAGGAATAGGTTAAGGAATCCTAATCGTACTATTAAATGGGTCAACCTAATCTAGCCCGTTTAATGCAGACTAATCGTAGGCCTGTTCAGACTAGCCCTGTATACCCATCTATATAACGAGGACGGGGATACAAATTATTTAACTATACATTTGTTTATTTAACTACGTGGACGGGTATTTATGGATATTTGTAGGTATATAATATTTTAAAATAAAATTGTAAAAATGAAAAGTTAAAAAACATAAGTAAATAAAATTTAATATTATATTTCATAATTTTGTCTAACAATTTAAAATGTTAACAAAATTAAAATAATATATTACAAATAATATATCAAGTTTAATTATATTTTGTAATAATCATTCTTCATCAATATTTATTATTTAAGTGATTAATTTTTTTAACAATTTTTATTACTCATTTACTAAAAAAATTTATTATCAAATAATAATAAAAATATAAATTGCAATATTATTTTAAAAAAATCATAATTTATATAAAATAATAAAAGCAAAAATATTTCACCATAAGCGAGTTATATGATTTTTACTCTAATTCTAATTTATTAAATGAGTACCGTCTTCGCCCCAGTTATAAGTAATTCTCCCAAATGCCTTTCATACAAGCTACAACTTTACAATAAAGGTCTTTACCCATTATTGCATTTATGATATTCTCGAACTCCATTCTATTCCGCTAGTGTCATATGGAACCTGATTAATTAATTTGAGTCAAATATTCCTTTCAAATTCTTCACCGTTTGATCGGAACCTAAATGCTTAGAAAATTAGAAAATTAGAAAAGATACTGTTAACATGATATATTATTATTGCTACCAGTATATAACGTTTTAATATTTTTGGATCTTAGACTTGGTAAAGAAGATTGGTAACTTTCACATAAATCTCATAGGTGCTTGTTCAGAAGTAATATAATTGCAAACTAGCAATAAAAAATGAATTAATGCCCTTCTCTTTTTTATTGTACTTTATCCATTTTCTACTCTTTACCTATACTTTAACTTAAATGATTTTATATATTTTTTTTCAAGATGGACTGCGGATCATGTATGACAGCTAATTTGTTGATTTTCAAAAGAATGACATGTCAAGTTTTGCCGTAATCCTCCATTTTCTTAGATAATTTTTCAAATTTGACGAACCAACCACCATCGTGAACCAATAATCACTGCTTGCGGCCATTCAGCACAGCCCGGACATGCTTGTGCCTACGAATCACGTATATACCATATATAATTGGTATATACATATATAGAGAGAACATATCAAGTAACTGAAATAGTTTACTATAAAAATAAAAAGGAATAAATCTTAACTATTAAATTTTATATGAATTGTTAAAATTAAAATATAAAGTGCTGTAACATGTTTTAATAACTTAGCAAGGCTTTTTATGGATGGATTAAAAACAATAAGAGTATCTCGTGTGCTTTAACTCTAGTTAACTAATGGGTAAATATGCTATGAAAAATATTATATAATTATAATTTTTGTCATTAGAATTTTTGATAAAGTGATTTGACATTTTTTTTACTCTTAGGATTGATAAGTGGTCTTACCACTTAATTCATCTTACAAACATTTTTTTTTTGTGAAGATCTTACAAACTATTTAACACACTTGTTGATGCTTACATTCATCGGACTATGAATCTCAACTGGGCGGAAAGAGTTTCGTCTCTGTTGTAGATACTTATTTATAATCTTTATAGAATGGTGAGTATTCGTGAGTATCTGTGACTATCTAATATTTTAAAATAAAATGTTAAAAATTAAAAATTTAAAAAATATAAATAGATAAAATTTAGCATCATATACTATAATTTTATCTAAAAATATAAAATATTAACAAAATTAAACTATTATATTACAAATAATATATCAAATTCAATTATATTTTATAATAATCAAGCCAAATAAATATTTATTATTTGAATGACATAAATTTTTTTTAATAATTTTTATCATTATAAACTCATTCATTAGAAAAAAAAAAATTCATTTTCAAATAATAAAAAAAATATAGATCATATATATCTCAAAAAAAAAAGAAAAAATCATAATATGTATAAAATATTAAAAAAAAATTATAAGGTGTGTAATATGATTTCCACCTCGATTCTAGTTTATTAAATAAGTACATATTTTCTTGTCTCGATGCGGATAATTTCCAGCAGATCCCGTTTCTTACATCATACAACTTTATAGTAAAGATGTATTCTATTTGTTAATTTTTATGTAATTGAGGTTAAAGTTTTTGATTAAATTTTTTCTTCAACAATTTTAAAGATGTATTTCATATATTTATCTAATGCAATTAAAAGAATCAACAATTTTTGTATTTAGTATACTTCCTTGTCTTTACTATTATTGCATTATGATATTCTCAAACTTTATTCTTGAGGTATTGATATGGCAAAAAGGAAATATGTTCACTTGGATATGAGAGTATCGATTTCAAATTCTTAAAAGTCGCATCTTATAAGAAGAATCATGTTCATTAGCTTACTTTTGGTATATGAAGATTAGTCTTATGAGGTGAGTTCAATGACAGATCAAATCATATGAAAGATATTCTTTTTGATAAAAAAAAAGAAATATTATTTCATTAAAAAATAAAAGAAAAAGCCATATGAAATTGATTAATTAATTCGAGTCAAATATTTCTTATAAATTCTTCACTTTTGTTTGGAATCGAAATGCTTAAAAAATTAGAAAAGATACTGTTAACTTGATATATTATTATTGCTGCCAGTATATAACGTTTTAATATTTTTGGATCTTAGATTTGGTCAAGAAGATTGGTAACTTTCACGTAAATATCATAGGTAATCGTTCAGAAATAATATAATTACAAACTAGCAATAAATTAATGCCCTTCCCTTTTTTATTGCACTTTATCCATTTTCTACTCTTTACCTATACTTTAACTTAAATGATTTTTACCTATGTGGATCATGCATGACTGCTTTGTTGATTTTGAAAAAATTACATGTCATGGCTTGCGTAATCCTTCATTTCTTAGATAATTTTTCAAATCCGACAAACATACCCCCCATCGAGAACTAGCAATCACTGCTTGCGGCCATTGAACATAGACCGGCATGCTTGTGCCTGCGAATCACATACATCAAAAATAATGTTGGTATAAAATAATATATATATATATATATATATATATATATATATAGAAGCATTAAAAATTTAAATTTTTAATTTTTTGAGAGTCTAACAATCGATTATTTATATTTGATAACTGATTACCATGCTTTAAGTTATTATTTTTGTTTGATAATATTTATTATTTTTGTTTGATAATAATATATTATCAAACTTATCCAGGTGTCTTGTTCCTATTTATGACACTGGCATGCCGTGAATATTGACAAGACCGAGGTTTTGTTTGTGCTAGTGCTCCATAGGCTGCTCGCCTTCCAAGTACTAAGAATAGCCTGAGTGCTTGTGCGAATTGCGTGTAGTATACTGTATTTATGGTTGCTAAGTTTTAACGTGAAGTTGGGTATAAAAGAAATAATGATTCTATTATATATTTATTTTATAAAATAAAATATATTTTTTTTGTTTGAATAAAAAATTATAAAATAATAATTTTATTTTTTTATTTTATTTTATAAAATTAAGAATGAATTATAGAATTCATTCTTTGTATAAAAAGTAGAATTAGAATTTTATAATTCATAAAATAAAATAATTTTTTTTTATTTTTAATATATCTTTAAAATTTTATAAAATTATATATGTTATCCTTCTCTTTTTTTTTTTTGGTAATAAAGTATATATTTTCCTTCTTACGTTTAACCTAAAATATTAGACAAGTTTTTGTAACGACAGTGGAGAGGGAACGACAGCCAGCCAGGTAACCCTCTTCTTCCATCATCTGGCCTTCTTCAGGCAATTTGACAGGTTCACGTACGAAGATCTCAATTGATATATAAGTTTCTTTCTTGAATTGTCCAACTATTCTCACCTTTTCCTTGATATTTTTATCCTATATATGTACACTATTAATTAGACTTTAACAAGGTGTCATACTTTGGTTATTGTTTTTCATTTATTTAATTATTTTCCCCTTCTTGTTGATGATATTGACAAGATCTTTACTTTTAATTATGCAAATCAACCAAATAGAATAATAAGAACACTTGAGTTATATCATATAAAAAAAGAACACTTCAGTTATATATTATGTGCAGCTTTTCCCAATGTAACGTGCATATTTTAGTTAAAAATTTTAGGCTCCATTCGTTCATTAATTCAAATACTATAAACTGACTTTAATATTCTTTACAATTGCATCTTACGATAACTTACACGTTTATCTTCTTCTTCTTTTTTTTCACTTTGCTAATTTGAAGTGTTGGAAAGTTCAATTTTTTTTTCACTACTAATAAGTTTTACTCATGATGAAATAAAAAATGCTATATTATCTATAAGTCAGTGGAGATATATTGTGTTGTTCTTATGTGTTTCCATATTTGATTAGGTTTGTAATATGTCACTATATTGCTTATTTTGATTATGTTGCATATTTCTAGAGTTGCATGGATCAATTAATCACTCAACTGCCAATACGATGAGAAGGAGAAAGTTTTTGGTTTTTTGGCTGCAAATTTTGCATGTTATCAATAGTTTTTTTGTTATTATACCTGTTGCTTGTGTATTACATGGTCAACGTGATAGATACACACCTATCTCTAGGGTGGATACTAGGAGAAATGAATGAGATAACAGGGAATCACTTCCTCATGTAGGCAAGGGGTGCAAGGTTCTGTTTGGTAACTACGTGCACACATGTTGCATGTAGCCAAGGTGGGAGGTGTGACTTCATATAACAACCTGTTACACATGTGGCAGCAGGAAAGTGAGGGAGTGAGCCTCTATAAGAGAGGGAGAAGTGAAATACAAAAGGCAAGAAAGAATTGAGTAGAGAGGACAAGTGTTTAGGAGGAAGCTAGCCCTTCGAAGAGCTAGTCTAGTTTCATATAATTTTTTGTTTTTTATCTCTGTAATTCGGGCTTTGATTCCTAACTTTCTATAATAAAACAGCTGGTACCTATCAACTGGTATCAAAGCTCCTAATCTGGGAGCTGTGGATACTGGGTTTGAAGATGGAAGCTCGATTTAGACGCAGGGTGGAGATGCAAGAAGAGATATTGCAACTGCTCCGCAAACTCAATAGCAAGCCAGTTTTGGAAGAAAACCTTGTTGCTGGACAGAGGAGATTGGAAAGGAGTACAGAGGGCAAGGTTGATGGTGGAGTGACATTGGAGGCAAATCAGAGCTCCGATCTAGGAGATGTGGTGACAACCATGAACCTTAAGAGAAGTACGAGGATTCCAGTGTTTGATGGAGGGAATGCTTACAGATGGATGATTAGTGTTGAGCAACACTTTGACGCAGAGAGAATGCATGACAGGGAAAAGCTTCAAGTGGTTGTCTAGTCTCTAAGAGGTCGAGCTCTAAACTGGTGGCAATAGTGGGATCTACGAAATCCCAATGCAACCTGGGTAGACTTCTAGAAGGCGGTGATTAAACGATTCCAGTCAGAGTTTGATCTGGACCAACCAGTCTGGGTTCAGGTGAGGAACAAGAGACTTTGGAGCCTGAAATCGTGGAACCAGAGACTGAGGAAGATAAAAATAGAGGAGAAGGCGATTAAGGCTAAGGGGGGTGACGGAAGAAAAAGATGAGCAAATCGTTTTGGTGTTTTGGGTTGAAGAAACTGGAATTAGAGACGCTGGAAGAAATCTCAGAGGTGCGAGAGGAAGTGAGGACGCACGAAGAAGTGGAGAAGACAGAGGCGGAGAATGGCAGGGAACTCCAAAAGAAGGGAGAAATGCAGAGATGCGCTTTGGTCAGACCCAGTCTCGAAGAAAGAAAGGCAAAGAGAGTGATTGCACAAGAGGAAAGGGGAGAAACGAGGATGAAACGCTACCCTGAGAAGTTGGACGACACACAAACAAGGAAGAGATCGAGAGAGAATATGGAGGTGGAGCTCTGTTTAATGTAGATCGGACACCTAGACAAAAGATTGTGGGCCAAGGTTGGAGATATCCTCTGAGCTATTGTGTTGTAGACAGGCTAGGGAGGAGGACACATGGGAGAAGTGGAAAGCGTTAGCCACAGAAGGGCATTCCACCGGACCAGTCAATCCCCATTCACTGTTAGCACCACCGAACAAGAACCGTTATGTAGAAACTAACGGCGGTCCAAAATGGAAAGACCAGACAACGGAGCAAAAGCGAAAGGAGCAAGGTGAAGTTACCAAGCCACTACCATCGTCAGAGCCACCGGATGCAGATTCTCACAAGGAGATGAGTGGGACGAGTTTCGAAATGGTGATCTGCACCAGGGAGATAGAGAAGGGAAGATATGTGATGGATGGACAGTAGGAGAGATGGCCATTGGGCAGCTAGCTGCCGAAGCTGCCAGAGCCACCAGATTTGATCCCCAAGCATTGCGCTACCAATGAGCTTCTTCATCGCACATTCACGAAGGGGAAAGGGAGACCATGAGGGGCAAAAATAGAATTAAAGAAATATTTTTTAACCTACTGGGCTAGACCCAAGCTGTTAAGGGGAACTATGGAGAAAATTAGGCCTTTGAAGAAAAATGAAAAAAAAAAGGGGACTCACTCAATTGTGACCCAACCCCTTATATCCACTTTTAAGCCACAAGCTAATCTAAAGACTTATCCAACACCTTCAAAAATTCCATACGTGTTAGTTACTCATAGAGAGAGTTCGATGATAACCACGACCACATATTGGCAAAATTTAAGAGGCAACATGGACACAGCTTTGTCACAGGGGATGGATGCTAAAGTTTATGTTGCAAAGTCTCAGGATTTTATTACTTGGGGAATAGTTTCTAGGACACCCATGGCTACATACACACATGATATTAGAGGACGAATACCATAGAAAGACTTGGTGAGGAAACAATTTTTCGAAACCTAGGGAGATATGGCTCAATTTATCCAAGGGAGATATCTAACTTGTAGGATCCGGCCCAGCTACTAAAGGTAAGAGAGAGACTTTAGAGAAGTTACATAACTTTATTCAAGTTTCATTTATCTTATAGGTGCTTAAAATTTGTGAATATATCTGTGGGCATAAAAATGAGGAACAAATTAGATTGCATCAGTGACCATGTAATGGTGAGATATGGCCTAAGAATGTTGTTCCCTAATTTTTAGCTTAGCAAAGGCACAAGGGCACCAAAAGTTTATTGCTTTAATTGACAAACTAATCCAAAAAATTGGGATTGATCGAGTTATTTCTTGTTTGTGTTCACTACCTAATCTATCTGTACTTGAAAGAGGACGTGAGGTTACTGACCATCTAGCAGCTGAAATTCCGTACCTAAGGAGATGTTTGTTTATTATGGTTATTGCGCACAGCTGGTGGAAATTTCAACGATAAACCTTGATTGAATCTGCAAGGAGGTGAATATTATGTCGATTTTTGATTGCTCAAATGGCATTACAAGGTTTCTTCGAATTAGTTTGATAGAGCATATTGTGATGGGGTCCAAGCTTGAGCAATTTATGGATGACTTTTAGTGGAATAATCCTTGGCTTGATCTCAAGAGGTTTGCATAGGGTATTGATTTGAATGTGTGAAGTCTTGTGACCCATAAGCTCATACCACATGTTGTCACTATTGTTAAGATGGCTGATGAGCGGGCCAAAAACCAGGATGGTAGGCTTCTAACAACCAGAAACGGAATGAGGACTATTATTAATGCTACAATTGGCATACAATCATTTCATCATGGTTGGCTTGTCTATGAATATTGTGTGTTTGATTTGGGGGGCACTAATGTTTTGTTGGGGTAGGATTGGTTGAACTGGGAAGACTTGTGGTTCAATGCCAACTCCGATATCAAAGTAGGTTTCAAGAGACAGGATTACCAGTCATTATGCTTTAAGCAATGGCACCCCAGTCGGAGTTTCCTTTAACTGTTTTACGAGATCCTTATCGCACCTTTACCTTGAGGACAAGGTGAAAGTTTTGGGGAGAGTATTGATAGATACACACCTATCTGTAGGGTGTATACTAGGAGAAATGGGTAGGACAGCAGGGAATCACTCCTTCTTGTAGGCAAGGGATGCAAGGTTCTGTTTGGAAACTACTTGCACACATGTTGCATGTAGGCAAGGTAGGAGGTGTGACTTCATGTAACAACATGTTGCACATGTGGCAGCAAAGAAGTAAGGGAGTGAGCCTTTATAAGAGAGGGAGAAGGGAAACACAGAAGGCAAGAAAGAATTGAGTAGAGAGGATAGGTGTTTAGGAGGAAGCTAGCCCAGTTTCATATAATTTTATGTTTCTATCTCTGTAATTTGGGGTTTGATTCCTAACTTTCTATAGTAAAATAGCTGGTACTTATACCAATTGATACGAACCTTGGAAGAACCACACCCCAAAAGCTAACTATTGAGGTAAGAAAGCCCAAGGCCATATAAACCCCACATTAGAATCCCATACTTCCAATACGGGACTCGAGTCCCATATCTTGCAATTGGATCATAACATTCAACCACGTTCCGTAGCCTCGGCACCCACGAGGGCTGGCTATGCATTAGCCTTTTTAACTAGTCCCAGGCGAACACTGTAATGCCGGTGTCACCACTCACGCTGCTTGTTTGCAACAGAGAGACATGGTAGAAGGCTCTGGTACCAATTGATAGGTACCAGTTCTTTTATTATAGAAAGTTAGGAATCAAACCCCAAATTATAGAGATAGAAAAAAAAAATTATATGAAACTAGGCTAGCCCTTCGAGGGACTAGCTTCTTCCCAAACACTTGTCCTCTCTACTCAATTCTTTATTGCCTTCTGTGTTCCCCTTCTCCCTCTCTTATAGAGGCTCACTCCCTTACTTCCCTACTACCACATGTGCAACAAGTTGTTACATGAAGTCATACTTCCCACCTTGCCTACGTGCAACATGTGTGCAGGTAGTTACCAAACAGAACCTTGCACCCCTTGCCTACATGATGGAGTGATTCCCTTGTGCTATTCCACCCATTTCTCCTAGTATACACCCTAGAGATAGGTGTGTATCTATCACAACGACTCAACGGATTAGTGACAAATCTTATATAATGAGTTTAGGTATAAAAAGACAATATGTCAAGAAGATTTTTGGAGGCTAGTGACAATGTTTACATTGAGCAGTTTAGGATGAATAGAGACACATTCTATAAACTTTGTGCAATGTTAGAGGCCTTGGGAGGATTGAAACCTTCAAAGAATATGCTAGTGGATGAGCCAGTTGCAATGTTTTCGCATATTATTGCTAACCATGTCAAAAATTGTGTCATATAATTCTGTTTTTAGAGGTCAGGGGAAATCTGTTAGTAGGTATTTTAACCAAGTATTAATGTTGTTATTCGCCTACAAAGGGAGTTGTTAAAAGCCCCAAAACCTGTTCCAACAAACTCAAAATGATGAAAGTGGAAATGGTTTAAGGTAATATATATAATATGTTGTATGGGATATTAATTTGTGTTATAGTTCACATATTGTTAACATGGTTTTTGTTTGAAGAACTGTTTAGGTGCTTTAGATGGAACACACATCAGGGTAAAGGTACCTTTACAGGAGAAACCTAGGTATCGTAATCGAAAAATAGATATAACAACCAATGTTTCAGGTGTATGCTCTCAAAACATGCAATTTATATATGTACTTCCTGAGTGGGAGGGTTTTGCTGCTGATGGGAAAGTGCTTTGTGATGCAATTAGTAGGAACTCATAATGCTGATAATGTCTTTAGACCTAGATACTTGATTGTATTAGATCATGGATAAAAAGTATCCTGGGAATGGCTTAAAAGAAAAACCTCACATGGAGTCCAGGATGAAAACTCTTTGAAGAGATTTTGGGATAGTATATGATATGATTTTTGGAGAAAACACAAGTGGATTTGGATGGGATCTTGTAAAAAAATGTGTGACGCATCCATTCACAGGTCTGTGTGGGATGAGTATTGTAAGGTAAGATATTTAATTATATTATGATTGAGCAAGTTGGCAATTTTTTTTCTAGATATTTTAAACAAGAACTTGAAATATGATTTAATTTTTGTATATTGATGTAACAAGGTCCACCCAAATGCTTCTCAGTTTTGTAGTAGAAAATTTAATTATTTTGAAGAACTTCTAATAATATTTGGAAAATATCGTACTACTGAAAAAGATGCCCAAAGTGCTGCTGACATCGTTGAAGAAATGGATGAGGAACAAAGAAATATGCACAATGTAGCTGGAAAAACTAATGAAGTTAATGATTTTCCTATAGGAATCAGTGGGCTTCATGAATTTGATGCTTCAATGTCATTTGCTAGTTTTTATCAAGCATTTAATAGAAGTGAAAACGAAAACCCTATACATGGAGGTAAAAAAGAAACCCCACTAATGGAGGTGAAAAGACTTCCTCTAGCAAGAAAAAGAGGAAAAAGAATAATGATGATTTATTTGCAGAAGTTATCAAAGAAGCTGTTACAACATTAGGGAAATGACTTGTTTAAGGCAAGTGAACATTTGATTCAAGTTGAAAAAGGATTTGGCTGAGAGAGAGAACACATTTTTGATGAATTGATGAAGTTGGAGAGGCTTATTGAAAGAAAAGAATATTGCATCTAGGGAAATATCTGCCGACCTATCTTCATTGGTTGTATTTTTTAAAGTTCCAGAAGATAAGAAAGAAGGATGGGTGAAGGATTTCTTAGAATTTGCGTGAAATTCACATGATTATGATGGCTTTCAAGGCTTTCCTTTTGGGTTTATGGCTGCTTATTATTAGTAAACTCTTGATTTTGTGGATGTTAATTATTTTTGTGTGTGTATTATGCATATACTTTGGAATTACTTTTATTATGGGAAAAGTTTAATGACTTCTTTTGTGACTCTTGATTTCATGGATGTTAATTATCTTCTTTGTTTTTTTTGTATTGATCTTTGACTCATTAGGTATGGCTAAAATCAAAACAAGGAGTTTGAACTTATGAATGCACTTGATGAAATAATTCAAACTGGTTGGATTTGTGAGAATTGTATATTTCGTGCAGGGTATATAAAGTAGATCTTGAAGAAGTTGCCAAATTCTGACAAGCAACAATTTCCAGTTGAGTGTAAGATAATGACCCTAAAAAATGTATTGATAAGAAGATTAAAAATGCACTTAACAACCCCCAATTTGATTGGAATGATGATAGGCATGTACTGGAAGCACCCAATGAGATTTGGGAGGTAAATATTCATTTATCTTCCACTATTATACATATTAAAAATTTAATTGAATGCTTACAATTTTTTTTTAAGCTTTATATAGGCACGAGACCCAATGGACTTAAGAGGGAAGCCTTTGTCACACTATGAAAAGCTCAAGAAAATTTTCAAAAACTAAGCCCTATTTCACAAGTTAAAAATATTTGTTAGCATGGCATGGTGTGATTTTTATTCTTTTGGATACTTATGAATCTTGATATTTTTTCAGTTTATGATATAATTTTTTATGATTAAATTTTATATATTTGATTACATATTAACCTTGATGGTATTTTATTTTATCAATATAATTTTTAGTCCCAATGTAAATGGTCTCTTTGATTTAAAAACTTATTTATATATAAAAATAAATGTGAAAAATATTTATTTGACATGATAATATTATTCTTTTAAAAAATGACAATATTTATTCTAATTAAATTATAAAAAAATTAAAATTAAACATTATTGTTAATATTTAAAAGATTATTTTTCTTATAAGAGGTATTTATATCATTTACATCAACTTTAATTTCATTTCATAATGATTTTATGTACCAAACAATGAAGTGATATGGAAAGACATTTTATTCCAAAAACTTTCAAACTGTAGATGAGGATTGACTATTCCATTCCATTTTCGATTTCATAAAATCATCATTCATTCTGCATGCCAAATATTACGTAAGATCTTTTAACCCATTCAACTACATTCATGATCACCGATAAGGTAGATGTTTATAAATAAATGAAATCAATCTAAATAGAAAAAATCAAACCAAAACAATCTAAACTAGAAAAAACCCAAAAAAAAAGAGATCGAACAAAACTAATTATTTTTTATTTTACACTATAAGAAATCAAATTTGCTATGAAATTTAGGAAAAAAAAATCTATTACCTAGGGAAAAATAATCCCTCGCTAAAATAAGTAAATGAAGCCAAAAAAATAATTTAATTAATGAAAAATAATTTCCTAAATTCAAGCATTTGGTGGGAAATTCCTGACTAAGTGTGCTAACCCTAAGATATCTCACCCAAACCAATTTCACTCTACTCTCTCACCCAAACCTTATCTACAGTTTCCTCTTCTGGTACATTTTCTCTCTTCTGAGTTTTGGCCGCAACGCTTTGAATTGGTTTTTCATTTTATTTTGTTTGGTTTTGAATCGTTGTCAATCTGTCGAACAATCTGCAACTCTTCTTTGAATCGCAGGCCCTTCTCTGTTAGGTAAACGACCTTCCCTTTCTTCTCATTCTTTTTCTTCTTTTTGTAATTCGAATTTGGATAATCCAAATATTGATCGAAAATGTAGTAACTAAATATTGGAACAATTTTATCTTCTTTATTGAATTTTTGCTTTTACTTATCCTGGAAAAACAAAATTTGCATGCCAACTTGTTCAACAGTAGCTTGGAAGGTTTCAGTACTGTTGTTGTTAGTGAATTTGGCGTTCTTTCCATGTCTGGAGAGCCTCTTTCCTATTATCTCTTCACCCATCTCAGCCACTTGTTGAACTCAGATGTTATAATATATTTAGAATATCTTTAAAAGATCTTTAAAATATATTGTGAAATCAATTAGTGCTCTAATTGATGAAGCAATTTATGAGTCATATCATAATTTTATTATATTTCCTAATTTATTTCCTTATTTGATTAGGGTTACTAAAATATAAATAGATGTTAATACACTTTATCTTTTGTAATACATCAAATACATCTAATACATCAATCACATCTCTTCAATACTAATGTTTGTTATGTTATTCACTTCCCATCGATGATCATTCCGATGGTGACTTCTTTCCTACCTGATGAGTCATATCAGTGGTGACATCCTTTTAATATTAATATTTATTTGTCATGTTATTCTCTTCCCATCGACGATTATTTTGATGGTGACTTCTTTCCCACTTATGATTCATATCAGTAGTGACATCTCTTCAATACTTGTGTTTGTGATGTTATTCTCCTCCCATCGACGATCATTCCGATGGTGATTTCTTTCCCACTGATGAATCATACTAGTGATATTTCTACTCAAGTTGTCTGGATCTGCTATCTACTCAAGCAAATCCTTAGAATCTCTCAAGTCGTTTTGGTCTATGTCTAGTCAAGCAGAACCCTAGAATCCTCAAGTCTTTTTGGGTCTGCCATCTGGTCAAGTAGAACCGTAGAATCCTTTCTTCTTCAATGTAGCTGATGATCATTCCTTACTGAGTTATCTTTCTAGCAATGCTCATCTCTTCAGCGTCTTCAGCATCCTGAGTTATCTTTTCAGCCTATAGAATCTCACTTTATATTTATGTTATTTATTTAAAGTATTTATTTGTAACAAGCTTAAAACTTAGTAAGCTTTAACTTGAGGGGCAGTGTTAGAATATATCTAGAATATCTTTAAGGATATTATAATATCTATAGAATATTTTAGTAGATCTTAGAATATATTATGGAGTCAATTAATCCTCTAATTGAAGGACTCTAATTTCATTATATTTCATGTATTTCCTTATTTGATTAGGATTGTATTTCCTTAGTTGATTAGGATTACTAGAATATAAATAAGGGTTAGTGCTTTGTCTTTTATAATATATCAACACATCTAATATATTTATCATATTGTTCTCTATTCTTCCTTTCTTCTTTCTCCCTACCTAAATCCTATAATTCCAACATGGTATCAGAGTGGTACCATCCACCTTGAGGCTGTCCATGCTTTCAACTGTGTTGAGTTCTATAGAACTCCTTTGTAAATTCTTCTTTATTATTTTCTCAACCCATTCTCTCATCTATTTTCTCTATTTTTTTACTATTTAACTCTTTTTCAAATGCTAGTATAGCATTGAGGGGGAGTGATAATGATAGTGATGACTTTTCAATACTAGTGTTCGTGATGTTATCTTCCCATCGACGATCATTCGGATGGTGATTTCTTTCCCATCGATGAATCATACCAGTGGTGACATTATTCAATGCTAGTATTTGTCATATTATTCTTTTCCCATCGACGATCATTCTGATGGTGATTTCTTTCCTACTGATGAGTTAATATCAGTGGTGACTTTTCAATACTAGTGTTTGTGATGTTGTTCTCTTCCTATCGACGATCATTTCGATAGTGACTTCTTTCCCACTAATGAGTCATACCAGTGGTGACATCTCTTCAATACTAGTGTTTGTCATATTATTCTCTTCCCATCGACGATCATTCTGATGGTGACTTCTTTTTCACTGATGAGTCATATCAGTGGTGACATCTCTTTAATACTAATGTTTGTCATGTTATTCTCTTTCCATCGACAATTATTTCGACGGTGACTTCTTTCCCACATATGATTCATATCAGTAGTGACATCTCTTCAATACTTGTGTTTATGATGTTATTCTCTTCCCATCGATGATTATTCCGATGGTGACTTCTTTCCCACTGATGAATCATACTAGTGGTATTTCTACTCAAGTTGTCTGGATATGTTCATTTGGTCAAGCAAATCCTTAGAATCTCTCAAGTCGTTTGAGTCTGCTGTCTAGTTAAGCAGAACCCTAGAATCCTCAAGTCTTTTGGGTTCTGCTCATCAGGTCAAGCAAAACCCTATAATCCATTTCTTCTCACGTAGGCTGATGATCATTCCTTACTGACTCTGGACGTTCCCCAGCATCCTAAGTTGTGTTTTAGCTATGGAAGTCCACTTTATATTTATGTTATTTAAGTAAAGTATTTATTTGTAACAAGCTTTAAAGCTTAGTAAGCTTTAACTTGAGGGGGGGAAGTATTAGAATATATTTATAATATCTTTAAAAGATCTTTAAAATATATTATAGAAATCAATTGGTGCTCTAATTGACGAAGCAATTTAGGAGTCATATCATAATTTTATTATATTTTTCTAATTTATTTTCCTTATTTGATTAGAGTTACTAGAATATAAATAGAGGTTAATGCTTTATCTTTTGTAATACATCAATCACATCTCTTTCATATTAACTTAATACTATTGTTGTTTCTCTATTCTATTTTTCTTCCTTTTTTTCTATCTAAACCTTATAATTTCAACACCAAAAAATGTACATATTACCCAGCTTGAGGATTCTCTATTGATTGAATTAGTGTCTGGATGTGAAATTGAGAACCTAGCTTGCAATCAGTAGGATGTGATCATACCTATTACCCAGCTTTGTGTGCAATCTGATAATAATCGCTTATTTCTTCTTGAGTGAAGCTCCCTCTTTTGATATTGGGCCTTAGATAAATTCATCCACCTCAATCTGCAGCTCTTGCCACACCCAAAAATCAATGCACCAATGGATTTAGTCCCAAACGGATGAAAGTACAGCACCATGACTGGAATATGGTGGGGAAAAGTTTCATGGTTCCATGTCGAGAAAACTTGAGAGTGGCAGTTAGTATAAGAGGTTCATTTAATGAATTTGGCCAAGAGAAAAATTTTATCTAGTATGATCATTAATCAATAATTAGCTTTTTCTTTATCTTCACAAGCCACAAGAATATGACTGCGCAATGCATGTTCAATTACCTGCAAACCTGGGGAGTTGGCGCCAGTTCCTGCCGCCATACTTAGTGACATAAGCAATTAACTTCCTTATCTTCCTCCGGAGTCCATGTTCCTTTCTTCAGTCCACTTCTGTCACGGAAAGGAGTTCTCACCATCTTTGTCTATTGTCTAGCTCCCTACAGAATCAACTCTCAGGATCTGAGTGGTGAGATCTTGGTTCTGTTGGTAAACCATCCAGTATGAGAGGACTGATGAGTATTGTTTCTTTGGCACTAACAGGCAGGCTTGAAAACCTTCACTTATTTAAACGAATTCTACTTGTTACCCTAAAAGGAGAATGAATTCTATTGAAAAATAAGTGCCTAGATCGGTCATGAGCTGTGAAGCAAATGCTCTGATACCATATGAGAGCATAATTGGAGAATGAAATCTATTGAATGAATGAGTGTTTTTACTGACTCTATAAATAGACTTGTGTAGTCCTATAATACAGGAGTATAGTAACAGCAAAGGATAATTTAAGTTTCAACCATTTACTAACAGATAAAGATAAAATCAAATTTGTACAAGTGTTTGACTTAGTCTAGTGGTCCTTTAGAAAATACACACACAGATAAAATCAATCATTATATATCATCTTATGGTTGCTTAATTTGTTATTGTTCATCTCGTTAAGTTGAGAGTTTAAAAGTTGGTGAGAAAGACTGTTGCTGTTAGTAGTTAATGAATTTGGTAAGAATAGAAAGGGTTGATTGCTTGCTAATAGAATAGTTAATGAACTATGTAGTAATTTGTTAATTTTTATATATTATATATATTACTATTAACTCAAAGTAAAAGTAGCATTTGAGGAAGCTCTATCTTTTTCATTTCTTCTGACATTCATCAATTATTGGCAGACGCTAAGGCTGAAGATTACTCCTTTGTAGTGCTGTGGAGTTGTGGTTTGACATTTAATTTGGTTCCCTACAAGGTTAGCTTATTCCTTTTCCATATAGCAGCAGCTAAATCTTGCTATTATTGTCTGCCTAGCTAATTTTAGATGCTACTTTTGCTTATGGACATATGCATTGAGATTGACAGTATTTTATGGGATAATTATTAGGATGTGATTTGAAATTCAACTTTGATTTAATATAATTCTCCTTTTGTATTTGGCCTATTAGACTTGAAGAATAAAAGATATAGAGGACCACACCTTGTTGATGTCAAGAGTTGGTCCTGAATTAGAATTAACAGTTTGACAACTATACATGCTGTAGTAAACTCAGTAGTTAAACAGAAAAATAAAAACTTATATATATAAATTGTAGATGCACTGAAAAAAAGACCAATGGAATTGCCTCTTGTGTGATATATCTATGTAGTGGTCCACTTTTCAAGCCTTCCAATTGGATGCCAGACCAATTCTTGGCCAGAGTTTTCCCCTTCACACATTGGCCTAAAGATCATGCATTTCTTTTTGAGCTGCCTTCACTGTTATTTTGGGATGTATGACTAACATTTATGCATTAAAATGTGAGTATTATCTAAGAATATCTAGCTGGTTAGTTTTCTATGATGTCAAATGTGAGTTTGCTTTAAATCATGCACTAAGTCTGTCAAAACTCTCATGCTGTTATATTTCTGGCACCTATCACACTCTTTGCTCCAATTTGGGTTACAAAAGTCACAATCACACACATCCAGTTGCATTAGAAAGTTGAGACATAAGGTTTAAAACTGGAAAGCTTTCAAATTTTTATTCTTGACTGATCAATGCCAGATTTTATTCTAAGTTAGGTCCATTTTCTGCAGAATCTGTTTATGACAGCATTCATCATTTTGTGCATAACTTTGGCTATATACATCTAATCTGCACACTGCTTGTCCCATTAGGAAGCTAAGATATGAGGCTTTTCATCTGTAAAAATCCCATATTTTATCTCCTTTCCAAGTTTTGCTTCACCCAAAATGACACTTGAAGACTTCCTTATTGTTATACCAATAATACAATAGAAATGGGTAAGAAATTTCATTGTGTGGCCCTCGGATGGAATGCATATTGAAGTTGGTTGATACACTTTGCAAGGACTTCTTAGTTAATTTAAGGATTAGCATTATTATTGTAGGGTATAGGAAGGAATTCTGTAGTGAACAGAAGGATACAAATTTATAGTAAGATAGAAATATACAGAGTAGTAAGGTTCAGTAGGAACAACTTTCCTGAGTGAACTAAGTTTACTCGATATGGAATGACTTTAGAATAAATTATATCCTCACTGGAATGTGTGTTTCTGAATTGTTGTGGATTGAAGGAAGGCTAAATTTGATCCCTGATATTGCTGGACATTTCACTCTAAATTATTGATATAAATGTTTCCTGGTGGTTGTTTTCCATATAATTTGGTTATGCATGTTGTAAATTCTGGTTTGGATTGAGTAAGTATTTTCAAGGACTTTTGATTTTAAATTATTAATGAAAGTGAGTAAATTAGAAATTTTTATGATAACTTGAAAATATCACTGATTTTAGAAGGAAATTACATGAATGGTTGTATGTTAATGACTTGGAATTGATATTGGTGATGTTCTGTTCCTGAGAACTGATATATGATAGATGTTGCTGCTCAAAGTTATATTATTTGATGGTGTACTAGCCTTAGAATGGTAAAACTCTATATTGGGCTCAACTAATGAATTTGGATCCTAATAAATTGGTTACGAGATTATATAGCTACTTACGAGGTCTTACTGAGAAATCTAAAGACTCAACTAAAGGTAACTCTATATTAGGCTCGACTAAGGAAATCGAATCCTAATAAGTTGCTGACTGTATGTGCATTTATGTAATGATGAAACTGGATTGGAAAGTAGTCTGCATCAGGCAAGGCAGTATTTGGGTTGGTATTTTAAATATTTCGTAGTCATATTAAAGGTATTTAGCAGACTCATAATGCATTATCTACATGTCAGTTGTCAAACAGGGATGATAAAGATTTCCCATGACTTGGAAAAACTGATAATGAGTTTTGAAGGCTCTTAATTTGTTTCATGTTGTAGTGTTTCTATAAGGCTTTTTATGCACATGATCTGGGCTCTGATTGTGAGAAAATGTGTTCCTTAAATGGTTATTAAATTTGATGTTCTCAAAGTGTTATTAACAAGGCAAAACAAATTATAAGAGAGAGACCAAGAATCATTAACGAACCGAATTATCGTTTTTCTAATTCTTGCAAAGAATGACATAACATACAATCTAATCTTGAGTGTTATCGCTTCTCTCTTCCACAACCATTCCAACCATTCCAAGTTGGACAGTTTGGGAAAAAAAAGTTTTTTCTTCACTTGATTAGTAGTTATTCCTTATATCTCATATCAAATACTTGATGAAATTTTGTTGTAGTACATTTCCTTTTGTTCTTTGGGTACTTGATTCTGTTAGATGTCATGATGTTCAAGTCGTACACTTGGAGACCAATGGGTTGATCGTGTTAGATGTCATGATGTTCAAGTCGTACACTTGGAGACCAATGGGAAATGCTACCAAAATTTTGTGAAGTATAAGATGTGTGCAATTTTTGGTGTGTTATTAACCAAGTGTTCAAAATCGTACCTTCTCGAATGGGAGGGATAGGCCATGCCATGTTAAGAGGGAGATGAGGATTTTGTTAATAATTGTGTTAATGTGCTAAATTGATTTCAACAATCATAAAACCTGATTGAAGTTGGATGTTATGAAGAATGGATTCCCACTGGTCGTGTAAGTGAAGAATTTCCAAATTGGAGTTATTGATTTCATTAAGTTTGCTAAAGGATGCCCGATGGTTGTTGATTTATTAAGTCGCATTATTTATCCATGTGCAAGATGTAAGAACCGTGTTAGAATGGAGTCATTTTGAATAGAAAAACATCTATATGATCACAGATTTATGAAAGATTACGTAAATTGGACGCTTCATGGTGAGGAATATTGGTCCACCTAGTGGTCAAGCAAGAATGGCTTGAAATTCAAGATGTTTGTAAGAGAGATAGAGAGATATTTCTCTAACCTGTGAATTAAACTTATCATTTTGTCCTGGTAACATTCAAAGGCAATCATAGACTGAGTTTGAGATCCCTACATCAAAATACAGCTAGAAATTTGAACATATTTATCTAGCCTTCTTATTAAACATATTACATTTGTGACAGGTAACATAACTAAACACAACGGTAGACTATAACTTCCTTACATCAACAAACTACACTTACTGTTATTTATTTAGAAAATTTCATGACTCCTAAAGCTGAGAAGGCACACGACATACAACTTGAAAATTAGAAAATCTAGAGCGTTTGCATAAATTCTCAAATTCTTGCTTGGTTCTTTCTCTGCCATCGTTCAGAAAACATGAGGCATTATGAAGTCCACAATGATCACTTTCCCATTTTGGGGCAACACCTTGTAGTACTTAAGCCTTGTAGTACTTAAAACTTTTACCCTCTGCTTGTTTGGGTGAAAAAGAGGGAGGAAAGAAGAGTGGGAGAAGAGAAAATAGGGTAAGGGAAAATTTTCCTTTCCTTGGTTGAGAGAAGAAAAGTGGAGAAAAAGAAAAAATTATGCATGGGGCCCACCAAAAAATTTTCTTCCAGGCAAAGAGAGAATGATGTGGGACCCACAAAGCGTGATTAACTTGTGGATGAGGATTATTATTGTATTAAAAATATAAAGGATATATTTGTTATTTTATATAAATATATTTTATTTCCTCTCACTTTTATATACAACTAAACAGGAGAAAAATTTTCTTTTCCATTTTCTTTCTCTCCATTTTTTCTTCATCCAAGCAATAGGTGAGAAAAAACATTTTCTTCATTTTCTATTCTCTTCATGTTCTTTCTTTCCTATTTTTTTCTTTTCATTTTCTCTTCTAATCCAAGCAAAGTTTTTGGCAGTTTTCATCAGTCTAATTGGTGACATAACGGCCTACAACGATTAACCAGTCACATGAAAATAGTCAATAGCTATTGTAACTCAACTATATAAAATTAGACAAACCTAAATTCAAATTAGACATGAAGTCTTCAAGTAAGTAGGATTATGATAGAATTTAGACTAACCTTCAATATTATGGCATCACCTTTTGGAAAACTTTCAAACATATCTCCAACATGCTCTATACCTTCATAGAATTGATAATTCACTCGTTAGTGAAAAAAACTCACGCCATCAAGGTTATAACTTGAGCTTTTTGGAACAGTGGTAGTCTGGTTCCCAATTAATGAAGGTTTAGGAGAAAGGTTCAATTTCCCCTTCCCTCACCCTCACCTAGCACTGACTAGTTCCTCAAGATCAAAGATTAAAGAAAATGCATGCCAACCAGAGCAGAGAAAGAGGTACACCTAGATAAGCTGGAGCATTTTGTATCACTTGGGGCAGATCAAAATTAATACCCTTTATTGAAGGATACTTGGAGATTATCATTTTCAAGTTTTTGCCCAACGCTGCCCCCCACATCAACCTGCAACGATATTCCTTCAAATCCACTATATATTTCAAGTATCTTTTTCATCTCTGTTATGCAAAGATTGGCCATTGCTTTGTTTAAAATATGATTCAATGCTGGATCTGTCTGTGTATTGGTAGATAGGCATTCCATAAACATTCTTGAATACGTCATTATTACAGTCCAAAAGTACCTCCTTAAAATTGAGGCTAGAAAGAAACACAACAACTTGGTCAAATTAAGCCCATATATCCCTCAAAATCGTCAGAAAGATGAATATGATACCAAACTATATCAGAATTATGATCTGGTAACAATACCTACAAATTATCCAAAAAAAAAGCTACGGATCCAGCATTGTCATCAGGGACAAAGTATTTACTAGCCGGTGATAGCCCATAAAGTCTTTCAGCCCCACCATCTTCATTTGTGCGCATGGAACAAGTAAGAACAGAGTGACTGGCAAGAAGGCACAGCATGCGATCAAGCCTGTGAGGCAATTCTGGGTGCACGTTTTGGAAGCTGAGAAGCAATTTCAGAGGCTCACACCGGACCAGGTGGGGTTGCCTTAGCTATTGTCTCAAACAAGTTGAGCTCAAGGGCAGCATTCAGTACTGCAGAATAGATAGGACTGCAGCAAAGCAGCATGGATGAGAGGCATGCATTGTCCTCTGCTGCATTTTGTGGTGAAACCTTTAGGAAGTTGATTGATTCTCTGGACAATTGGAAGCCATGGTTGCTTCTTTAACTTTTGTCTTAGAATTTCCTTTGTATGTTACCAAGTTGCTTAAGCAACATATAATATGTATTGATCTTGTATATAGGTGAAATTTTGCAGCACCTTTACTTGATCAAATATATGGTTGACGTTGCGGGTCAAATAAAGCAGCCACTTACCAGTTGTGTACTTTGATTTGATAACATTGATCTTGTAGGCGAAATTTCACAGCACCTCTGCTGCCGGTCAGTCTTGATTAACATTTCCGTACTTGGATAATATTAATGCATATTTGAAAAATAGTTTAATTTTTTAAAAAAAATTATTTTTTTCAAAAACAATTTTTAATTATAAATCATTTTGAACTACAAAATAAACTAATCCAAACACACATTTAATTTTTTCCAACTTTAACCAAAAAAGCAACCTAATTTTCTTATTTTTATGAAGATTAACCCTACATGTATAAGAATTAGTGATATAAAGACTAAAGCTTCCTTTTTGCACTGTCATGTTTCGTCTCTAAATTTATAAGACATCACATCAATACTTTTCTATTAAATTCCCGTTACGGCTTTGTATACCATAGGGATGTCTTCTTTTTTTTTTTTGGATCTATATAATAATAATAAGATTTAACTTGATTTATTTATTAAATATATAAGCATTTTATAAAAAATGTAGATACTTTAGTAGTTTGTTATAATTGAAACAACTGAGATAAAAGTTCTTAAAACTTTAACAAACAAGGCACATGTATAACTCAAAAGGAAAAAGAAAGCTAACACATGATTAATAATTTAACTAACATTGTTCTGTTTCGAAGTAGCAGGTAAGTCGAGAATAGAAGAGTTCTGGTTGATGGGTTGGAGATGGGTTTAGTTTGAGTTGGGTTAACCGAGTTTGGAATCAAGTAATCAAACGAGGTTCTTCGAAAAAAACAGAAACGGGTGGAGCTCTTTGAGGTTCAAGTTAGTAAAAATTGAAATATGGAGGATGCAAAGCTAAAGAAAAATGTAGAAATAGAGGAATTGAATTTCTTTAACTAATGAATGGAGACTCCTATATATAAACATTTGAGTATTATGAGTTATAGTCATGGTAACCGTTATAATAGATTGTTCATTCACCTTAAGTGATGGTTAGAAGATTTCACTGTTAGGTTATCTTATATCAAAATCATTGGCATTTTTTTTAAAAAATAAAATTTATTACCTTAATCTCAATATCATTAAATTAATAAATTAATATAAAAAATTTAATTTTTCTTATTTTTAACTAATTTAGCCTTCACATTAATATATCTCAAATTTTCTTCTTCTCACTCTTCAAGAATTGTTTGTTTATTTTTTTTTATAATTTTTTTTTCTCATGATTGTCAAACTCTTTGGATTGAAACCTTATTAGGTTTTTAAGTTTTCAACCAACAAACGTGGACTTCAAGAAATTGAGCAATCTATACCGTGTACTAAACTAAATCTTGAAAATTATAAACACGCGACACTTCACACATGACATTAACGTAATGTTTTATAATTTTAATGTTTAAAATTAAGTTAGTAATCAGTGATTTACTTTAGTTTTCTTTTACTTTTTACACTTTATTATTTGATTGAATAATTTTATGATTTCACTATTTCAATTTCTTCTACTTTTTTGTCAATGTAATTTCAATTTATGACAAAATCTATTTTGAAAACAAACAAAATTTATACTTCATTAAGATTTGCACAATTGGATGGCTGTATTTTATACTTTTTTATATAAATCAGGAGTATCCCTATAGAATTTAGTCTATTTGAACTATCCTATAAATCTAATTTTCTCGATATATTTTATACTTTAAAATCTATAGTTCCTTAAGGTAAGATTTAGGTTAATGAATAACTAATTTTTTCTATTTCCTATTGTAAAAATAAGGGTTTAAATTTAATTTGTCCCCTTGTAGTTTGGAGCGAAATCACTTTGCCACTATATAGTTTCAACTTTGTCACTTTGCTCTCCTAGGATTAACTTCTTTATTATTTTACCCCATGTGGTTTCATTCCATTAACTTAGGCTATAATTTTTTTGTAATCAAGTGAAAATATAATTAAAATTAGTTAAAAAATAATTTTGTAACAAAATAAAATTTATTTGAAGTCAAATTATAATAGTATATGTAAAATTAAAAAAGATAATTATGTCTTTAAAAATAATTGTAATTATAACATGCAGTTATAAAAAAATATTTTATATTTATAATTTTGCCCTATTCTTGTAATTGATAAAATGTAATTATAAAAAATATTTGCATTTATAATTCTTACCTATTTTATTTATGTTTAATTTAGTTATTCAATAATTTTTTTGAGAAAGTGAAAATTAGACACTAAAGAGAGATTCTTTAAAATAGTATATATAAAAGAAAAAGAATCTAAGTTTTAAAGTTTTCTAGGTAAGTTTTTAAAAACGATATATGTTGCTTCAATAACAATCCCCAAACTGTACCAAAAAAAAAATAATAATAACAATCCCCAAACAAGGAGGAACAGTTAAGCAACATTTCCGAATTTAGCTTATCCATTCAATCTTCAGCGGAAACTGAAACTTACCTTCACAAATTTAACCCACAAAAAAAAAAAACACTCTCTAATAAAAGCAAAAGTAAACTTCTTCTCTTCCTCACTCACCAAGTAACCTATTTCTTAATTACCATAAACATCGCCAACTATATAACTTTTACTACTATATCAGTTATATACTAAAGCATTGCCACATTTTAAAGAAATTGGCAGTGCTAACAAACCGTCCAATGCCAAAGATAGTCCTGAGAGAACCCACAGGCCACATAACAAATCAACCCCAACATTTTGTATTTGGCATATATATATATATATATGACATGGTTTTCAGTTTTTTGCTTAAAGATATATACTACAGGCTAGAACATAAAAGTTTTGAGACAAATTGACAAAATCTGTAAACGAGACTGACAGATATTTTTTTTCTTTTTCTTGGCATGGATGTTAACATGGACACTCAAGAATCTCGTGGGCATTCGGGAAGCACAACAACCTCTTTTGGAAAACGCAATGGTGCCCCACAAAACTCCCAAAACACGAGGCCAAAGGGCCATAAGAAAGACATTCAAAGGCACTGCAAATTTGTCCAAGCTTCTTCCTACAGGAACAGTCATAGCATTTCGGATTTTGTCACCAATTTTCACGCACCAAGGCCAGTGCCACACCCTGACAAGCCAGGCCATGACTCTAGGCCTCTTGACCCTCTGCAGCATCTCTTGCTTTCTTGTGTGCTTCACAGACAGCTTCAGGGACGAGAGGGGCAAAGTTCGATATGGGGTAGCCTCACTGAAGGGGCTCTGGGTCATGGATGCATCAGTGATGCTTCCAGCTGAGGAAGCAGCAAAATACCGTTTAAGGTTCATTGATTTCATCCATGCCTTCATGTCCATATTGGTATTTGCTGCAGTGGCAATGTTTGATGAGAATGTTTTGAGGTGCTTTGTTCCAAAGCCTTCGGAGGAGGCCAAGGAGCTTTTGGTGGCACTGCCTGCTGGGATTGGTGTGGTCTGTAGTTCGGTATTTGTCGCATTCCCCAGCCAACGCCATGGGATTGGCTCCCCCTCTCGCGGGCAACTAATGAATTTGGCTCTTTTAAAGAAAACAATTATTGTATGTTCCTCGAATATCACGTATCATTGTGTTTCATCCATTTATATTTTAACATCTCAACATTGAATAATTAAAAAAATACATTATTCAAGGATAAAATAATATTTTACTTTGAATGAGTGTGTTTTTTTTTCTTAAAAAAATATATTTTTTAATAATTAAATGTTAAGATATCAAAAATATAACTAGATAGAGTATAATTTTAGTGGCACTCTACAACCATGCAATAATTTTCTCTTTATAAAATGAGGGGTTCACTTTTAAAGAAAAAATGCAGAGTTGTTAATAAAAAAATTATGGTAATGTATTTTAATAATTTTATAATTTATTTTATACATACATATATTTTATCATATTCATGATATTAATTATTAATTTTTTCATTAATTGATATAACTTTTCACTTTTCTTTTAAAGGTAAACGGATTCAAATCCCTTCGCGCAATTAATTGTTTTAATGACATTGTATTATTTTACTCTATAATAGAAAAAAAAACTTGGGAAAAATTTCATCATTAATGTTGGATTTTGAATTTCAAAGGTTAGAATTAGATTAAATAAATTAATTTAAGGATATGGTCGTTTTTGAACTTTTTGTCAAGAGATCAATCATCGGTACGGTTATGGAATGGAGATTCAAGTAAAAATAAAAAGAATAAAGAGAACTTAGTACAAACGGAAAACAAAAAAAAAAAATTGTCACAAGTGGCAGTATATATGTTGAAAATCCGGAATATTGCGGTTTTGCATTTCTTAGACAAACAAAATTGGACCATATTTAATAAATTGTCTTTTATATATAATAATATGCTTCCTCTATTTTTATGGGGAAAAAAGTACATGGACAGCATAAATTTATTGATAAGTGTTCTAAGTACGTGTTTGGAGTTAACTTAATTTTGTTTTTAAAAAAATTTTATGTTAATCAAAATGCCAAAAAAAAAAAAAAGACTGAAAAGTTGTTTTTGCATTAAAAAAAAAAAAAAAAAAACATGTGTGCTAAATCTCCTTGATGTATAGAAACCCACTCGAAATACACATTGGCAACTAGAAACCTTAGACGTGAGCTTTTTGTACACTTCAATGCAACTGAACTCTAATGTTTTCAATAAAATTTATGTACTGCGCACTTCCCAGTGGCAATCATTCTCTTTGTTCTAGAAAGTCGTGATTTGAGATACATCTCCGATTTGTATCTTGGAGGCACGAACCTTGCATCCACAGTCTCTTCCACATTTAACAATAATTCTAGCTGCCATATTATTGATATAAGCGAAGTCTATGCCATTTTCAATTGCATACATTTCTTTTGTAAAAAAAAAAAAATTTAAGTTAAAGTAAAGACTGGCATAATTTAAGGTAAAGGTATACCTCTAGATTTATTGAATATTTATTTTTAATACTATTTCAATGATTTTGTGAATACTTTAAATTTGGCAAACTTGATACCAAGTTCCAACTTTGTTGTCTTCTTAATGTTTTTTTGTTTAATTGGAACTCTCGATATCTTGGAGCTATATCATCTTCAACTATAGGTGTGTCTAATGCAAACTCCCTTGTTCAATTCATCACTGTCTAATGTGTATGATAAATCCTATCGACTAATCTATACAAAAATGTATAGCTTTTGGGTTCCAATGAAAATTCCAAAGTTCATAGTATTTCGATTGAAGAGATGTAATCAGAATCATATAAATCTTTCTCTTTTTGACATATGACAGCAAAAGCTGAAGACTTCCTGGAAATTAATTCCTGTTGGATTGTGCACCTAATGTGCCATTAATCTTCAAAGTTTCCGCTGGTATGAAAGTGTGCGCCTAATATGCCAAAGTCAACATCAATTTTATAAGTCTGGACGGCCTATTATTTATAGGCAGAAAACCATCAATGTTGTCACTGTTCTTGCTGTTTGCAAATACCATACCCTTCTTGCAGTGCTCCACTTTGCTGCATATCCAGAAGGAGAAAGATCATGGCTGCTGAATTGGTGGGTGGGGCCTTTCTCTCTGCTTTCCTCCAAACTCTGTTTGATAGAATGGCAACTCGTGAGATGGCAGAGTTCATTAAAGGAGTCAAGCATGGCAATGGCCCTAACCTGCTGGACAGGTTTGAAGATGACATTGCGGTCGGTTGATGCTCTGGTCAACCACGCTGAGGAGAGGCAGACTGCAGATTTGCATGTGAGGGAATGGCTGAATGATCTTAAGGATACCATGTTTGTAGCTGAACACCTTTTGGATGAGATCAATGCATCAGCTTCAAGCCAGAAACTGGAATCTGGAAACTGGAATCAAACCAGCAAGGCGTGTTGCTTTTCACCTGCTTCACTTAGTCGTTTTAGTGAAGGGATGAATGCTATTCTTGAAAATTTTTAAAATCTTGTGAGACAAAAGGATGTCTTGGGTTTGAGGGAAGGTGTCAATGAGATATCAACAAGAAAATTTCAGACAACTTCTTTAGCAGGAAAATCTTGTGTGTATGGCAGGGATGCTGATAAGGATAGTATTGTCAAACTTTTGCGTCAGCATCAAATTATGGCAGTGATAAGATATGTGTGCTACCAATAGTTGGCAACCACCCTGGCTCAACTTGTGTATAATGACGACAGAGTAAAGAAGCATTTTGACATCAAAGCATGGATTTGTGTTAACCAAGAATTTAATGTCTTTAAATTGGCAAAGACGATTCTAGAGGCTATCCCTTTAACATGTGATTCAATGGATCTCAATCAGCAACAGATTAAATTGAAGGAGTTCCTTCACAATAAGAGATTCTTAATTGTTCTAGATGATGCCTGGAACGAGAGCTATATCATATGGGAAGCTTTTAAGGCGTCCATTATGAATTTGGTGCTCAAGGAAGTCATATCCTTGTAACAACCCGCAATGAAAATGTTGCATCAGCTATGCTCACTGTTCCAATTTACCATTTAAAACCGCTACCAGATGACGATTGCTGGTTGTTGTTTGCTGAGCACGCCTTTGAGGGGGGCAATTTCTTTAGAGGACCTATACTGGAAGATATTGGCAGGAAAATAGTGAAAAAATGTAGGGGACTGCCATTGGCAGCAAAAGCTCCTGGGGGCCTCTTGCGGTCCAAAGTAGATGCAAGAGAATGGGTGAAGGTTCTGAAAAGTAAAATATGGGACTTTCCAAATGATAGGAGCAATATTCTTCCAGCTCTTATGTTGAGCTATTATTATCTTCCCTCAGCTCTTAAGCGTTGTTTTGCTTATTGCTCCATATTTCCCAAGAATTATCAAATTAGAAGAAAGGAACTGGTTAGATTGTGGATGGCAGAAGATCTTCTGCAGCATCCCAAAAGAGATGAAAAGATGGAAGAACTTGGTACTGAATACTTTAATGATCTAATATCCAGATCATTCTTTCATAACTCAAGTAAGAAACGCTTTATTATGCATGATCTCATCAGTGACTTAGCTGAATTTGTCTCAGGAGAGTTCTCCTTCAGATTGGAGGGAGAAAGTATTAGTCACCTGTCAAAAAGAACTCGTCATTTGTCATATTCAAAGCTGCAGTTTGATGATTTAGAGAAAATTATGGCTACATGTGAAAACCAACGGACCTTTCTTCCATCACAAGTTTTTGTCGTGGCCTAGATGTTTAAATAATGAGGCTGTAGGTAGCTTAATCTCAAAACACAGAAGTTTGAGGGTCCTTTCTCTCTCACACTGTGCTAATTTGACAGCCATGCCTGATTTCCTGGGTGAACTGATACATTTACGATATCTAGACCTCAGTTTCACTGCAATCTCCAAGTTACCTGAGTCCACATGTTCTTTGCACAATTTGCAGACTTTATTGTTGATAAATTGTGCTTATCTAACTGAATTGCCACTCAAGATGGGAAGGCTAACCAACTTACGATGTTTGGATATTAGGGGAACAAAATTAAGTGAAAATGCCATGTCACATTGTAGGTAGAGGACAAGGGTCAAGCATAGAAGAGCTGAAGAATTTTCCTGATCTTAAGGGAAAGATCTATATTTCGAATCTCCAAAATATCACTGAACCACAAGATGCTATGAAGGCTAATCTATTGGGCAAGAAACAACTTAATGCATTAGAGTTGAAATGGAGCGCAAATGCAGATAATTCAGAGGACGTTAGAAGTGTACTCAATTGGTTGCAGCCATCCTAAAACCTTGAAAAAGCTTACCATAAGAAATTATGGTAGCACATCATTCCCTGACTGGTTAGGAGATTGTCAGTTCTCAAAATTAGTATCCATATCCCTTTATGATTGTGTAACATTGTGTCTCGTTGCCATCACTGGGGCAATTGCCCTTCTTGAAATCTCTCTCATTAGTGGGGTTTTTGGATGTAGTTTATGTTGATGGTGTGTTTTATGACAGTTATTCTGAGAAAGTGAATCAATCACAGAGACAATATATTACACCATTTAGGTTCCTTGAAACTTTACGTTTTGAGAACATGCCCCATTGGCAAGAATGGCTTCCTTTTGGGAAGGAAGAAGAAGAAGATGGAGCATTTCCTTGTCTTAAACGACTTTATGTAAAAAATTGCCCAAAACTGATGAAGGGCATGGTCCAAAATTTGCCAGCTCTAGAAAAAATTGTGATTGCAAAATGTGATCAACTTGTGGCTACAGTTCCCCCAACAATATCCGAATTGCAATTAGAACATTGTGAGAAGGTGTCAATAAAAGAGCCATTGCCTCAATTATTGAACCTGAGAATCAGTGGCTATAATGCAGTAGAGTCACTGTTTAAGGGAATAGACAACAGAAGTTCTTGCATTGAAAAGTTCGAGCATCTCTGGCTGTCCTCTCATTAGCCGGCTTCCTAGTAATGGCATTGCTGGCACATTAAAGTCACTTAATGTTACAAACTGTGGGAAAATTGAGTTTCCTATGAACCAATGCTTTGCATATCTTGAGAGCTTATGCATCAAATGTAGCTGCGAGTCCCTGAGGTCATTCATAAGTAGATTTGTTTCCAAAGATGAGCGTTCTTGAAATACAAGGATGTCAGAATCTAGAGTCCCTTTCAGTTTTCAGGGGCGCATGTGGAACATCTTCCATCCCTGAATTCCTTAAGGATCAGTGAATGCCCTAACTTTGTATCATTTCCAGAAGGTGGACTACCAGCTCCAAATCTGACATATTTGCACATTGAAAATTGTATGAATTTGAAGTCACTCTCTTGTCAGATGAATAAGCTGCTCCCTTCCCTTGTGACTCTGAACATATGGCTTTGTCCAGAACTTGAGTTATTTCCAGAAGGCGGTTTGCCAGAAAGTTTAAATTTACTTGAGATCTATCATTGTGATAAAGTCTTTCCCAATAGAAAGAACTGGGATTTGCAAAGACTTCCCTCTCTTACAAGCTTTCGGTATCAAAGCTACATGCCAAGATGGGGAATTCTTTCCAGAAACATGGTTGTTGCCAACCACCCTTACTTCCTTTTATATCCGAAAACTTGAGAATTTGGAAGTATCTACATTAGGACAGCCTTCAGCAGTTGACATCTCTTGAGAATTTGGGGGATAGGAGACTGCTCAAAACTTCAGTGTATGCCAGCAAAGCTTCCTGCCTCAATTTCTGCCCTTCATATATGGAATTGTCCTAGGCTTGAACAAAGATGCAAAGGGAAGAACTCTGAAGATTGGCCCAAAATTGCTCGCATTCCCATGATACGGATCAACAGTAAATTGATCCAATAGGACCAAACTTTATATTCTGGAATTGTCCTACTATTCAGGTATTTGCTGTATAATTATCTATATTTAATTTGCTGCAACATAATACATTTGGTCTATATTTGGAAACCCCCCCCCCCTATGTCTTCTATTACTTTCTTTTCATTGGTGTTTCCTTTGATAGAAAGTGGCAATAACATACCTTCAATCAAATTTAAGTTCAACTCACTGATATTGTGTTCAGCATGGAGGTTTTGTTCTGAATCTTCTGATGGCCATATATAGATTCTAGCTGATAAGAATTTCCCTTTCCAATGTCATTGCTTACATATATATATATATATATATGTTGTGTCACACTGGTTTTGATTATGCTAGTAGCTGGAAAAATCATTAAAGTCATGAACCTTTTGGGTGGTGGTATATATGGTGGCCTGATGTGTGGATTGAGTAGGAAAGAGGAAGTGGGAAACGAGAATTGTATATGGGGTGATGGGGAGAAGAGAAAGCCAAAGGAAATTGTGGTACAGTTATCTGATATTGTGCTGGTATTGCCTGAATTTTGATGAGAGAGAAATCCCCTGTTTCTTGTCCATTGCCTTCTTTTCTGCGTGGTTGTTGTGAGCAATGTATCTTTTCAGTCTTGTAACTGTTTTATTGGGCTCCAAAAGCACCGTGCCATCCCTTTTCCTGTCATTCTTACCATTATCCCTTCTTTTTAGCAAAATTATTAAGCTGTCATTGTTATCCTTTTTCTTAATTTTTATTTTTTTTATTTCTTTTTTTTGTGAAAGTAAAAAAAAATTGTAAAAATACTTAAAATACCATTTTAAAAGCAATTTTTTATTTTATTTTAAAGATTTATAAAATTATTCAGAAGTACTTAGAAGACTTTTTTTTTAATTTTTCCTTGCAAAAAGATTTTAAACAAAAAGAAATTTGACACTTGAGATTTTTTAAAAAATTAATGATTTTTAGGTATTTTTTTCCCTTTCAAAAAAAGAGAACACAACAAAAATAAAATATTTTATTAAAAGCAATTTTTTATTTTATTAGTTTTGTTATAAAATCCTAAAAATGTCCTAACAAAATAGCTATTGTTATTTCCTGATTTAGGCAATGATGCTATACTGCAACAGAGTGATGAGTTGTTCCCTATATTATTTGATGGTGTCTTGAGATCATTCGAGACATTCATCATCTTCAAGTTTCTGCACAAGAAAAAATGATAAGCTTCAAGATTTTCCTGGGTTGTATCCTTTGTGGCCCACCAAGCTTTCTTGGCCAATGGCTATTGTGCAAAAAGCCTTGTGCCAGCACTTTACGTTTTTGGTGATTCAAGTGTAGATGCTGGAAACAACAACAATCTGAACACACCTGCTACGGCAAACACATTTCCCTACGGTATAGACTTCAACAACTGCTCTACGGGCAGGTTCAGCAATGGCAGAACCTTCGCAGACATTAATTGGTGAGTTGGTCACAAGATGGGTTCATGATCTCTATTTCCTATTTTAGTATTGATTATAAAATCATTTGGTCATTGAATAATTCATTTGCTGCTACACTGTTAGAGACAAGAACAATTCCTGAAACTGCAGCTTTTGCCTGGGTTGATTGATTTCTTGACAAAGTCTATGGATTTTTCTGTTTTTTTTGTTTTCCATAGCTAGCAAGTTGGGTTTACCAATGCCACCTCCATACTTGGGTGTCTCTGAATCTGAAAGATACCAAGTAGCCATGGGGATAAACTACGCATCAGCATCATGCGGAATCTTGAATGAGACCAGAGCGGTAAGGGAAAAAAAGCTTTTTCACATTTTCTTCTTTTATTGTACCTTGCAAATTGTTGGTATCTCACCACACGTTGTTTCTTTTGTGCCAAAGGGAGAATGCTTGTCACTGGACAAACAAATTGAACATTTCGCCTCAACTGTGAAGAATGATCTTCCAAGAAAGTTAGAGAGTAAAAAGGAACTGAGGCGCTATTTATCCAAATCCTTATATCTACTTTCCACTGGTTCCAATGATTATATTTTCAACTATTTCAAATATGCTATGGGAACCAAAAAAAAGCAGTGTCCAGAAAAATATGCAGATTATCTCCTCTGGCAACTGGCTTCTCGTATAAAGGTAATTTTCAATTAAATACTTGAGGACTAAACGTGATCAAGTTTGAAGAAGATCTGAAAATTTTTCATGCGTCACATTTTGTTTTTTTTTTGTCTCTCTATAATTTCCAGAGACTATATCACCTAGGAGCAAGAAAATTCGTGATCATTGGCATTGGTCCAATTGGGTGCACCCCTTATAATCTAATCAGAAAGCCACATTCCCAAGGTTGCAATGAAGACATGAATCAAAAGGTTAAGCCATTCGCAGACAAACTTCCTGTGAAGCTTCGAAAGTTGCAGTCCCAGCTCTCAGGTTCATTGTTCATCAGTTTGGACAGTTTCAACTTCTTCAGAGAAATAAGAAATACCCCAGAAAAATTTGGTAAGTAAGAATTAAGTTTTCCTAAAAAAAATTGTCATGTATGATCTCTCTCTTGCACTCTGACCATAGGGATATATATCTTTGATGTTTGTGTTGATACTTAATTCTTGTTCAGGGTTCACAAATATTTCTGATTCATGTGTTGGGCAAGGAGCAAAACCTTGTGGAAACCGGAAGCAGTACTATTTTTTCGATTTTGCACACACCACCGAAGCTGCAAATGAACTATATGCAAAGGAGTGCTTTAGTGGAGCAGGAGTGTGCTTTCCTCTCAATATTGAGCAATTAGTTAGAGCACAATAATGGTAACCATGGCTGGTTCAACCGGTAGGATTTAACTGCATATTCCAAAAGCTTTTAGG
>NSJW01000268.1:0-25604 GCA_019955255.1 Castanospermum australe | reverse complement strand
CTTTTCTATTTCCCCCATTTTTCCTTGTGGGAGGAAAAACCGTAACTGGTTGAATGTTCAGTTTGCAGTTGAACTGGCTGGACCGCTTGACTGGTTACAATAATCACGGACTGTGCATCGGAATTGATCGCGCACAACGAGTTAGGTGCGATCATACTAGCACTAATGCACCGAATCCCATCAGAACTCCGGAATTATGCGTGCTTAGGCGAGAGTAGTACTAGGATGGGACGACCTCTTGGGAAGTCCTCGTGTTGTACATCTTTTGATCCTTTTTTTTTCAAGTTGGTTTTGCTTTAGTTCAAACTGGACCGTACTTGTTCCGGTTCAATTGTTTAAATCAGTTGGTCAAGTCGGATCAGGCAATAATTTAAAATTCATAAAAATATTCGTAGAGTGTTAAGAAAAGATAATTCATTTTTAGAAAACACAATTAAGTACCGGCTAGTCGAACAGGCCTTTTTCAAGCGGTTTTGATTGGTTTTTGTGCTGTTTTGACAAGTCGTAAGTGGTTTGACCGTAAATTCGGTTATAAGGGCTAAACCGTAATTGGTTGAAAGTTCGGTTTGCAGTTGAACCGGTTTGACCGTCTGGTCTGGTTTCGATAACAGCGGACTGTGCATAGGAATTGATCGCACACAATGAGACAGTTGGATCATACTATCACTAATGCACCGGATCCCATCAAAACTCCGCAGGTAAGTGTGTTTACGCGAGAGTAGTACTAGTTTGGGTGACCTCTTGAGAAGTCCCGTGTGGCACCTCTTTTGACCCTTTTTTTTCAAGTTGGTTTTGCTGTAGTTTAAATTGGACCGTACTTGTTCCGGTTCAATTGTTTAAATCGGTTGGTCGAGTCGGATCAAGCAATAAATTAAAATCTATAAACATATTTGTAAAGTGTTAAGAAAAGATAATTCATTTTCGGAGAACAAAACTAACTACCGGCTAGTCGAATAGGCACTTTCAAGAGGTTTTGATTGGTTTTGTGTTGTTTTGACAAGTCGTGAGTGGTTTAATTATAAATTCGGTTATAAGAGCAAAACCGTAACAGGTTGAATGTTCAGTTTGCAGTTGAACCAGTTAGACCGTCTGGTTTAGTTTCGATAACAGCAGACTGAGCATAGGAATTGATTGCGCACAACGAGGCAGGTGCGATTATACTAGCACTAATGCACCAGATCCCATCAGATCTCCGCAGTGAAGCGTGCTTAGGCGAGAGTAGTATTAGGATGGGTGACCTCTTGCGAAGTCCTCGTGTTGCACCTTTTTTGATCCTTTTTTTTTAAGTTAGTTTTGCTGTAGTTCAAACTGAATCGTACTTGTTCCGGTTCAATTGTTTAAACCAGTTAGTCGAGTCGGATCAAGCAATAATTTAAAAATCTATAGAAATATTCGTAGAGTGTTAAGAAAAGATAATTCATTTTTGGAAAACAAAATTAACTACTGGCTAGTCGAACAGGCCCTTTCAAGCTGTTTTGATTGGTTTTGTACTGTTTTGAAGTGTCGAAAGTGGTCTGGCCGTAAATTTAGTTATAAGGGCTGAACCGTAACTAGTCGAATGTTCGGTTTGTAGTTGAACCGGTTGGACCGTCTGGTCTGGTTTCGATAACAGCAGACTGTGCATAGGAATGATCATGGCACAACGAGATAGGTGCAATCATACTAGCATTAATGCACCGGATCCTGTTAGAACTCCACAGTTAAACGTGTTTAGCCTAGAATAGTACTAGGATGGGTGACCTCTTGAGAAGTCCTTGTGTTGCACCTCTTTTGACCCTTTTTTTTCAAGTTGGCTTTGCTTAAGTTCAAACTGGACTGTACTTGTTCCGGTTCAATTGTTTAAACCGGTTTGTCAAGTCGGATCAAGCTATAATTTAAAATCTATAAAAATATTCGTAAAGTGTTAAGAAAAGATAATTCATTTTTGGTAAACAAAATTAACTATCGGCTAGTCGAATAGAGCCTTTAAAGCGATTTTGATTGCTTTTGTACTGTTTTGACAAGTCGTTAGTGGTCTGACCGTAAATTCGGTTATATGGGCTCAACCGTAACTGGTTGAATGTTCGGTTTGCAGTTGAACCGGTTGGACCGTGTGGTCTGGTTTCGATAACAGCGGACTGTGCATAGGAATTGATTGCGCATAATGAGACAGGTTCAATCATACTAGCACTAATGCATCGGATTCCATCAGATAACAGCCGACTGTGCATAAGAATTGATCGCGCACAATGAGACAGGTGCGATCATTCTAGCACAAATGCACCAGATCCCATCAGAATTCCGTAGGTAAGCGTGCTTAGGCGAGGGTAGTACTAGTTTGGGTGACCTCTTGAGAAGTCCCCGTGTTGCTCCTCTTTTGACCCTTTTTTTTCAAGTTGGATTTGCTGCAGTTCAAACTAGACCATACTTGTTCTGATTCAATTGTTTAAACCGGTTAACTGAGTCGGATCAAGTAATAATTTAAAATCTACAAAAATATTGGTAAAGTGGTAAGAAAATATAATTCATTTTTGGAAAACAAAAGTAACTACTGGCTACTCGAATAGGCCCTTTCAAGAGGTTTTAATTGGTTTTGTGTTGTTTTGACAAGTGGTGAGTGTTCTGATTATAAATTCGGTTATAAGAGCAAAACCGTAACTGGTTGAATGTTTGGTTTGTAGTTGAACCAGTTAGACCGTCTGGTCTGGTTTCGATAACAGCGGACTGTGCATAGGAATTGATTGCGCACGAGGCAGGGGCGATCATACTAGCACTAATGCACCGGATCCCATCAGAATCTCCTGCAGTTTAAGCGTGCTTAGGCGAGAGTAGTACTAGGATGGGTGACCTCTTGGAGAAGTCCTCGTGTTGCACCTCTTTTGACCCTTTTTTTTGAAGTTGGTTTTGCTGCATTTCAAACTGGACCGTACTTGTTCCTGTTCAATTGTTTAAATCAGTTGTCGAGTCAGATCAAGCAATAATTTAACATCTATTAAAATATTTGTAAAGTGTTAAGAAAAGATAATTCATTTTTGGAAAACAAAATTAACTACTAGCTAGTCGAACAGGCCCTTTCAAGCGGTTTTCATTGGTTTTGTGCTGTTTTGACAAGTCAAAAAGTGGTCTGACCGTAAATTCAGCTATAAGGTTTAAACCGTAACTGGTTGAATGTTCGGTTTGCAGTTGAACCGGTTGGACCATCTGGTCTGGTTTCGATAATAGCGGACTGTGCAATGGAATTGATCACGCACAACGAGACAGGTGCGATCGTACTAGCACTAACGCACCGAATCCCATCAGAACTCCGCATTTAAGCGTGCTTACACAAGAGTAGTACTAGGATGGGTGACCTCTTGGGAAGTCCTCGTGTTGCACCTCTTTTGAGCCTTTTTTTTCAAGTTAGTTTTCCTGCAGTTCAAACTGGACCGTACTTGTTCCAGTTGAATTGTCTAAACCGGTTAGTCGACTCGGATCAAGCAATAATTTAAAATCCATTAAAATATTCGTAAAGTGTTAAGAAAAGATAATTCATTTTTGGAGAACAAAATTAACTACCGGCTAGTCGAACAGGCCCTTTCAAGCAGTTTTGATTTGTTTTGTACAGATTTGATAAGTTGAAAGTGGTTTGACCGAAAATTCGGTTATAAAGGCTAAACTGTAATTGGTTGAATGTTTGGTTTGCAGTTGAACAGGTTGGACCGTCTAGTCTGGTTTTGATAACAGCGGACTGTGCATAGAAATTGATCGCGCATAACTAGACAGGTGCGATAATATTAGCATTAAAGCACCGAATCTCATCAGAACTCCGCGCTTAAGCGTGCTTAAGCGAGAGTAGTACTAGGACGGGTGACCTGTTGGGAAGTTCTCGTGTTGCACCTCTTTTGACCCTTTTTTTTCAAGTTAGTTTTGCTGCATTTCAAACTGGACCATACTTGTTCTTGTTCAATTGTTTAAACTGGTTGGTCGAGTCTGATCATGCAATAATTTTAAATCTATCAAAATATTCATAAAGTGTTAAGAAAAGATAATTCATTTTTGGAAAACAAAATTAACTACTGGCTAGTCAACTAGACCCTTTGATGCGGTTTTGATTAGTTTTGTGTTGATTTGATAAGTCGAACGTGGTCTGACCGAAAATTCGGTTATAAGGGCTAAACTGTAACTGGTTATATGTTCGGTTTGCAGTTGAACCGGTTGGACCGTCTGGTTTGGTCTCAATAACAGCGGACTGTGCATAAGAATTGATTGCGCATAACGAGACAGGTTCGATGATATTAGCACTATAGCACCGGATCTCATCAGAACTCCGCAGTTAAGCGTGCTTAGGCGAGAGTTGAAGCAGGATGGGTGATCTCTTGGAAAGTCTTCGGGTTGCACCTCTTTTGACCTTTTTTCTTCAAGTTGGTATTGCTGCAGTTCAAGCAATAATTTCAAATCTATAAAAATATTCGTAAAGAATTAAGAAAAGATAATTCATTTTTGGAAAACAAAATTAACAACCGGCTAGTCGAACAGGCCCTTACAAGCGGTTTTGATAGATTTTGTGCTGTTTTGACAAGTTGAAAGGGGTCTGACCGTAAATTCGGTTATAAGGGCAAAACCGTAACTGGTTAAATGTTCGGTTTGCAGTTGAACCGGTTGGACCATCTGGTCTGGTGTCGATAACAGCGAACTATGCATAGGAATTGATCGCGTACAACGAGACAGGTGCGATCATACTAGCACTAACGCACTGAATCTCGTCAGAACTCTGCATTTAAGCGTGCTTCACACGAGAGTAGTATTGTGATGGGTGACCTCTTGGGAAGTCCTCGTGTTGCACCTCTTTTGACCCTTTTTTTTCAAGTTGGTTTTCCTGCAGTTTAAACTGGACCGTACTTGTTCCGGTTCAATTGTTTAAAATCGGTTAGTCGACACGGATCAAGCAATAATTTAAAATCTATAAAAATATTCGTAAAGTGTTAAGAAAAGATAATTCATTTTTCGAAAAACAAAATTCACAACCGGCTAGTCGAACAGGCCCTTTCAAGCAGTTTTGATAGGTTTTGTGTTGTTTTTGACAAGTCGAAAGTGGTCTGACCGATAAATTCGGTTAAAAGGGCAAAACTGTAACTGGTTGAATGTTCGGTTTGCAGTTGAACCAGTTGGACCGTTTGGTCTAGTCTCGATAACAACGGACTGTGCATAGGAATTAGATCTCGCACAACGAGGTAGGGGCGATCATACTAGTACTAATGCACCGAATCCCATCAGAACTCCGCAGTTAAGCATGCTTAGGCCAGAGTAGTACTAGGATGGGTGACCCCTTGGGAAGTCCTCGTGTTGTACCTCTTTCTGACCCTTTTTTTTTCAAGTTGGTTTTGCTGCAGTTCAAACTGGACCGTACTTGTTCCGGTTCAATTGTTTGAACCGGTTAGTCGAGTCGGATCAAGCAATAATAAAAATATTCGTAAAGTATAAAGAAAAGATAATTCATTTTTGGAAAATAAAATTAACTACCGGCTAGTCGAACAGGGCCTTTCAAGCGGTTTTGATTGGCTTTGTGCAGTTTTGACAAGTTGAAAGTGGTCTTACTGTAAATTCGGTTATAAGGGATAAACCGTAACTGGTTGAATGTTCGGTTGGCAGTGGAACCGGTTGGACCGTGTGGTCTGGTTTACGATAACAGCGGACTATGCAGAGGAATTGATCGCGCGCAACAAGGCAAGTGCAATCATGCTAGCACTAATGCACCGAATCCCATCAGCACTCCACAGTTAAGCGCGCCTAGGCGAGAATAGTACTATGATGGGTGACCTCTTGGAAAGTCCTCGTGTTGCACCTCTTTTGACCCTTTTTTTTTAAGTTGGTTTTGCTGCAGTTCAAACTGGACCGTACTTGTTCCGGTTCAATTGTTTAAACCGGTTGTTCGAGTCGGATCAAGCAATAATTTAAAATCTATAAAAATATTTGTAAAGTGTTAAGAAAAGATAATTCATTTTTGGAAAACAAAATTAACTACCGGCTAGTCGAACAGGCCCTTTGAGGTGGTTTTGATTGGTTTAGTACTGTTTTTAACAGTCGAAATTGGTCTTACTATAAATTCAGTTAATAACGGCTAAACCGTAACGGGTTGAATGTTTGGTTTGCGGTTGAACCGGCTGGACCGTGTGGTCTGGTTTCGATAACAGCAGACAGTGCATAGGAATTGATCGCGCACAACGAGGCAAGTGCGATCATACTAGCACTAATGCACTGGATCCCACCAGAACATCGCAGTTAAGCATGCTTAGGCGAGAATAGTACTAGGATAGGTGACGTCTTGGGAAGTCCTCGTGTTGTACCTCTTTTGACCCTTTTTTTTTAAGTTGGTTTTGCTTCAATTCAAACTGGACTGTACTTGTTCCGGTTCAACTGTCTAACTCTGTTGGTCGAGCCGGATCAAGCAATAATTTAAAATTTATAAAAGTATTCGTAAAGTGTTAAAAAAAGATAATTCATTTTTGGGAAACAAAATTAACTACCAGTCAGTCGAACAGGCCCTTTCAAGCAGTTTTGATTGGTTTTAGGCTGTTTTGACAAGTCGCAAGTGTTCTCACCGTAAATTCGGTTATAGGGGCTAAACCGTAATTTGTTGAATATTCGGTTTGTAGTTGAACCAATTGGACCGTTTGGTCTGGTTTCGATAACAGTGGATAGTGCATAGGAAATGATCGCGTACAACGAGACAGGTGCGATCATACTAGCACTAATGCACCAGATTCCATCAGAACTCCGCAGTTAAGCGTGCTTCGGCGAGAGTAGTACTAGGTATGGGTGACCTCTTGGGAAGTCCTCGTGTTGCACCTCTTTTGGCCCTTTTTTCTCAAGTTGGTTTTGGTGCAGTTCAAACTGGACTGCACTTGTTTCGGTTCAATTGGTTAAACCGGTTAGTCGAGTCAGATCAAGCAATAATTTAAAATCTATAAAAATATTCGTAAAGTGTTAAGAAAAGATAATTCATTTTTGGAAACAAAAATTAACTACCGGCTAGTCGAACAGGCCCTTTCAAGCGGTTTTGATTGGTTTTGTGCTGTTTTTCACAAGTCTAAAGTGGTCTGACCGATAAATTCGAGTTATAACGGCTAAACCGTAACTGGTTGAATGTTCGGTTTGCAGTTGAACCGGTTGGACCGTCAGGTTTGGTTCTCGATAACAACAGACTGTGCATAGGAATTGATCGCGCACAACGAGGCAGGTGCAACTATACAAGCACTAATGCGCCAGATTCCGTCAGAACTCCGTAGTTAAGCGTTCTTAGGCTAGAGTACTACAAGGATAGGTGACCCCTTGGGAAGTCCTCGTGTTGTACCTCTTTTGACCCTTTTTTTTCAAGTTTGGTTTTGCTGCAGTTCAAACTGGACCGTACTTGTTCCGGTTCAATTGTTTAAACCGATTAGCCGGGCTGGATCAAGCAATAATTTAAAATCTATAAAAATATTTGTAAAGTGTAAAGAAAAGATAATTCATTTTTGGAAAACAAAACTAACTACCGGCTATTTGAACAAGCCCTTTCAAGCGGTTTTGATTGGTTTTGTGCTGTTTTGACAAGTCGAAAGTGGTCTTACTGTAAATTCAGTTATAAGGGATAAACCATAACTGGTTGAATGTTCGGTTGGCAGTTGAACCGGTTAGACCGTGTGGTCTGGTTATGATAATAGCGGACTATCGATAGAAATTGATCGCGCATAACGAGGCAAGTGCGATCATACTAGCACTAGTGCACCCGATCCCATCAGAACTCCTCAGTTAAGCGTGCTTAAGCGAGAGTCGTACTAGGATGGGTGACCTCTTGGGAAGTCCTCGTGTTGCACCTCTTTTGATCCTTTTTTTTTTAAGTTGGTTTTGCTGCATTTCAAACTGGACCGTACTTGTTCGGTACAATTGTTTAAACCGGTTGTTCTAGTCGGATCAAGCAAAAATTTAAAATCTATAAAAATATTCGTAAAGTGTTAAGAAAAGATAATTCATTTTTGGAAAACAAAATTAACAACCGACTAGGAATTGATTGCGCACAACGAGACAGGTGCAATCATACTAGCACTAATGCACGTGATCCCATCAGAACTCCGCAGTTAAGCGTGCTTAGGCGATAGTGGTACTAGGCTGGGTTACCTCTTGGGAATCCCTCGTGTTTCACCACTTTTGACCCTTTTTTTCTTTTTTTCAAGTTGGTTTTGCTGCAGTTTAAACTGGACCGTACTTGTTCCGGTTCAATTGTTTAAACCGGTTAGTCGAGTCGGATCAAGTAATAATTTAAAATCTATAAAAATATTTGTAAAGTGTTAAGAAAAGATAATTCATTTTTGGAAAACAAAATTAACAAACGGCTTGTCAAATAGGCCCTTCCAAGCGGTTTTGATTGGTTTTGTGCTGTTTTGACAAGTCGAAAGTAGACTGACCGTAAATTCGGTTATAAGGGCTAATCCGTAACTGGTTGAATGTTTGGTTTGTAGTTGAACTGGTTGGACCGTCTGGTCTGGTTTCGATAACAGCGGACTGTGCATAGGAATTCATTGCGCTTAACATGACATTTGCGTTTATACTAGCACTAAATCATCGGATCCCATCAGAACTCCGCAGTTAAGTGTGCTTAGGCGAGAGTACTACTAGGTTGGGTGACATCTTGGGAAGTCCTCGTGTTGCATCTCTTTTGATCCATTTTTTTCAGGTTGGTTTTGCTGCAGTTCTCACTGGACCGTATTTGTTCCGATTCAATTGTTTAAACCAGTTAGTTGAGTTGGATCAAGAATTAATTTAAATTCTATACAAATATACGTAAAGTGTTAAGAAAAGATAATTTATTTTCGGAAAACAAAATTAACTATTGGCTAATCGAACAGGCCCTTTCAAGCGGTTTTGATTGGTTTTGTGCTGTTTTGACAAGTCGAAAGTGGTCTGACCGTAAATTCGGTTATAAGGGCTAAACTGTAGCTGGTTGAATGTTCAGTTTACAGTTGAACCGGTTGGACCGTTTGGTCTGGTTTTGATAACAGCGGACTGTGCATAGGAATCAATCGTGCACAACGAGACAGGAGCGATCATACTAGCACTGATGTACAGAATCCCATTAGAACTCTGCATTTAAGTGTGCCTACACGAGAGTAGTACTAGGATGGGCGACCTCTTGGGAAGTCCTCGTGTTGCACCTCTTTTGACCCTTTTTTTTTCAAGTTGGTTTCGCTGCAGTTCAAACAGGACCGTACTTGTTCCGGTTTAATTGTTTCAACCGGTTGGTCGAGTTAGATCAAGCAATAATTTAAAATCTATAAAAATATTCGTAAAGTTTTAAGAAAAGATAATTTATTTTTGGAAAACAAAATTAACTACCGGATAGTCGAACAGGCCCTGTAAAGCGGTTTTGATTGGTTTTGGGCTGTTTTCATAAGTCGAAAGTGGTCTGACTGTAAATTCGGTTATAAGGAATGAACTGTAACTAGTTGAATGTTCGGTTTGCAGTTGAACAGGTTGGACCGTTATGGCCTAGTTTCGGTAACAGGGGACTGTGCATAGAAATTGATCACGCACATCGAGACAGGTGCGATGGTACTATCACAAATGTCCGGATCCCATCTAAACTCTGTAGTTAAGCGTTCTTTGGCGAGAGTAGTACTAGGATGGGTGACCTCTTGGGAAGTCATCGTGTTGCACCTCTTTTGACCCGTTTTTTTTCAAGTTGGTTTTGCTGCAAATTAAACTGGACCGTACTTGTTCCGGTTCAATTGTTTAAACCGGTTAGTCGAGTTGGATCAAGCAATAATTTAAAATATATAAAAATGTTTGTAAAGTGTTAAGAAAAGGTAATTCATTTTTGGAAAACAAAACTAACTACCGGCTAGTCGAACAGGCCCTTTCAAGAGGTTTTGATTGGTTTTGTGCTGTTTTGACAAGTCGAAAGTGGTCTGATTGTAAATTCGGTTATAAGGGCAAAACCGTAGCTGGTTGAATGTTCGGTTTGCAGTTGAACCGGTTCGACCATCTAGTTTGGTTTCGATAACAGCGGACTATGCATAGAAATTGATTGCGCACAACGAGACAGGTGCAACCATACTAGTACCAATGCACCAGATCCCATCAGAACTCTGCAATTAAGCATGCTCAGGCGAGAGTAGTACTAGGATGGGTTACCTTCTTGGGAAGTCCTCGTGTTGCACCTCTTTTGACCCTTTTTTTTTCAAGTTGGTTTCACTGCAGTTCAAACTGGACCGAACTTCTTCCGGTTCAATTGTTTAAACCGGTTAGTCGAGTCGGATCAAGTGATAATTTAAAATCTATAAAAATATTCGTAAAGTGTAAGAAAAGATAATTCATTTTTTGGAAAACAAAATTAACTACCGGCTAGTCGAACAGGCCCTTTAAAGCGGTTTTGATTGGTTTTGTGCTGTTTTGACATGTCGAAAGTGGTCCGACTGTAAATTCGATTATAGGGGCTGCAGCGTAACTTGTTGAGTGTTCGGTTTGCAGTTGAACTCGGTTAGACCATCTGGTCTAGTTTCGATAATAGCGGACTGTGCATAGGAAGTGATCGTGCACAACGAGACAGGGGCGATCATACTAGTGCTAATGCACCGAATCCCGTCAGAACTCCGCAGTTACGCGTGCTTAGGCGAGAGTAGTACTAAGATGGCTTACTTCTTGGGAAGTCCTCGTGTTGCACCTTTTTTGACCCTTTTTTTTCTCAAGTTGGTTTCACTGCAGTTCAAACTGGACCGAACTTGTTCTGGTTCAATTGTTTAAACCAGTTAGTCGAGTCGGATCAAGTAATAATTTAAAATCTATAAAAATATTCGTAAAGTGTAAAGAAAAGATAATTCATTTTTGGAAAACAAAATTAACTACCGGCTAGTCGAACAGGCCCTTTTAAAGCGGTTTTGATTGGTTTTGTGCTGTTTTGACATGTCGAAAGTGGTCTGACTGTAAATTCGATTATAAGGGCTGAACTGTAACTTGTTGAGTGTTCGGTTTGCTGTTGAATCGGTTGAACCGTCTGGTCTAGTTTTGATAACAGCGGACTGTGCATAGGTATAAATCGCGCACAACGAGACAGGTGCAACCATATTAGCACTAATGCACCATAGCTTATAAGAATTTCGCAGTTAAGCATGTTTAGGCGAGAGTAGTACTAGGATGGGTGACCTCTTGGGAAGTTATCGTGTTGCACCTTTTTTGACCCTTTTTTTTCAGGTTGGTTACGCTACAGTTCAAACTAGACCGTCCTTGTTCCGGTTCAATTGTTTAAACCAATTTATCGAGTCGGATCAAGCAATAATTTTAAAATCTATAAAAATATTCGTAAAGTGTTAAGAAAAGATAATTGATTTTTGGAAAAAGAAATTAACTACCGGCTAGTCAAACAGGCCCTTTCAAGCGGTTTTGATTAGTTTTGTACTGTTTCGACCAGTCGAAAGTGGTTTGACCGTAAATTCTGTTACAAGGTCTAAACCGTCACTGGCTGAATGTTCATTTTGTAGTTGAACCGGTTGGATTGTCTGGTCTGGTTTCGATAACAGCGGACTGCGCATAGGAAGTGATCGCACACAACGAGACAGGGGCGATCATACTAGTGCTAATGCACCGGATCCCGTCAGAACTCCGCAGTTACACGTGCTTAGGCGAGAGTAGTACTAGGATGTGTGACCTCTTACGAAGTCCACGTGTTGTACCTTTTTTGACCCTTTTTTTTCAAGTTGGTTTTGCAGTAGTTCACACTTGACCGTACGTGTTCAGGTTCAATTGTTTAAATCGATTAGTCGAGTCAGATCAAGTAATAATTTAAAATCTACAAAAATATTTGTAAAGTGTTAAGAAAAGATAATTCATTTTTGGAAAACAAAACTAACTACCGGCTAGTCAAACAGGCCCTTTCAAGAGGTTTTGATTGGTTTTGTGCTGTTTTGACAAGTCGAAAGATGTCTGACTGTAAATTCGGTTATGTGAGGGCAAAACCGTAGCTGGTTGAATGTTCAGTTTGCAATTGAACCGGTTCGACCATCTGGTTTGGTTTCGATAACAGCAGACTATGCATAAGAATTGATCGCGCACAACGAGGCAGGTGCGATCACACTAGCACTAATGCATCGGATCCCATCAGAACTTCCAAGTTTAGCGTGCTTAGGCGAGAGTAGTACTAGGATGGGTGACCTCAGGGGAAGTCCTTGTGTTGCACCTCTTTTGTCCCTTTTTTTTCAATTTGGTTTTGCTGCAGCTAAAACTGGACCGTACTTGTTCCGGTTCAATTGCTTAAACCGGTTAGTCGAGTCAGATCAAGCAATAATTTAAATTCTATAAAAAATATTCGTAAAGTGTTAAGAAAATATAATTCATTGTTGGAAAACAAAATTACCAACCGGCTAGGCGAACAGGCCCTTTCAAGCAGTTTTGATTGGTTTTTTGTGCTGTTTTGACAAGTCGAAAGTGGTCTGACCGTAAATTCGGTTATAAGGGCTAAACCGTAGCTGGTTGAATGTTCGGTTTGCAGTTGAACCTATTGGACCATCTAGTCTGGTTTCGATAACAGCGGACTGTGCATAGGAATTGATCAAGCACAAAGAGACAGGTGCTATGATACTAGAACTAATGCATCGGATCCCAACAGAACTCCGCAGTTAAGCTTGTTTAAGCGAGGTAGTACTAGGATGGGTGACCTCTTGGGAAGTCCTCTAGTTACTCCTCTCATGACCCTTTTTTTTCAAGTTGGTTTTGCTGCAGTTCAAACAGGACCGTACTTGTTCCTGTTCAATTGTTCAAACCGGTTGATCGAGTCGGATCAAGCAATAATTAAAAATCTATAAAAATATTCGTAAAGTGTTAAGAAAAGATAATTCATTTTTGGAAAACAAAATTAATTACCGACTAGTCGAACAAGCCCTTTAAAGCGGTTTTGATTGGTTTTGTGCTGTTTTGATAAGTTGAAATTGGTCTGACTGTAAATTTGGTTATCAGGGCTAAACCGTAACTGGTTGAATGTTCGGTTTGCAGTTGAACCGGTTGGACCATGTGGTCTAGTTTTGATAACAGTGGACTGTGCATAGGAATTGATCGCGCTCAACGAGACAAGTTGAATCATTGTAGCGCTAATGTACCGGCTCCCATTAGAACTCCGCAGTTAAGCGTGCTTAGCCGAGAGTAGTACTAGGATGGGTGGCCTCTTTGGGAGTCCTGGTGTTGCACTTCTTTTGACTCTTTTTTTTCAAGTTGGTTTTGCTGCTGTTCAAATTGGACCGTACTTGTTCCGGTTCAATTGTTTAAACCGGTTAGTCGAGTCGGATCAAGCAATAATTTAAAATCTATAAAAATATTCGTAAAGTGTTAAGAAAAGATAATTCATTTTTGGAAAACAAAATTAACTACCGGCTAGTCGAACAGGGCCTTTTAAGCGGTTTTGATTGGTTTTGTGTTGTTTTGTCAAGTCGAAAGTGGTCTGACCGTAAATTTGGTTTTAAGGGCCAAACCGTAACTGGTTGAATGTTCGGTTTGCAGTTGAATCGGTTGGACCGTCTGGTGTGGTTTTGATAACAGCGGACAGTGCATATGAATTGATCGCGCACAACGAGATAGGTGCGATGGTGCTAACCCTAATGCCCCATATCCCATTAGAACTTCGTAGTTAAGCGTGCATAGGCGAGAGTAGTACTAGCATGGGTGACCTTTTGGGAAGTCCTCGAGTTGCACCTCTTTTGACCATGTTTTTTCAAGTTGGTTTTGCTGCAGTTCAAACTAGACCGTACTTGTTCCGGTTCAATTGTTTAAACCGGTTAGTCTAGTCGGATCAAGCAATAATTTAAAATCTATAAAAATATTCCTAAAGTGTTAAGAAAAGATAATTCATTTTTGGAAAACAAAATTAACTACCGACTAGTCGAACAGGCCCTTACAAGCGGTTTTGTGTTGTTTCGTCAAGTCGAAAGTGGTCTGACTGTAAATTTGGCTATAAGGGCTAAACCGTAACTGGTTGAATGTTCGGTTTGCAGTTGAACCGGTTGGACCGTCTAGTGTGGTTTTGATAACAGCGGCTTGTGTATACGAATTGATCGCGCACAACAAGATAGGTGCGATCGTGCTAACCCTAATGCCCCGGATCCCATTACAACTTCGTAGTTAAGTGTGGATAGGCGAGAGTAGTACAAGCATGGGTGACCTCTTGGGAAGTCCTCGTGTTGCACCTCTTTTGACCATTTTTTTTCAAGTTGGTTTGCTGCTGTTAATTTTGTTTTCCAAAAATGAATTACCTTTTCTTAACACTCTACGATCAATTCCTATGCACAGTTCGTTGTTATCAAAACCAGACCACACGGTCCAACGGATTCAACTACAAACCGAACATTCAACCAGTTATGGTTTAGCCCTTATAACCGAATTTATAGTCAGACGACTTTCCACTTGTCAAAATAGCACAAAAAAAATCAAAACGGCTTGAAAGGGCCTGTTCGACTAGCCGGTAGTTATTTTTGTTTTTCAAAAATGAATTATCTTTTCTTACCACTTTACGAATATTTTTATAGATTTTAAATTATTGCTTGATTCGACTCGACTAACCAGTTTAAACAATTGAATCAGAACAAGTACGGTCCAGTTTGAACTGCGGCAAAACCAATTAAAAAAAAAGGATCAAAAGAGGTGCAACACAAGAACTTCCCAAGAGGTCACCCATTCTAGTACTACTCCCGCCTAAGTGCGCTTAACTGCAGAGTTCTGATGAGATCCGGTACATTAGTGCTAGTATGATCGCACCTGCCTAATTGTGCGCAATCAATTCCTACGAACAGTCCGCTGTTAGACCACACGGTCAAACCGGTTTAACTGCAAACCAAACATTCAACCAGTTACCGTTTAGCCCTTATAACCGAATTTACGGTCAGAACACTTGCGACTTGTCAGAAGAGCCAAAAACCAATCAAAACCGCTTGAAAGGGCCTGTTCGACTAACCGGTAGTTAATTTTGTTTTCCAAAAATGAATTATTTTTTTAACACTTTATGAATATTTTTATAGATTTTAAATTATTGCTTGATCTGACTCAACCAACCGATTTAAACAATTGAACCGGAACAAGTACGATCCAGTTTGAACAGAAGCAAAAGCAACTTGAAAAAAAAAGGGTAAAAAAAGGAACAACACGAGGACTTCCCAAGAGATCACCCATCCTTGTACTATTCTCGCCTCAACACGCTTAACTGCCGAGTTCTGATGGAATCCGGTGCATTAGTGCTAGTATGATCGCACCTGTCTCGTTGTGCGCGATCAATTCCTATGCACAGTTCCGCTGTTATCGAAACCAGACCAGACGGTCCAACCGGTTCAACTGCAAATCGAACATTCAATGAGTTACGGTTTAGCCCTTATAACTGAATTTACAGTCAGAACACTTGCGACTTGTCAAAACAGCCCAAAACCAATCAAAATTGCTTGAAAGGGCCTGTTCGACTAACCGGTAATTAATTTTATTTTCCAAAAATGAATGTTTTTTTAACACTTTATGAATATTTTTGTTGATTTTAAATTATTGCTTGATTTGACTCAACCAACCGATTTAAATAATTGAACCGGAACAAGTACGGTCTAGTTTGAACTGAAGCAAAACCAACTTGAAAAAAAAAAAGGTCAAAAAAGGTACAACACGAGGACTTCCTAAGAGGTCACCGATCCTAGTACTACTCTCGCCTAAACACGCTTAATTGCAGAGTTCTGATGAGATCCGGTGCATTTGTGCTTGTATGATCGCACCTGCCTGATTGTGCGCATTCAATTCCTACGAGTAGTCCGCTGTTATCGAAACCAGACCACACGGTCAAACCGATTCAACTGCAAACCGAACATTCAACCAGTTACGGTTTAGCCCTTATAACCAAATTTACGGTCAGAGCACACTTGGGACTTGTCAAAAGAGCCCAAAACTAATCAAAACCGCTTGAAAGTGCCTGTTCGACTAACCGGTAGTTAATTTTGTTTTCCAAAAATGAATTATTTTTTTAACACTTTATGAATATTTTTATAGATTTTAAATTATTGCTTGATCTGACTCAACCAACCGATTTAAAACAATTGAACCGGAACAAGTATGGTCCAGTTTGAATAGCAAGCAAAAGCAACTTGACAAAAAAAGGGTCAAAAAAGGCACAACACGAGGACTTCCCAAGAGATCACCCATCCTTGTACTATTCTCGCCTCAACACGCTTAACTGCCGAGGTCTGATGGAATCCGGTGAATTAGTGCTAGTATGATCAACCCTGTCTCGTTGTGTGCATTCAATTCCTATGCACAGTCCGCTGTTATCGAAACCAGACCATACGGTCCAACCGGTTCAACTGCAAACCAAACATTCAACCAGTTACGGTTTAGCCCTTATAACCGAATTTACGGTCAGAACACTTGCGACTTGTCAAAACAGCCCAAAACCAATCAAAACTGCTTGAAAGGGCCTGTTCGACTAACCGGTAGTTAATTTTGCTTTCCAAAAATGAATGTTTTTTTAACACTTTACGAATATTTTTATTGATCTTAAATTATTGCTTGATTTGACTCAACCAACCGATTTAAACAATTGAACCGGAATAAGTACGGTCCAGTTTGAACTGAAGCAAAAACTAACTTGAAAAAAAAAAGGTCAAAAAGGATACAACACGAGGACTTCCCAAGAGGTCACTGATCCTAGTACTACTATCGCCTAAACACACTTAACTGCAGAGTTCTGATGAGATCCGGTGCATTAGTGCTAGTACGATCGCACCTGCCTCATTGTACGCAATCAATTCCTATGAACAGTCCGTTGTTATGGAAACCAGACCACACGGTCTAACCGGTTAAACTGCAAACCGAACATTCAACCAGTTACGGTTTAGCCCTTATAACCGAATTTTACGGTCAGAACACTAGCGACTTGTCAAATGAGCCCAAAACCAATCAAAACCGCTTGAAAGGGCCTGTTCGACTAGGCGATAGTTAATATTGTTTCCAAAAATGAATTATCCTTTCTTAACACTTATCGAATATTTTTATGGATTTTAAACTATTGCTTGATCCGACACGACTAACCGGTTAAAACAATTAAACTGGAAACGAATATTTTTATGGATTTTAAACTATTGCTTAATCCAACACGACTAACCGGTTAAAACAATTAAACCGGAACAAGTATGGTCTAGTTTGAACTTCAGCAAAACCAACTTAAAAAAAAGGGGTCAAAAGAGGTGCAAGCACGAGGACTTCCCAAGAGGTCAACCATCCTAGTACTATTCTCGCCTACGCACGCTTAACTGCAGAGTTCAGATGGGATTTGGTGCATTAGTGCTAGTATGATCGCACCTATCTCGTTCTGCACAATAATTCCGATGCACAGTCCACTGTTCTCAAAAACCAGACCTGACGGTCTAACCGGTTCAACTGCAAACCGAACATTCAACCCATTACGGTTTAGCCATATAACCGAATTTACGGTCAGACCACTTTTGACTTGTCAAAATAGCACAAAACCAATCAAAACCGCTTGAAAGGGCCTGTTCGACTAGCCGGTAGTTAATATTGTTTTCCAAAAATGAATTATCCTTTCTTAACACTATACGAATATTTTTATGGATTTTAAACTATTGCTCGATCCGACACGACTAACCGGTTAAAACAATTAAACTGGAAACGAATATTTTTATGGATTTTAAACTATTGCTTAATCCAACACAACTAACCGGTTAAAACAATTAAACCGGAACAAGTATGGTCCTAGTTTGAACTTCAGCAAAACCAACTTAAAAAAAAGGGGTCAAAAGAGGTGCAGCACGAGGACTTCCCAAGAGGTCAACCATCCTAGTACTACTCTCGCCTACGCACGCTTAACTGCAGAGTTCTGATGGGATTTGGTGCATTAGTGCTAGTATGATCGCACTTATCTCGTTCTGCACAATCTATTCCGATGCACAGTCCACTGTTCTCAAAACCAGACCTGACGGTCCAACCGGTTCAACTGCAAACCGAACATTCAACCAATTACTGTTTAGCCATATAAGCGAATTTACGGTCAGACCACTTTTGAATTGTCAAAACAACACAAAACCAATCAAAACCGTTTGAAAGGGCCTGTTCGACTAGCCGGTAGTTAATACTGTTTCCAAAAATGAATTATCTTTTCTTAACACTTTATGAATATTTTTTAGATTTTAAATTGTTGCTTGATCCGACTCGACCAATCGGTTTAAACAGTTAAACCGGAACAAGTACGGTCCAGTTTATACTGCAACAAAACCAACTTGAAAAAAAGGGGTCAAAAAGAGGTGCAACACGAGGAATTCACATGAGGTCTCCCATCCTAGTACTACTCTCGCCTACGCACGCTTAACTACAGAGTTCTGATGGGATCCGGTGCATTAGTGCTAGTTTGATGGCACCTGTCTCGTTTTGCGCAATCATTTCCGATTCACTGTCCATTGTTATCGGAACCAGACCAGACGGTCCAACCGGTTCAACTACAAAATCGAACATTCAACCAGTTACGGTTTAGCCCATATAACCGAATTTACGGTCAGAACACTAGCGACTTGTCAAAAGAGCCCAAAACCAATCAAAACCGTTTGAAACGGCCTGTTTGACTAGTCAATGGTTAATTTTGTTTTTCCAAAAATGAATTATCTTTTCTTAACACTCTACGAATATTTTTATGGATTTTAAACTATTGCTTGATCCGACACGACTAACCGGTTAAAACAATTGAACCGGAACAAGTATGGTCCAGTTTGAACTGCAGCAAAACCAACTTAAAAAAAAGGGTCAAAAGAGGTGCAACACGAGGACTTCCCAAGAGGTCAACCATCCTAGTACTACTCTCGCCTACGCACGCTTAACTGCAGAGTTCTGATGGGATTTGGTGCATTAGTGCTAGTATGATCGCACTTATCTCGTTCTGCACAATCTATTCCGATGCACAGTCCACTGTTCTCAAAACCAGACCTGACGGTCCAACCGGTTCAACTGCAAACCGAACATTCAACCAATTACTGTTTAGCCATATAAGCGAATTTACGGTCAGACCACTTTTGAATTGTCAAAACAACACAAAACCAATCAAAACCGTTTGAAAGGGCCTGTTCGACTAGCCGGTAGTTAATACTGTTTCCAAAAATGAATTATCTTTTCTTAACACTTTATGAATATTTTTTAGATTTTAAATTGTTGCTTGATCCGACTCGACCAATCGGTTTAAACAGTTAAACCGGAACAAGTACGGTCCAGTTTATACTGCAACAAAACCAACTTGAAAAAAAGGGGTCAAAAGAGGTGCAACACGAGGAATTCACATGAGGTCTCCCATCCTAGTACTACTCTCGCCTACGCACGCTTAAGTACAGAGTTCTGATGGGATCCGGTGCATTAGTGCTAGTTTGATGGCACCTGTCTCGTTTTGCGCAATCATTTCCGATTCACTGTCCATTGTTATCGGAACCAGACCAGACGGTCCAACCGGTTCAACTACAAAATCGAACATTCAACCAGTTACGGTTTAGCCCATATAACCGAATTTACGGTCAGAACACTAGCGACTTGTCAAAAGAGCCCAAAACCAATCAAAACCGTTTGAAACGGCCTGTTTGACTAGTCAATGGTTAATTTTGTTTTCCAAAAATGAATTATCTTTTCTTAACACTCTACGAATATTTTTATGGATTTTAAACTATTGCTTGATCCGACACGACTAACCGGTTAAAACAATTGAACCGGAACAAGTATGGTCCAGTTTGAACTGCAGCAAAACCAACTTAAAAAAAAGGGTCAAAAGAGGTGCAACACGAGGACTTCCCAAGAGGTCAACCATCCTAGTACTACTCTCGCCTACGCACGCTTAACTGCAGAGTTCTGATGGGATTTGGTGCATTAGTGCTAGTATGATCGCACTTATCTCGTTCTGCACAATCTATTCCGATGCACAGTCCACTGTTCTCAAAACCAGACCTGACGGTCCAACCGGTTCAACTGCAAACCGAACATTCAACCAATTACTGTTTAGCCATATAAGCGAATTTACGGTCAGACCACTTTTGAATTGTCAAAACAACACAAAACCAATCAAAACCGTTTGAAAGGGCCTGTTCGACTAGCCGGTAGTTAATACTGTTTCCAAAAATGAATTATCTTTTCTTAACACTTTATGAATATTTTTTAGATTTTAAATTGTTGCTTGATCCGACTCGACCAATCGGTTTAAACAGTTAAACCGGAACAAGTACGGTCCAGTTTATACTGCAACAAAACCAACTTGAAAAAAAGGGGTCAAAAGAGGTGCAACACGAGGAATTCACATGAGGTCTCCCATCCTAGTACTACTCTCGCCTACGCACGCTTAACTACAGAGTTCTGATGGGATCCGGTGCATTAGTGCTAGTTTGATGGCACCTGTCTCGTTTTGCGCAATCATTTCCGATTCACTGTCCATTGTTATCGGAACCAGACCAGACGGTCCAACCGGTTCAACTACAAAATCGAACATTCAACCAGTTACGGTTTAGCCCATATAACCGAATTTACGGTCAGAACACTAGCGACTTGTCAAAAGAGCCCAAAACCAATCAAAACCGTTTGAAACGGCCTGTTTGACTAGTCAATGGTTAATTTTGTTTTCCAAAAATGAATTATCTTTTCTTAACACTCTACGAATATTTTTATGGATTTTAAACTATTGCTTGATCCGACACGACTAACCGGTTAAAACAATTGAACCGGAACAAGTATGGTCCAGTTTGAACTGCAGCAAAACCAACTTAAAAAAAAAGGGTCAAAAGAGGTGCAACACGAGGACTTCCCAAGAGGTCAACCATTCCTAGTACTACTCTCGCCTACGCACGCTTAACTGCAGAGTTCTGATGGGATTCGGTGCATTAGTGCTAGTATGATCGCACCCTTATCTCGTTCTGCACAATCAATTCCGATGCACAGTCCACTGTTTTCAAAACCAGACCTGACAGTCCAACCGGTTCAACTGGCAAACCGAACATTCAACCTGTTACGGTTTAGCCCATATAAGCGAATTTACGGTCAGACCACTTTTGACTTGTCAAAACAAGCACAAAACCAAATCAAAACCGCTTGAAAGGGCCTGTTCGACTAGCCGGTAGTTAATACTGTTTCCAAAAATGAATTATCTTTTCTTAACACTTTACGAATATTTTTTTAGATTTTAAATTGTTGCTTGATCCGACTCGACCAATCGGTTTAAACAGTTAAACCGGAACAAGTACGGTCCAGTTTATACTGCAAGCAAAACCTAACTTGAAAAAAAGGGGTCAAAAGAGGTGCAACACGAGGAACTTCCTATGAGGTCTCCCATCCTAGTACTACTCTCGCCTACGCACGCTTAACTGTACAGAGTTCTGATGGGATCCGGTGCATTAGTGCTAGTATGATGGCACCTGTCTCGTTTTGCGCAATCATTTTCCGATTGCACTGTCCATTGTTATCGAAACCAGACCAGACGGATCCAACCGGTTCAACTGCAAAATTCGAACATTCAACCAGTTACGGTTTAGCCCATATAACCGAAATTTACGGTCAGAACACTTGCGACTTGTCAAAAGAGCCCAAAACCAATCAAAACCGTTTGAAACGGCCTGTTCGACTAGTCAATAGTTAATTTTGTTTTCCAAAAAACGAATTATCTTTTCTTAACACTCTACGAATATTTTTATGGATTTTAAATTATTGCTTGATCCGACAACGACTAACCGGTTAAAACAATTGAACCGGAACAAGTACGGTCCAGTTTGAACTGCAGCAAAACCAACTTAAAAAAAAAAAGGGTCAAAAGAGGTGCAACACGAGGACTTCCCAAGAGGTCAACCATCCTAGTACTACTCTCGCCTACGCACGCTTAACTGCAGAGTTCTGATGGGATTCGGTGCATTAGTGCTAGTATGATCGCACCCATCTCGTTCTGCACAATCAATTCCAATGCACAGTCCACTGTTATCAAAACCAGACCTAGACGGTCCAACCGGTTCAACTGCAAACCGAACATTCAACCAGTTACGGTTTAGCCCTTATAATCGAATTTACGGTCAGACCACTTTCGAACTTGTCAAAACAGCACAAAACCAATCAAAACCGCTTGAAAAGGGCCTGTTCGACGAGCCGATAGTTAATTTTGTTTTCCAAAAATGAATTATTTTTTCTTAACGCTTTGACGAATATTTTTATAGATTTTAAATTTATTGCTTGATCCGACTCTACTAACTGGTTTAAAAAATTGAACCGGAAGAAGTACGGTCCAGTTTGAACTGCAGCAAAACCAAGTAGTTAATTTTGTTTTTCAAAAATGAATTATCTTTTCTTAACGCTTTACGAATTTTTTTATAGATTTTAAATTATTGCTTGATCTGACTCTACTAACTGGTTTAAACAATTGAACCGGAACAAGCACGGTCCAGTTTGAACTACAGCAAAACCAACTTGAAAAAATAGTGTAAAAATGTGGCGCAACAAGAGGACTTCTCAAGAGGTCACCCATCCTAGTACAACTTTAGCCAAAGCACGATTAACTGCAGAGTTCTGATGAGATCCAATCCATTAGCACTAGTATGACCGCACCTGTCTTGTTGTGAGCGATCAATTCCTATGCACAGTCCGCTGTTATAAAAACCAGACCTGACGGTCCAACCGGTTCAATTGCAAACCGAACATTCAACCAACTTACGGTTTAGCCCTTATAACCGAATTTACGGTCAGACCACTTTCGAACTTGTCAAAACAACACAAAGACCTATAAAAACTGCTTCAATGGGCCTGTTCGACTAGCCGGTTGTTAATTTTGTTTTCCAAAAATGAATTATCTTTTCTTAACACTTTACGAATATTTTTATAGATTTTAAATTATTGCTTGATCCGACCCTGACGAACCGGTTTAAACAATTGAACCGGAACAAGTACGGTCCAGTTTGAAATGCAGCAAAACCAACTTGAAAAAAAAGGGTCAAAAAGAGGTGCAACACGAGGACTTCTCAAGAGGTCACCCATCCTAGTTACTACTCTCGCCTAAGCACGCTTAACTGCGGAAGTTCTGATGGGAATCCGGTGCATTAGTGCTAGTATGATCGCACCTGTTCTTGTTGTGCGCGATCAATTCCTATGCACAGTCCACTGTTATCGAAACCAGACCAGACGGTCCAACCGGTTCAACTGCAAACCGAACATTCAACCAGTTACGGTTTAACCCTTATAACCGAATTTACGGTCAGACCACTTTCGACTTGTCAAAACAGCACAAAACCAATCAAAACCGCTTGAAAGGGCCTGTTCGACTAGCCAGTAGTTAATTTTGTTTTCCAAAAATGAATTATCTTTTCTTACCACTTTACGAATATTTTTATAGATTTTAAATTATTGCTTGATCCGACTCAACTAACCGATTTTAAACAATTGAATCGGAACAAGTACGGTCCAGTTAAAACTGCAGCAAAATCAACTTGAAAAAAAAGGGTTAAAAGAGGTGCAACACGGGGACTTCTCAAGAGGTCACCCAAACTAGTACTACTCTCGCCTAAGCACACTTACCTGCGGAGTTTTGATGGGATTTGCTGCATTAGTGCTAGTATGATCGTACCTGTCTCATTGTGCACGATCAATTCCTATGCACAGTCTGCTGTTAGCGAAACTAGACTAGACGGTTCAACCGGTTCAACTGCAAACCGAACATTCATCCAGTTACGGTTTAGCCCTTAAAACCAAATTTGCGGTCAGACCACTTTCGACTTCTCAAAACAGCCCAAAACCAATCAAAACTGCTTGAAAGGGCCTGTTCGACTAACCGGTAGTTAATTTTATTTTACAAAAATGAATTATCTTTTTTTAACAATTGTACTAATATTTTTATAGCTTTTTAAATTATTGCTTGATCCGACTCGACCAACCGATTTAAACAATTGAACCGAAACAAGTACGGTTCCAGTTTGAACTGAAGCAAAACCAACTTGGAAAAAAAATGGTCAAAAGAGGTACAACACAAGGACGTCCCAAGGGGTCACCTAACCAAGTACTATTCTCGCCTAAGCACGCTTAACTGCGGAGTTCTGATGGGATCCGGTGCATTAGTGCTAGTATGATCGCACCATGTCTCGTTGTTCGCGATCAACTCCTATGCACAGTCCGCTGTTATCGAAACCAGGACCACACGGTCCAATCGGTTCAACTGCAAAATCGAGCATTCAACCAGTTACGGTTTAGCCGTTATAACCGAATTTACAGTAAGACCACTTTCGATTGTTCAGAACAGCACAAAACCAATCAAAACAGCTTGAAAGGGCCTCTTCGACTATCCGGTAGTTAATTTTGTTTTCCAAAAATGAATTATCTTTTCTTAACACATTATGAATATTTTTGTAGATTTTAAATTGTTGCTTGATCTAACTCGATCAACCAATTTAAACAATTGAACCGGAACAAGTACGGTCCAGTTTGAACTGCAGCAAGACCAACTTGAAAAATAAGGTTGAAAAGAGGTGCAACACAAGGACTTCCCAAGAGGTCACCCATCCTTGTACTACTCTCCCCTAAGCAAGCTCAACTGTGGAGTTCTAACGAGATCCGGTGCATTAGTGCTAGTATGATCGCACCAGTCTCATTGTGCGCGATCAATTCCTATTTACAGTCCGCTATTATCGAAAACAGACCAGATGGTCCAACCAGTTCAACTGCAAACTGAACATTCAACCAGTTACGATCCACTTTCGACTTCTCAAAACAGCACAAAACCAATCAAAAACCGCTTGAAAGGGCCTGTTCGACTAGCCAGTCGTTAATTTTGTTTTCCAAAAATGAATTATCTTTTCTTTACACTTTACGAATATTTTTATAGATTTTAAATTATTGCTTGATCCGACTCGAATAAACCGATTTAAACAATTGAGCCGGAACAAGTAAGGTCCAGTTTGAACTGCAGCAAAACTAACTTGAAAAAAAAGGATCAAAAAAGGTGCAAACATGATGACTTACCAAGAGGTCACCCATCCTAGTACTATTATCGCCTAAGCATGCTTAATTGCGAAGTTCTAATGGGATCCGGTGCATTAGTGCTAGTATGATCGCACCTGTCTTGTTATGCGCGATCAATTCCTATGCACAGTTCGTTGTTATCGAAACCAGACCAGACGGCCCAACGGGGTCAACTGCAAACGGAACATTCAACCAGTTACAGTTTTGCTTTTATAATCGAATTTACAGTCAGACCACTTTCGACTTGTCAAAACAGCACAAAACCATTCAAAACCACTTGAAAGAGCCAGTTCGACTAGCAGGTAGTTAATTTTGTTTTTCAAAAATGAATTATCTTTTATTAACACTTTACAAATATTTTTATAAATTTTAAATTATTGCTTGATCCGACTCGACTCACCCGTTTTAACAATTGAACCGGAACAAGTATGGTCAAGTGTGCTCTGTAGCAAAATCAACTTGAAAAAAAAGGGTCAAAAGAGGTGCAACACGAGGACATCTCAACAGGTCACCCATACTAGTACTACTCTTGCCTCAACACGCTTACCTGCGGAGTCTGATGGGATCTGGTGCATTAGTGCTAGTATGATCGCACATGTCTCGTTGTGCGCGATCAATTCCTATGCATAGTCCGCAGTTATCGAAAC
>NSJW01000267.1:0-354426 GCA_019955255.1 Castanospermum australe | reverse complement strand
AAGAAGGACTACGACTTGATGTGGGGTGAGAAATGATAAGCTAAATGGAGGCAAAGTAACTTTTGTAAAATTTGAACTCAGGATTAATTTATTAGGATTAGTTTATCCATTCAAATTTGATTTGTAGATAAAACAGTTATATCCCTTAACTTTAGATAGGATAGTTTGTATTTTAGATAAGATGTTATCTTTCAGTTGTAACACAGTCCATATAAGGACTGCATTTCACAGTAATCAAAACCAACCTTTTTCACAAACACTTTCTTTATGGTATCAGAGCAAGCATCCGGGGATGCTTGCAAATCATAATCCTGCAATGTGAAGCGTGAGATCTCACGCTGCCTGCTTTTGCTGCTACGGAACCCTGTTCACATCATTTTTTCGCTGCATCACACTGCCTCCTCTGCTGTATCGTGCTGCCCCTGTTCACGTCGTTTTTTGGCTATATCACGCTGCCTCCTCTACAGCATCGTGCTGCCCCCGTTCACGTCATTTTTCCGCTGCGTTTGTTCTCCGTTCAACATGGCAAGTAGCAAAACTCTCAAAACTACAGATCCTCGCTCTCCGTTCTATGTCCATGCATCCGATAATCCGGGCATCTTGTTGACGAACGTAACTCTGCGAGGAGAGTCGAACTACGACAACTGGGCCAAATCCATGCGAAACGCGTTGACAGCCAAAAATAAACTGGGGTTTGTCACAGGAACGATCACCGCACCAGATGACGAGCATTCTGATGAAGGGTATGCCTGGGTCGTCTGCAACTCCATGATCAGTGGATGGATTCACAACACCATTGATCCTCAGCTGCAACCGTTTATTCAGTACTTCGACACGGCTAAGGCACTCTGGGACGACCTCAAAGAACGGTACTCGGTGGAGAACGTACCTCGTCTCTATCAGTTGAAAACCAGTCTTTCTCTGATCAAGCAGCAGGGCTCTACTGTTGGAAACTACTATACCCGTCTGCGTGCCGTATGGGACGAGTTGGAGGCAAGCAGAACAATTACAACGTGCGCTAGTGGCGACAAATGCCCAGCCACCAAGTACATGCAAGAGGAGTCTGAAAAGGATCGGGTTTATCAATTCCTTATGGGTCTGGACGACGCCACTTTTCGGAAATCTCCGAACTCAAATTCTCAACACCACTCCGCTGCCCTCCATTAACCGCGTCTACGCAATGATGGTCCAAGAAGAGACATATAAAACCATTACTCGATCCCACGACAAGTAGAGTTGAAGCCGTGGGTTATGCTGTGCAATCATCGTCAAAACCACAGCACGCTTCTCCAAATCAACATCCCAACGCAGAAGGCAATTCGGAACGCATTGTCTGCTCCCATTGCGGCAAGCCATATCATGATGATATTACCAAATGTTATCAGCTGCATGGTTATCCTCCGAAACCTTTTGGAAGGAGCAGAGGCAGAGGACGACATGGTGGAGGCAGGGGTGCCTCTGTTTCTGCGCATGCAGCACGTACTGCAGCCCCTCATGACAGCAACGATCATGCTGCACCTACGGCCAATTCTCCAGAACTCACTCCCGACGTGATCAAGCGTCTTCTGTCTCTTGTGGAGTCGCCTACCCCGAGAACAGACAAGCTCACCGGTAAGACTCTCGCTGCTTCTACATGGCTCATCGACAGCGGCGCCTCCCATCATATGACAGGAAATCTTGCTCTCTTAACCGATGCAACAACCATTCCAGCCTTCGATTGTTGTCCTGCCAGATGGTGGAAAGACCCATGCTACTAAGCGTGGGACAGTTCATTTTGACCATGGTTTCTTTGTTACAGATGTTCTATACGTCCCGAACTTAAGCTGCAACCTTATCTCCGTTGCTCAACTCCTACAAACCAGAACTTGGTATATGATTTTTACTGATGAATTGTGCCTTCTGCAGGACCTGCATTCGAGGACGGTGATTGGTCTGGGTGAGCGGCGAAACGGTGTTTATGTGTACACGCCAATCCGAACCTCAGCCTTCACAGCACGCAGCTCCGAGTCCGCTGATCTGTGGCACCAACGGCTTGGCCATCCTTCATCCCAAAGTCTGTCTTCTCTTCCAGTAGTGTCCGAAACTAGTAGTAGGACAAAGAATAACAGTGTTTGCGACGTGTGTTCTCGTGCAAAGCAAACACGAAATGTATTTCCTCTCAGTTTTCAGCATAGCAAATCATGTTTCGAACTTTTGCACTGTGATATATGGGGTCCCTTATAAAGTTTCTTCCTTAACCGGTGCTCACTATTTCCTTACTCTCGTTGATGATTGTAGTAGACACGTTTGGGTTTATCTTATGGCCGAGAAAAGTGAAACCAAAAATTTGGTCCGGACCTTCTTTGCAATGGTTCGTAATCAATATGACACATCTGTGAAGATTTTTCGAACAGATAACGGGACTGAGTTTCGAGAAACCGCCCTGGTACGCTCGTATGCTGAGCTTGGAATCATCCATCAGACCTCCTGCACAGACACTCCACAGCAGAACGGGCGGGTCGAACGAAAACACCGTCATATACTCAATGTCGCCCGAGCTCTGCGGTTTCAAGCTGCTCTACCGATTGATTTTTGGGGTGAATGTGTTCTCACCGCTGCGCATCTTATCAACCGCACACCTACACCTTTGCTCCAAGGAAAAACGCCATACTAAGTGCTTCATCGAAAGCCACCGTGCTATGACCATTTACGTGTTTTTGGATGTCTCTGTTACGTCCACCCTAAGCCAAAGCCTCGAGACAAGTTTGCATCCCGTTCCTGTAAATGCGTCTTCCTTGGTTACCATAATGGAAAGAAGGGCTGGCGCGTTTTTGATCTTGAAACTTCCACTGTGCTGGTGTCTCGGGATGTTCGGTTTCATGAACATCTCTTCCCTTATGCAGCTTCACAAGCCACTGTCCACGAACCTGCACCACTCCAATTGCCTGTCACGTACCCTGACCTCGACACTGCACCTGTTTTTGATCCTCTCAACTCCACTGATCAAGACACCAACAGCACCCCTGTTCCTGCAGACATTGACCCCAGTCTCAGTGCAACCAGCTGATGATCCCGGCGCCAACGGTCTGTCTCCCGCGCCAGCTCCACGTCTAGCATCTGCTGATGATAGGGGGAGCCTTCACTCCCTGGACCCAACACATGGCCGCGCCTTAGACACTACTTCAAGCATGGTGGAACCCACTGATGCGCCACCCCTTGAACGAGGTGTTCGCCACCGTAAACCGCCTGCTTATTTAACAGATTATCACTGCAACACAGTGTGTACACATACGTCTGCCTCTCCCCTCACTCGGACCACACCCTCCTCAGGTACTCCTTATCCGATTTCCAATTATGTTACCTCTGCTAACTTTAACACACAACATAGATTATTTTTGGCCGCCATAAGCGCAGAGGATGGAACCCCGCAGTTTCAAAGAGGCTATGGGCGATGTGAGATGGCATGAAGCAATGCAAAAAGAAATACAGGCTTTAGAAGATAATGCCACTTGGCGTATCACAGATCTTCCTCCTGGAAAACATGCCATTCCCAGTAAATGGGTATACCGAATCAAGTATCGCTCAGATGGTACCATTGAAAGATTCAAAGCAAGACCAGTTATTGCCTGAAACAATCAAGTTGAAGGAGTAGACTATACCGAGACTTTTGCTCCTGTTACTAAAATCGTCAGTGTCCGCACATTTCTAGCCGTTGCAGTTGCTAAAAACTGGGAACTTCACCAACTCGATGTCAACAATGCCTTCCTTCACGGCGACCTTCACGAGGACGTGTACATGCGTTTTCCTCCTGGTTTCTCCACTAACAGTCCAGGCAAGGTGTGCAAATTACAAAACCCCTCTATGGTCTGAAGCAATCACCCCGCAATTGGTTTGCCAAACTTCGCTCCATCTCTTTGCAGTTTTGGTTTCGTTCAATCAAAAGCAGACTATACACTTTTCACATATAAACGTGGGCATATTTTCCTTGCAATCCTAGTTTATGTGGACGATATTGTTCTTGCCGGTAATGATACAACCACATGCAAGGAGGTAAAACAATATCTGAATTCATGCTTTCAAATCAAAGATCTGGGTGCCCTAAAATATATTTTCTTGGTATTGAATTTGCACGCAGCAACAATGGCCTTTTTCTCTGTCAACGAAAATATGCCATGGATATCTTGTCCGAATCCGGTTTACTGGGCTGCAAGCCTACTGATTTCCCTATTGAACAGAACCACAAACTAGCTTTGAGCGAAGGTCCAGAGTATCCAGATGTCGGACGGTATAGACGACTGATTGGTCGGTTAGTATACTTGACAATTACCCGTCCTGATTTAAGTTACGCAGTACATATTTTATCCCAGTTTATGCAATCTCCCAAGATGGGACATTATGAAGCTATTGTTCGCGTACTACGGTATATAAAGTCCAATCCAGGTCAGGGACTGTTGCTGCGGTCTGACTGCAATCTCCAATTGTTCGCTTATTGTGATTCTGATTGGGCAAGTTGCCCTTTAACTAGACGATCGATCACAGGATATTTTGTCATGCTTGGTTCTTCTCCTATCTCGTGGAAAACCAAGAAGCAACACACGGTCGCGCTCTTCTGCCGAAGCCGAATACCGCTCATTAGCCACTACAACGTCTGAACTCCTATGGTTGAAATCTTTCTTAGCCTCTCTTGGTGTTCACCATCCTCATCCAATGAAGATTCATTGTGATAATCAAGCAGCCCTACACATTGCTGCCAATCCAGTTTTCCACGAAAGGACAAAAACACATTGAAATTGACTGTCACTTTGTCCGTGACCATCTACTGGCTAATACTATCTCCACTACGTTCGTTCGAACTGATATGCAGCTGGCTGATATATTCACCAAAGCTTTGGGAAAGAAGCCTTTTGAATCTTTGGTTCGCAAGTTGGGCATTTGTTGTCTCCATGCTCCAACTTGAGGGGGAGTATTAGGATTAGTTTATCCATTCAAATTTGATTTGTAGATAAAACAGTTATATCCCTTAACTTTAGATAGGATAGTTTGTATTTTAGATAAGATGTTATCTTTCAGTTGTAATAAGTTGTAACACAGTCCATATAAGGACTGTATTTCACAGTAATCAAACCAACCTTTTTCACAAACACTTTCTTTATAATTAGTCTCTAAAGAAACTTGGTGCCACTTGAGTTAAGACTCTTGGACTAATAAATCTCATATTTACTAGCACCCTATCTTTATTTTCGAAATAAATAAGTTTAGTATGTTGGATGGCAACATCAATTAAATGAACATCATATTTTCACATTGCGAAATAGCACATGCAAGCACCCAAATTGCTTACTATTGAAAGAAAATTGAAATCCTTTCCTTTGGGACCAACATGGAAACATGTGTTTCAATAAAATATATTAAAATAATTATCAAGCATCACCTTGGAAAGACTTTTTTTTTTTTCCAAACAGTCTTTTATTTAATATTTTGGCAGAAAAGCATGGACAAAATAATTTTTGCGGAGAGAGAAAAAGAGGGGAATTAATATTTTCATATTGAAAGAAAAAATTAATTGAATACAAATAATTAATGGTTTGCTCTTGTTTGGTATGATTAGCTATGTATTTTTTTTTTTTTTTGGTTGGGATGCAGGCTAGGTAACTTTTACTTCTTTAATTTTCGAAAATAGGTGGAGATGTTTCTTTTACAGAATTTGGAAGTTGTTGAGCAATTCTTTTTGTTCTTGTATTTCAGATTTTGGCGGGGTCTACTAAAAACATCAAAAGGATTATATGTGTATTTAAATTAACATATTTTATGTTCAGAAAAATTTATAATTAAAATATTGCAGAAAAAAATTTTGATTGAAAAAATATTTCTATGCAAAAATTGAAGCAAAATTAAATAAATGCTGTATTTGAAAAAGTCAAACTCGAGCTTGTACATACTCTATACATGCTTGGGACATATATATAAAAGAAGAAATAAGAAGAGAACTAGCTAGCTAGGTTGCAATAAACTGGATAAAGGCAACTGTATTGGGGCATATGAGTTCAAAATAAAAGTATACATATATTTTTATGAGCGAAAAACTTGTAGGCCTTTGTTATTGATTGGTACATTTTATTACAATTTATGATTTCATAGAAAATTAAACCACCAGAAATGTTGTTGGCATATTAATATTAGATATGTTAAGTTTCCTCTTCCTACGAAAAGATTTTGAAACAAAAAATTAATCTAGTTTAGCTAATAGAAACGAATATATGCTAACATGTCACTAACGCGGCCGGTTCTTTCTTAATTGCAACAAACTTTTTAATATATAAATATTAAAATTCAAACATGCACAATTGCAAATATATCATTAATACGTAGTAAGAAAATAAATAAATAAATGTCTTCCTTCCTTAATTCAATCAGCGACTAGCATACCATTAATTCATTATCCATAGTGATGATTATAAGTTAAAGTTAACACCATTTGTGACAGCAACAAAAGATTATTTAATCTTAAATTTATTTCAATGTAACTGAGTTCAAACTTTAAGTTAACACTTAAAGAAATTAATTTTTTTAAATATATTAAATTTGTATATAATGTGTTCTTAAAATCACTCAGGACAATTAACACAAAATTTAATTAAAAATACTTATTATATAGTAAAAAAGTTTATAATGTAAAATTTTTTACATTATTAATTAAATATATATTAACATTAAATGAGTTTAATTATAAGAATAATTATTTAAAAATTTAATTTTTTATGATATATAAACATATATAATTAAATGATTCTGAAAAAAATTTTAATAATAAAAATAAATGAAAATTAAACTAAACAAATGATTAGGAATGATAAATAAATGCAAGTAAAAGAAGGCGAAACATTAAAAACACCTGTAAAAATCAAAGGGTACACCAAAAGGGAAAATGAACATGGCCATGGTGATAGCGCCAAACCTTAAAGCGGTTATGGGGGCTTTTCAGAGCCTGGGTCTCCCACACAAACCTAACTTGTCTGTTTTGCCCATCCACTCGCACGTGCCATCCCTCCACCCCGTGTAGCCTTCCTTATTTATAAAATCTCTCCTCCCTATTGAATATGAATAGGCTGAAATGACCCCAGTGACCTTGCCAGTTCAGGTGCTCAGCTCAAGCATGGCAATGATTACATAGGGCATTATGGTCATTCCAACATACCAAAAAGATGGTGGTTGTTTGGATCATTGAGATGACTTTGTACTGACTTTATCTTTATTTTATTCCGTAGCTTGCGTTGGTTTCCAAACGACGTATTCAAATGACATAAAAGCCAACCCTTGGTGATGGCATTGTGGTCATTTCATAGCACCAAGAAAACTAATGAACCCCTTCTAAAAAGAATTTTATTTTAATCCATATGAATGTAAAATTTTTTATATTATTTTATAATTATTAATTATTAAATTATTAAAAAATTAACTAAAATAAAATTAATTAAAATTTTAAATATTAAATAATATATAATTTAATAATAATATAAATAAATTTATATTAATAATATATTAAAATTAAATTTTTTAAAAATATACTAAAAATAAGATTTTATTATAATTATATTTTTAATTCTTTTATAAAAAAAATTTAAAAATCTTATAAAAAGGACTAAAATATAAATAAAATAGTCACACAGAAATTGGATTTCACAATCAGAAAATTTAAAAGAAAAATCACTATACCACTTAAACTATTTATACCTAAATACCTCAATTTGGATTTTGTTGCTTTGATTTGTATTTTTAATAAAAATTTAATTTTAATTCATTCTAATATATAAAACTTTTTTACACTTTGGTATACTCATAGTTAGGATTAACAATAATTGGATATAGTAATAATTCACTTTAGTATAAAACTTAGTTAGGATCGATAAAGATTGAATATAGTGGTAAATAAGTCATGCTCTTAGAGAGTCAAAGACTAATTATAAACGTATTCAAAAAATTAATTTTATAATAATATTTATAAAGATATTTCAATCAAATATAATAAAAAAAATATTCATAGTTAAATTGATACATTATTAAAATAATTTAACTATAATATTTATCACTCAAAAAATTAAATTTATTTAATAATATAATAATATATAATTAAATAATAATATATAATAATTTTATCCTTGCAAATTATCAAAATTAAACTCTTACAGCCATTGGGTCCTAATATGTTCTCCAGATTACATAAGGACATTTTCGTCATTCTAGATCATGAATATTTCCTTTCGCTTGCAATTTATTACCATATATGTTAATTTTGTGTCAAACTGAAGAATATAATTAAGGAAATTAAAAAATATATATAAAAAGACATTATTGGTGGGCAAAAAACTAAAGGAGGAAGCGAAGACCGAAGAAGAGGAAGAATAGCGACCGCTGCCCTTTCCTCTCTCTTCAGCCACACTGCGTTTATTTGAGATAGATAACAGTCCCCCACCCCCAACCCTCCATTTTTAATTTTATATTGTATGCAAAACTTCCATCTTTCTTTTTCCAGAAGGTGATTGCAAAAACACTTACTGCAAAGAGCAACAAAGAGAAAGAAAAGGAGAGAAAGAGAAAGAAAGAGACGACAGGCGACAGTGCGACAACACAGAGAGAGAGAGAGAGAGAGATACAGAAAGAGAAAGATAGAGTGTATGTATATGTGAGCGTGCCAGGGAGAGAGAAGGAATTGAGGAAGCTTTCAATTCCGCAGAAGGGAAAACGATGTCTGAGAGCTTTTCATCCTTTCATACTCTGCAACTCTAAGAGGTACATATATGTGTGTGTATATATATATATACATGAGATGAACGAAGCTGAAAATGATAAAAGGAAATTTTAACATTTGGATGAGAACAAAGGAGAGGGGCCTAGAGCCTGTTTATTCATTCTCTCCTTCTCTCTTTCTTTCTCGAATCTTGATTACTCACTCTACACATCTTTTCTCTCTGTCTTTCGATTTATTTCCTTAGTTTTCAACTAACTAGCTATCTCTTGCGCCATGTATAATTGACTTCAATTTCATGATGTGGGTGTTTTGTTGGATTTGCGTACTCTCGCGCTGATCCTTATTACTGATCAATTCAATTATTGGACAGTGGACAGTGGTAAAAATAAGGTGAGAGGGTAGTGGTTGCTGCCAAAGGAAACGGAGATGATGATGATGATGATGATGAAGAGCAAGATCTTAATATGGGAATAGCAACACCGCCACTTCCGTCCATTCTCTCTTATTCAAAGACCCCCCATTCCTTTTCGATCTTCGACAAGCCTGATTCTTCCAAATCAATGTCCCAAGATTATCACCAAGGAATCTTCAGCTTCTCGAATGGGTTCGAGAGATCGACCGTGAGTCACCAAGAACACCATCCACAGCAGCCTCAGCAGCAGCAACAACACATAGCCCAGCAGATTCGGAGGGACAAAGTGAGGGTGCAAGGCTTCGAGCCACCACCTCCACCGCTAGTGGGTATAGAGGAAGAGGAATCTGGTGGCCTTCCCGTGTACGAAACCGCAGGGATGCTATCAGAGATGTTCAATTTCCCTCCCGCCGGCGCCACAGCTGCTGAATTGCTGGAACATCAACCAATGACGGCGACGTATCGGTCCTCCAGGCCACAGGCAGTGGCCAGTACCACTGCGGTGGGCAGCGATTGGTACGGAAACAGACAAGGGATGATAACTGGGTTGGGACCGTTGGGAGATTCAAAGAATCAGAGCAGTGTTAACAGCCGTGACAGCTTAGTTCAGCATCACCACCACCACCATCATCATCATCAGATGTCGAGCATTAATGCAGACTCAGCGGCTGCCATGCAGCTTTTTCTCATGAACCCACAAACCAGATCGCCTTCCCCTCCTCACAATCACACCACTCCACCTGCAACTTCTTCCACGCTGCACATGTTGCTTCCCAATCCTCCTTCCACTTCCCTGCAAGGGTTGGCTGCTTCAGGAGCGGGAGGGACTTTCGGCCAATTCACCTGGGTTTCTGACAGTGCTCAAGAGGGAGGCGCCGCTGGCCCCCAGCTCAACAACCACCCAGCCGAAATTGGAGGCGTTGTGGAAGGCCAAGGTCTTTCGTTATCGTTGTCCTCTTCGCTGCAGCACTTGGAAGCGGCGAAAGCTGAGGAATTGAGGATGGGGGACAGTGGTTTTCTGTATTACAATCAAGGAGCCGGAGGTCCTTCTTCGTCTACTCAGTATCCGTACAAGAATCTGGGGATTCATCACCACCAGGCATTGCATTTACAAGGGGCCGTGGGGCAGAACCACCAGGGACATGTTGGGTTTGGGTCATCATCCTTAGGTGTAGTAAATGTGCTGAGGAATTCAAAGTACGTTAAGGCCGCTCAAGAATTGCTCGAAGAGTTCTGCAGTGTTGGGAGGGGTCAGTTCAAGAAGAGCAAGTTCAGTAGGCAAAACTCAAACCCTAATTCCAATCTCGGTGGTGGTGGTGGCGCTTCTGCTGCTGCGGCTGGTGCTTCTTCATCTTCATCGAAAGATTTTCCTCCTTTGTCAGCGGCTGATAGGATTGAGCATCAGAGGAGGAAGGTCAAACTTCTAACCATGCTCGATGAGGCATGTAATCTCTGTCTTTCTCTCTCTTTCTGCTCTCGTCTCACCCTCTCTCGTCCATCAAGAGTCAAGGTCCTCCAATAGGCCAATATCTTTTTCTTCTTATTTATTTAGTCCATTAACAGTGTGCGTGTGTGTATATATATTTCTAATTAAACACGGGATCGATGGGATAATAAAACACGGTTCTCCGGCTGGTATCTTGAATTATTTTATGAACTCAGAAAGGAAAAAGCCGGCCGGTATAGTAGGGTTCCACTCCATAGGATCAGTTGGTAAGAATTTGTTCCTTATTTTAATGAAAGTATCAAAAACCCATTTTTTAATCCTCCGATTCGATTGGTTGGAAGATTTTATAGTATTTTGGTTTTTCTAGTTTGGTGAAACCAGGACACACTCCCATTAGGAGAATACGTCCATCAAGAAGCGACGTTTCTTCTGATTAGTAAGACAGCCCCCAACAGAAGGAAGGCACTCACCATATATATTACGTAGCAAGTTGTTATGATGAATGCCACTTTCCCCTCAGAGATCCACACCCATCATAGTAATATTGCAGTGAAAGCTATTGTTATCATATCACGGTTGACCGGGCAGGGAACGGGAGGCGTCTTTTCCTTTTTTTTTTTTTAAATTCAGTCTTTTTTTGTTAAATTATTTTGTTTATGCACACGAGCCTACCAATTGGGAGTATATCTTGGGGGAAGAGTGTAGGAAAGAAAACCCAAAGATATTCTTCATTTGAATTTAACAATTATTTTACTGTATATATCCCCAGTATTCCTTGGATTTCACACATTTATACTCCTCCCTATCTGGGTTTTTTTTTTTTCAGAAGCAACAAAATCTCACCAAATTCTAATACTTAAAATATTATATATATATACCCGTGTGAATCTTCGTGTTTCACTTGCATCGGTTAATCCCCATATATCTTAATTAAACTGTACATACCTAATTGTTTCCTTAATTAATACTTAGTTGGTTCATCCAGCTTTTCACAAACCGCACAATGGATGAGTAAATAAGAACATGCATGTACTGTATCTATCTTCTAACAAACATGTGGTTCTTTCAACGTCGCTTCGTAATAAGTAATTGTTGTATTATATATCATTCATTGATACACCAAGTAGTCATTTTTTTTAAGTGTTTGTAAATAAAAAGGTTCTTTGGGTTTTATAGGTGGACCGGAGATACAACCACTACTGCGAACAAATGCATATGGTAGTGAACTCATTTGATCTGGTGATGGGTTTTGGCGCCGCAGTTCCATACACAACGCTGGCGCAGAAGGCAATGTCTCGGCATTTCCGGTGCCTAAAGGATGCGATATCAGCGCAGCTGAAGCACAGTTGTGAGCTGCTGGGAGAGAAAGACGCGGCGGGGACCTCAGGTTTGACCAAGGGAGAGACCCCAAGGCTTAAGCTGCTAGAGCAAAGCCTAAGGCAGCAGAGAGCCTTCCACCAGATGGGGATGATGGAGCAGGAAGCTTGGAGACCCCAGAGAGGCTTGCCTGAACGATCTGTCAACATTTTGAGAGCCTGGCTTTTCGAGCATTTTCTCCATCCGTACGTTGCTTCTTTTCCCTCTCTCTCTCTCTCTCTCTCTCTCTCTCTCTCTCATTATTAGTTACATACACAAGTCATACTTGGAATTGACCAGGATCTTCATCTTTTTTTCTTTTCGGGTTATATTGTTTAAATTTAACTCGGATAACTAGCAGAGAAATGAGGTATAATTTGAAAAAGTTATAAGAGAAAAGCTTTTATTCAAAGTATGATTTAGAAGTTTTCAAAAATTAAACCAAATACACACTTATATGTGTAGAAGAGAAAGGCAATTAGTGATTGCAAGATTGTGAGGGATAACATAGCATAATGATATTTAATTTGGCAAAAATTGTTTTTGAAAAAAAGGATGACATAAAATACGACTGATAGCGTGATCATTAACTAAAAAAAGGAGCACGGCTTCCGTTAATTAACAAGAGAGAAAAACAAAAAGGAGTGGCAGAAGGAAAGAGAGAATCTAAAAGCAATTATTCATGTGCTGTATGTACACGATCGTTTAGAGCACCAGTAATGCAGTGATCTTGCAGAGTTCTTGGGATGTTATTCCCCCAGCGAAAAGCTGTAAAAGATATATACAGCTCACTGGTTTGACTGCAATTTCTTGGTATCCTTCTCTCTCACTATATATATGTATATGAAGAAACACAAACAAAAATGCCTAATTAGATTAGCTGATTAAGGGGGGATAAAGTAGAGAGTGGTCAGTGTGTAAAGTGATCCATTTTGCTTCTGCTAAGGCAGCTAGGACGTAGATCTTTCTTTCTTTCTCTTAGATTCTCGCGCCCATGAAGGGACAGTAAGAAAGGTTTCATACTCAGCTAGGGGTACAGAAAGCTCGGTGTCTCTTTATACGGTTAAGGAAAGGACTCTGATGTCATTTTCTGGTCTCTTTCTCAGGTATCCAAGCGATGCAGATAAGCATCTGTTGGCACGACAGACTGGGCTATCGAGAAATCAGGTTCGTCCCCTCCACTCTTAGCTTTCCACAATACACCACGGTAGACACTAGAAAGAGAGAGAGAGAGAGAGAAAGAGACAATTTTTAGCTAGGTTCTGTAATTAATTAATCAGACGCACGGCCCACATAAAAAATAAAAAAGAAAAGAAATCCATGGATGGAAGAGGAGGGACCAGCAGTAAGTTCAGATGCAACTTACATGGTTTTGGGTTTTTATTTCTCTGGTTTCTTCTGTCTTTCTCTTCTCTTATGGGAAGACAAACGACAACGTGGGTTTTATTGTTTCCTTCCTCTTTTTCTCTCAAAAAATTCTTCTTCTTTTTCTAGTTTTAATTTACTTCGGATTCTTTTCCTCCATGACAAAAATTCTGAAATTAGAAGAGCAGACGTAAGTACAGAAGCAATGAGACATGAAAGTCTGCTGTTTTGGAATCTTTGTTCGCTTTCCCTGATTCCTTTTCTCTCTCATATCAATTGGCTTCACATTTAAGAATCTCTTCCGTGAGGACACGAACGAAAATTGAGACATTAATCTTTTACTTTTTGAATAGAGAGATACTTTGGATGTAACAAAAAAAAAAAAGAAGATATTTGTTGTATATTGCTTTACATCATGGCTTACATCATTTTATTTGAAAAAAAAGGATAAAAAATATATATTAAAATATATGTTTATTTTATTTTATTATTTAAAAAATAATATAAAAAAAAATAATATAATAAAAATAGTGTATAAATAAAAATAAACATATATTTTAGAGATATTATAAACCAATTGTGTAGGGAATCACTCTTTCCTTAAAGTTTATGCCTTCTATCTTCTCTGCTAATGCCATATTACGTATTCATGCAACTTCGTCTGCCAGCTCGTTTTGTTGTTTATTTTTCTTGTATTGTTATAGAAACAGTCGGTTTAGAATATTATACACTATATGGTCTATTCTAGATTTTGGCACGTTTTCTTTAAATAATTAATGTCTTCCTTTTGTGCACAAAAGTGTGACAGACATGAGACAGCACAAAACTGCACCTACAAAGATATTTTGCTCAATAAAAATATGGTATCGATTATTTTCATTAAACGGTATCATCCTAATCGTTTGTGTGCATAGGCAGATTCTGCACCAATAGTGTACTTTGTATTTTTCCTGAAAAACCAAAATCCAAAATCTGGTGTTATAGAATTTGATAGTACAAGTAAGTAAGTAAGGGGGAAGGAACAAAAAGCCTATTAACTTCCTACGCCTTACATATATACCTAAACCCTATAATGGTCAGGGATACAGGGGAGTACTAGACAGTCTAGACTCATATAAGGTCATACAAAGCAGTGTCCCTTCTAAGAAGAAACTGATGATGAACGGTTTCGCCTGTTAGAGTCTATAGTTGCGTTATCATTGCAAATCTGTCATTTCACTGTTCTGTTTGCCACACCACACAGAAGATACAGTAGGCTAGTTATTTTAATAACTAAATGAGTCAGAAAGCAAGTTATGTTTGGGTAGGTTATTTTTTTTTTTTCGGTACATTAGGGGTATGTTTGGGTAGTTTAAGTTAGGAAGATCGAGACAGTGGCGAGGATTTTAATAATTTTCACAAAATCTTAAGTTGAAAACTTTGCATGGTTATTATAACGAAAGAAAGCAAGTTACCTTCTATTACTTTTCTTTATAATAATAATTATAATGGAAGTTTGAATATATAACCTTTTACAAGTTACTCTAACTCTTTTTTATTACTAGTGTTGATAATGTTATCGAATGAATAAATGAAAATTTGTATGTGCTTTCAACATCAGTACAAGTTTAAAATGACGGTCGGTTATGTTGCTCGTGTTGTGCATGTTATATAGCATTTATCTAATCTAATCGATCCTTTCCCAGGTTTGGGCGTTTGCATGCATGCATATTAATTTATACTATATGCTATATATGTATATGTTGGAACTGTTTGTCCACTTATGATGAGTTAAATCATTGCTTTGTGACAAATTGACAAAGTCATATATGTGTATATTGGGCATATTGGGTTAGAATTATATTTAACTCTCCTTTTCTCTTTTCTGTCACATTTAAAATTTTGTAATAAGGTGATTGATATATATATATAACACTGTAAATTATAAATAGCATCCATGTAAATATTAAGAGGTCTTGAATGGGTTGAACGCGTGTTTCAGGTATCAAACTGGTTCATTAATGCCAGGGTCCGGTTGTGGAAACCCATGGTGGAAGATATGTACCAACAAGAACTGAAAGAAGCAGAGGCCGCAGAAGAGAGAGAAAGGAACCAAAGCAGCAGCAACAGTGGCCACCTAGCTCAAACCCCAACGCCCTCAACCACAGCTGCCACGCCAGCAGCAACTACATCAACAGCAACAGCGCCACCACCAGCAACAACAACAACGACACTAACAACAACGCCAGCAGGCAAAAGATCCGATATCAATGCTGCCGAAAGCGACCCTTCACTCGTTGCAATTACTAATAGACAAGGCTTCTCGGAAAACCAAGCAAAGCAGTCCAGCTCCGCCACCACCAACACCATTATGGCTCCCAATACCGCCACCAGAACCACCGCCTTTGAGGTGGCGCCACCCGTCTCCCAGTGTTTCGACTCAGACCTGCCCCCACACAGAGCAATGGCCACCGACGATACGTGTCGGCATGGCAGCTTGGTTACAGCAGATTACGGGACCGCCTCTGCCAGTTCTGACATTGGATCTACTCTTATTAGATTTGGGACCACCGCCGGTGATGTGTCACTCACCCTAGGGCTACGCCACGCCGGGAACATGCCCGAGAAAACTCCTTTCTCGGTGAGGGACTTTGGAAACATTTAAACCTCTCTCTATATTATTACTTCACATACTAATACATATATATAGGAAGCTGCATGCTTTATTATAGCATAAGTATTATAAAACGAAAAACATTTTTTACCCTTAAATTTCTCTGATATTCCTCCTACTTTAATTTGCATTCTATGGAAGGAAAGGAAAAAGGGAATACGATATGAGAAACGTGGCCTTCTAAGTCAGCTAGCTAGGTAGCTCTATGGTGGTCTATATATTGTATAGCTGTATATATAGTAGATTGTTTTCCATGCTTTTTCCCCTTATATGTATAACTTCATTAAGGTTTTGTATTTTAAGTTGATAGGACTTGATCTAATTGCTAGAATAATAGGAGCTCATATTTCTGATATAGAGCCAGATGGATAGTCTTATAATACATATTGTCCACTTGTCCTTCTAATTTATTGTAGTGGAAAGTAATGAAGGGCCATCTTAAGCTTGTTAAGACACATACATATTAAAGTATATATGCAGTATTTCTACTATTTTTCACAGCCGTGGTTGTGTTCTTTTTTGTTTTTTTTTCTTACAACTGTGGTTGTGTTCTTTTTTGTTTTTTTTTCTTACAACTGTGGTTGTGTTCTGATTTCAGAATGTGAATGATACAAAGCCGATCAAGTTAAAAAATAAATTTAAAAAAATGTTAGTAAGATGTATTGTTTAAAAATTACGAAGATAATAGAAATAAAGAGATTTAGAGTTCTTACAATACTCACCACTAGATTTTAATAATTGATAGCTAAGTTATTTGCACACTATTTATACATGTCACTTGTGCACTTGAAAATATCTGAATTTAACTGAACTTAGTTACATTTTAATTGTATGACTCAGTAGGTGATGTGCAAAAAATTATTTCTCTAAGGAAGAATATAAATTAAATTTGCATTCAACGATCACTTTTCATGTCATGGACAAAAACAATTTCCTTTAATTTTATAAATATTGGTCAGTTAATTCATTACTAAAATTATTGCTTTTTAAAAATATTTTAATTTAAGGATTTTTAAACATTTTATTCAATTTCTAAATTCCAAGAAAAATTTTTAAATCTTGTTTTTAGTTACAAAAAAAAAAATCAAAACAGTTGGTAAAACAACAAAAGAATGGATAACATAAAAAAAAAATATTATGCGGAAAAAACGTGTGTGTAGACATTTTATTAAAAACTGATCTATTTCTAAACAAATTTTAATATTTAACAAATTTTAAACAATAGAAGCACTGGTTTGGCATTATATCTTGAAAGTATAAAGCAAAATATGCCTAATTTGTCCTCTCTACATTACAAGAGATATTTAATATTATAATAATTTTTTATACTATGAATTTTAGCCATTTAAATTGAAAATATTAATCTTTTTCGCGATTATATATGTATAAAGCATAATTATAATTCAGATTAATAAAATCAGTAATAATAGTAATAAATATTTTTCCACGTAAGAAAGGTGTGTGTGAATAAAATTAGAAATTTGTATCCAAGAGCTGTAGTTCAAGTAACATCAAGTTTCTTATATGATTATTTGATCCCAAGATCAAATCTCTTCGATTTGTTTTAAACTTTAGCATACTCTTCTCCTCTTTTAGATCATGTCTTATACTTCCTTTATTAAAAAATAATAGAGATTTGCTAATTCCCTATCCATTATTTGTATCTGATGGTGAGTATTACGAGTCTAATTAAGTGACAAAACTATGAAGGAACCGAATCTAATTCGGAATTGTTTATGACTACAAAATCATGTACATTTGATTTTAAGTCACAAAACGGTAGTAGGAATTCATGTTACTTTTACTTACAAATATTTTGCAAATAAAATATGGTCATCGTGACTTAAAGGTCCCTTTTGTTAGCATAAAATCCTGATCCACGGACGACGTTTGCTTCATATATAGATGCATTGCAGTTGAAATATATACAAAAGGATTTCTTTTTCTTTTTGGTTAGAATCTTTGGTTTAGGTTGTGTGTTAATCACGACTAAATTCTCTTATACAACTATTTTAAGGGCACATTCCTTTCACATTGGTTTAGTATTGGCCTAATATTTAGAAGAATTAATCTCCTTTCACATTGGTTTAGTATTGGCCTAATCTCCTTAGATGTTGACTTAAAGTTCAAATTTAAGTAGTTAAGTTAGATGTATAGGGTGGTTTTCTTCAATATTTTTGGAATATGATTTTCAAGAATGTGAACTTTAAAAATGTTATGCCATTTGATTTGCCAAAGTCCATGTTATAACAAAATAAGAGGATGCAGTTGGATTGAACTACAGTTAAAAATCTCAAGAGACAATAAAATATAGTATTTTCATACAAAGATAAAATATATTATTTGATTGGGTTGTTGATCAGAGTGTTAAAAGTGTCTTCAATGAGTGACTAGAAGTTGACTAATAATGAAGGGTTTATATAGAAGTTAGCAAATGACGAGGGATTTATATAATTTACAAGATAGCATAAGGTCAAACATTTATATTATTGTTGCATATAAAAGAAAATAACCAACAAGTTTTGTAATTCAATTGGTACTGCCGCATCAATTTCAATCTCTAAAACTCGAGTGTAATATAATGATGTTGAAAGTTTGATTCTTTATGAAATCACCTATCTCCCTCCTCCCTTCCTACCTAAGTGTTTGCAACTTCTATGTTAGAAAAAAAAAAAAAATCTCCGCTTGATCTTTTCTGTACTGTTCTGATCAATTCCTAATAAAATACCTTCTCAATTGCTTCGATGAATTACTTGATCCGTGAACAAAAAGTACATGGTGCCATATCTGTGTTAATTCGCATATAAAACTTGGCCTAGTACAACTTACATATTGTTAGTATTTGAAGACGCTTACACTTGGTTGGTGGGTGAAAGATCTGGGTAAATGTCCCAAGTCAATGTCTGAAAGTGTTTTCGTAGTAAAACCGAAATAGTTCAAAAGCACAAATGTTGTCTTTTTTGTTACATTAAACAATTGTTGTGATGACTATAGGTGACCAATTAATCTTGTCTTTGATTAAAAAAAATTAAATAAAAATATGATTAACTCCTAGCTCAGAACTTATCCACAAGCATGGCATATACTAATTGGTCATGCTTAAGGAATCCAATTAGTAACTAAATATATATGCTTCTCCTTAATTTCTGTAAACCCATAAACTAATATTTGGTTGCTTACGTATATACAACGTATAATCCAAATTTCAGTACTTGAAACTGTACTACATCTCCAGATTAACACGTTTTTTTGGATAATTTGTTAACATGTAGTTGCAACTACAAGCTTGTCAATTCCGTTTCTGTTATATGTAATTAATGAGGGTTGAATATATCAACAGGAATTTAGTTGTGGCATGTAAACAAAGTAAGGCCACACGTTTCTTCCGTAAAAACCAAATCAAGAACTTTCAATTTCAAAGCAACAAGCACTTCTCACCTAACATCTTTCTTCTTGTTTGGGATACACCACATATTACTAAACCGAAAGAGAGGCTCCTCGACCTCGCATTGATTCTTACTAAGGTTGTTCTGCTGCATCGATCAAGGTCGCTTTTTGAATATGCAACCATATGTGCATGATTTCACATAAGTTTGTTTTGAATACAAGTGAAGTTTTGGGATTTACGTTAAGATGTGGTTAGTACGTAGTTAGCTAGCTAACTACACATGCTGCTGCCACCAAAAACACAAAATGAACTCTCTTTTTCTTTTTTCTTTTTTGTTTTGTGAAACAAATATGTAAACGGATGAATTACTTCAATATCTAAATTAAGAAACGATGTGTCTTTAAAAACTTTTATTAATTATATTTAAGAATAATACGTAACTCCTGGTAGAAAGGTCAAAGGTTCAGTAATGTTACTGTCGTTAATATTTAGTTTCAGAAACTGTCCCCTACCCCTGACCCTGAGGTGCTTAATTTAACTGAGAAAAATAATTAAAACTCAATGGTTAACCGAAGTATTTGGTCGCCCAGAACATGATTGAGGGTTTCTGATCAATGGACCATCTCGTTCCTATTAGTTAGGGAATATATTTGTGAATTCTTATTCTTGGTCTAATCATGGATTATTGCATGCAAGAGGCTGCTTTTGAGCCATTGTTATTATATGTGTTAAATGTTAAACTTCAACTGAATCGTCTGAGTGGAGAAGAAATTTCTATGGTGATCTTGGTTCTGATTCTGACATGAAATCGGTGTTGATGTGTTTGAACAAGAAAATGATGTGTTACACTATAACTGTGTGAACATGTATATTGTTCTCGAAGCATTAACTTTTAACACCAAGAGGGGAGAAGGTTGGGTCCTTGATTCTTCATTAACATTTAACACCAAAGGGAGAAGGTAGGGTCGTTCTCAGATAGGCTGTACATTGTTGATTCATTAATAACATTTAACGCCAAGATGGAGAATATAGGGCCTCCACGCCATAATAATCCCCACTTGAGAATGGTTTGTTTGTCTTGTCTGCTTGCAACATAACTTGCACATTCAATGGTGAAAGAAGAGGACGAAACTTTTATATATGAGGGCCTAAGGACCCCACTCTTCCCAGCACCAATGGGAGAAGAGGCGACAGCAGCACGTTGGGCTGGGACCCCCATTTGCCATATTCCTATGCATAGATTATTATTTTTTTTGTATTATGACATTAATTCAATGAAAACATAATATATGAACATAACATATACCATTAAAAATGAATGTGTATCTTCGTATTCAATTTATATTATTATATAATAAATTTCAACAAAATGTAATTAAACCATTAAAAATATTACTGACAGAGTACTTAAAAAAATTTATACATAAGTCCCAAATGAAAATTCTATTAAAGAGATATGAGATGACATTAGAGACGTATATTATAATTATATTATTTATTGATTTGATTCATTATAAGAATAGACTAGTAATAGAAATCTGAATAATTTATAAAAAATAATATTATTAAATTTTTGCATTGTCATTATATATATATTAAAAAAAAAAGATACTTAACCTGGGAAAAGGTTCTGGTAAATCTAACCCACATGGTGGTACCAATTCTTACTACACCTTACTGGACCTACACTAACAGGACCGGACAATTAGTGCATGTTTGAATAAATATTTGTATCAACTAAACAAGTTTTTAATGGCTCAAAATTGGTTTTAGCACATTTTCTTTTTTATTAGTTTTGGCGTTAACATAATTTATCTAAGTGTGATTTTAATTTTAAAAGTTTATTTGATTTAAAATGAATTTTTTTTCTTTTATATTGAATGTAATTTTTTTTCTCAAAACATGTCATTTTTGACTAAAATTAAATTTGAAAAGTTAAATTTATTCAAAATCAAATTTACAAATTTTTTTTGTTTCTTTACAAATTCTAATCTTTTTTTTGGTCATTTATAAAATCTAATCTAAATACATACTAAATCTTAAAATTATTCTTTGCTAGGCCTTCTTGACTTTGCTTGCTTCTCAGTTCCTTCTCCCAAATTGATTATAAATACTAGCTCATGGTCCATGCAAATCCGAAAAAATAAAAATGTATAGGTGCATAATAATTAATAGTTCATTCACACTCCAAACAATAAAACAAAAGACGTGCGTCACTTTTTTAAAAATATTAAAATCTCACCTCATCAGTTTACGATTTGGTTTTGGAATTTTAATTATCTTAACGTGGGTGTTCATCTTTTAAAAGTAATACTGTACAAGTGTAATAATATTAGTGTATGAAAGTTTAGTTTACATTATCTATTTTATTTAATTGATGTGACACTTCATCTTTTTTATTTGATCATCCATGGATATAGGTTAAATTAGAAGAGATAACCCTATACTTTTCTCAAAATCATTCTTTCTGGATGAAGAAATGAACCTTAATCCTAGATTCAGCCACTATAAAGCAACTCTCAAACTTAAAATTCGAACAAAAAAACTTTACAAACTTCGTTTCTGGTAAAGTAAATTTAAAAAAAAAAAAACGAATGATCATGATTCAATTTTTAAAAAACACAACAGCGGGAGCAGACGGGGTGATAAAGTTGGGGTTAGAGGTCCTACAACTACAAAGCGCGACAAATGTTGGCATTGTGTATTTATAAAGCGCACATTCATCTTAAGTCAGGTCAGGCAGGACCACTGGGCGTAAGTCCTCGGCTGAAAAAAGTGCTCATAGATTATATTATGAGTAAATATGAATGTTATCACTTTAATTCTTAATAGAATTTGATATTAATTTAATTCATGAATCATAAAAGTAATATTAAAATCATCTTTTTATGTACAGATAGTGATTAAATTAATATCATTTCTTTAATTGAGGGAATACATTATTGTTATTTTCGTATAATTTAAAAACTAAATTAATGATATTTCTCGACGACAAAGAGACTAATTTTATGTGAATTCTTTGAAAAAATAAAATGATGTTATTTCTTAAAATTTAAAAATTAAATTGGTATTAAAATTTTTTTCAAAGAACAAAATGATGATACTTATATTTTTTAAGGATAAAAAAGAATGTTTACTCTTATATTATATTATTCCAGGGTACTCCCGAGACATCTTAATAGTGTGAAATCAGGTTTTTTTAGTGTTAACTATCAAATTTTCTTTCTAGTTTGGTGGTGTTGTCTCTGTAAAATATGCATGCTGAAGGAATCTAGATTTAACTCATGCAAAAAAAAAAAAAAAAGCATTGAAAAGGCAAAGAAAGTCTTGCATTGACTTTGTTTTCTCGGAGGGGGTGGGTAACATATACAGACAAAGAAAGCAAGTAGAAATAGAGGCAGCTCTCTGGCCAACTCTGTTCATAAGGGAAAAAAAGTATGTTAGTCCCTTTTCCTTGCAACTTTCGAGTTGGAATTGAATTGAATGGAATGTTTCGTCAACCTTTCTTGGTATCTATTACATTTATTGATTTTGGTTTTTCCATTCTCAGCTCAAGTTCCTTTTAAAACCGTTGAACTTTTGTACCAGGAGGGTAAAACCAAAAAGCAGCAATTTTTTTTTTAAAATATTAGTATTAGATTATCCATTTGAATTTAATGTGTAGATAAAATAAACTGTAGATCATATCCCTTAAGTTTAGATAGGATAGTTTGTTACTTTTCGGTTGTAACACAAGTCTATATAAGAATTACATTTTACAGTAATGCAAAGCAACAATTTTCTGCTGAAACACTTTTATTATGGTATCAGAGCAAACATCCAGGGATGCTTGCCAATCGTGAACTCACGATGTGAAACGTGAGATCTCACCGCTTACCCCTGTTCTCGTCACTTTTCTGCTGCATCACGAAGACAAGTTTTTCTGCTGTATTGCGTTGCCCCTGTTCACGTCATTTTTCTGCTGTGTTTCTTCTCCAATAACCCTGGCTAGCAGCAAAACTCTCAAAACCACAGATCCTTGCTCTCCTTTCTACGTCCATGGTTGCGATAATCCGGGCATCTTGTTGACGAACGTAACACTGCGTGGAGAGTCCAACTACGACAACTGGCCCAAATCCATGCGAAATGCTTTGACAGCAAAAAATAAACTGGGTTTTGTTACAGGAACGATCACCACACTAGATGATGAACACTCTGACGAAAGGTATTCATGGGTCGTCTGCAACTCCATGATTAGTGGATGGATTCACAACACCATTGATCCTCAGCTGTAGCTGTTTATTCAGTATTTTGACACGGCTAAGGCACTGTGGGACGACTTCAAAGAACGGTACTTGGTGAAAAATGTACCTCGCCTGTATCAATTGAAAACCAGTCTCCCTCTGATCAAGCAGCAGGGCTCTATCGTTGGAAACTATTATACTCGCCTTCGTGCTATATGGGATGAGTTAGAGCCGAGCAGAACCATTGCAACCTGCCCTAGTGGCGACAAATGCCCGATTACCAAGTACATGCATGAGGAGTCTAAAAAGGACCGGGTTTATCAATTCTTCATTGGTCTGGACAATGCCATTTTCGAAAATCTCCGGACTCAAATTCTCAACACCACTCCGCTGCCCTTCATTAACCGCGTCTACGCAATGGTGGTCCAAGAAGAGACGTATAAATCCATTGCTTGATCACACGACAATAGAGCTGAAGCTGTTGGTTATGCCGTACAATCATCGTCGAAACCATAGTACGCGTACCCAAACTAACATGCCACCGCAGAAGGTAATTCAGAAAGTGTTGTCTGCTCCCATTGCGGCAAGCCCAGTCATGACGTTACTAAATGTTTTCAGCTACATGGTTTTCCTCCAAAACCTTTTGGCAGGAGCAGAGGCAGAAGTCGACATGGTGGAGGCAGGAGTACCTCTGTTTCTGCACATGCAGCACATATATTGCAGTGCCTCATGACAGTCACGAGCAGTCACCTACACCTGCGGCCATTTCTCCAGAACTCACTCCGGACGTGATCAAGCGTCTTCTTTTTCTTGTGGAGTCACCCACACCTAGTTCAGACAAGCTCACCGGTAAGAATCTAGCTACTCCTACATGGCTCATAGACAGCGGCGCATCTCATCATATGACAGGAAATCTTGCTCTCATAATTGATGTTACAACCATTCAGCCTTCGATTGTTGTCCTGCCAGATGGTGGAAAAACCTATGCTACTAAGTGTGGGACAATAAATTTTGACAATGGTTTTTCTGTTACAGATGTTTTATACGTCCCAAATTTAAGCTGCAACCTTATCTCTGTTACTCAACTCCTACAAACCAGAACTTGGCATATGACTTTTACTGATAAATTATGCGTTCTGCAGGACCTGCCTTCGAGGACGGTGATTGTTCTGGGTGAGCAGCGAGATGGCGTTTATGTGTACAAGCCAATCCAAAGTTCAACCTTCGCAGCACGTAGCTCTAACTCTGCCGATCTATGGCATCAACGGCTTGGCCATCCTTTATCCCAAACTCTGTCTTTTCTTCCAGTAGTGTCCGAAACTTGTAGTAGAACAAAGAATAACAGTGTTTGCGAAGTGTGTTATTGTGCAAAGCAAACACGAAATGTATTTCCTCTCAGTTTTCAGCATAGCAAATCATGTTTCAAACTTTTGTACTGTGATATATGGGGTCCTTATAAAGTATCATCCTTAACTCGTGCTCATTATTTCCTTACTCTCGTTGATGATTATAGTAAAAGCGTTTGGGTTTATCTTATGGCCGAGAAAAGTGAAACCACAAACTTAGTCCAGAACTTCTTTGCAATGGTTCATAATCAATATGAGAAATCTGTGAAGGTTTTTCGAACAGACAACGGGACAGAGTTTCATGAAACGTCTCTGGTACGCTCGTATGCAGAGCTTGGGATTATCCACCAGACCTCCTGCACAGACACTCCGCAGCAAAACGGCAGGGTTGAACGCAAACACCGTCATATATTCAATGTCGCCCAGGCTCTGCGATTTCAAGCTGCTCTACCGATTGAGTTTTGGGGTGAATGTGTTCTCACTGCTGCGTATCTCATCAATTGCACACCCACACCCTTGCTCCAAGGTAAGACACCGTACGAAGTTCTTCATCGAACGCCACCATGTTATGACCATTTACGTGTTTTTGGCTGTCTCTGTTACGTCCATCCAAGGCCAAAACCTCGAGACAAGTTTACATCCCGTTCCCGCAAATGCATATATTTCTTGGTTACCATTGCGGAAAGAAAGGCTAGCGCGTCTGTGATCTTGAAACTCACACTGTGCTGGTGTCTCGGGATGTCCGGTTTCATGAGCATGTCTTCCCTTATGCAGATTCACCAACAGCTGTCTACGAACCTGCTCCACTCCAGTTGCCTATCACGTATCCCGACCCCAACACTGCACCTGTTTCCGTTTTTGATCCTCTCATTTCCACTGATCAAGACACCAACAGAGCACCTGTTCCTGCAGATACTGACCCAATCTCGATGCAACCAGCCGATGATCCCGGTGACAACAGTATGCACCAGGTCTCTCCATCGTGTTCACCTGCGCCAGCTCCACGTCTAGCGTCTGCTAATGATAGGGGGAACCTTAACTCCCTGGACCCAACACATGGCCGCACGGTAGATACTATTCCAAGCATGGTTGAGCCCACTGATGCACCACCCCTTGGACGAGGTGCTCGCCACCGTAAACCACCGGCTTATTTAACAGATTATCACTGCAACACAGTATGTACACATACGCCTACCTATCTCCTCACTCGGACCTCACCCTCCTCAGGTACTCCTTATCCAATTTCTAATTATGTTATCTCTGCTAACTTTAACACACAACATATATTATTTCTGGCCGCCATAAGCGCAGAGGTGGAGCGACGCAGCTTCAAAGAGGCTATGGGAGATGTGAGATGGCATGAAGCAATGCAAAAAGAAATACAGGCTTTAGAAGACAATGAAACTTGGCGTGTCACAGATCTTCCTCCTGGAAAACGTGCCATTCCCAGTAAATGGGTATATAGAATCAAGTATCGCTCAGACGGTACTATTGAAAGATTCAAAGCTAGACTAGTTATTGCCGGAAACAATCAAGTTAAAGGGGTAGACTATATAGAGACCTTTACTCCTGTCACTAAAATGGTCAGTGTCCGCACATTTCTGGCTGTTGCAGTTGCTAAAAACTGGGAGCTTCACCAACTCGATGTCAATAACGCCTTCCTTCATGGCGACCTTCATGAGGACGTGTGTACATGCGTTTTCCTCCTGGTTTCTCCACTAACAGTCCAGGCAAGGTGTGCAAGTCACAAAATCCCTCTATGGTCTGAGGCAATCACCCCGTAATTGGTATGCCAAACTCCGCTCCTCTCTTTGCAGTTTTGGTTTCGTTCAATCAAAAGCGGACTATACACTTTTCACGTATCAACGAGGGCAAATTTTTCTTGCACTCCTCGTTTATGTTGACGATATCGTTCTTGCCGGTAATGATTCAAGCACATGCAAGGAGGTGAAGCAGTATCTAAATTCATGTTTTCAAATCAAAGATCTGGGTACTCTTAAATATTTTCTTGGCATTGAATTTGCATGCAGCAAAAATGGTCTTTTTCTCTGTCAACGAAAATACGCCATGGATATCTTGTCCGAATCCGGTTTACTGGGTTGCAAGCTAGCTGACTTTCCAATTGAGCAAAACCATAAACTAGCTTTGATCGAGGGTCCTGATTATCCAAATGCAAGACGGTATAGACAACTGATTGGTCGGTTAGTGTACTTGACAATTACCTGTCCTGAGTTAAGTTATGCAGTACATATTTTATCCCAGTTCATGCAATCTCCCAAAATGGAGCATTATGAGGCTACTGTTTGGGTATTACGGTATATAAAGTCTAACCCAGGTCAGGGCCTGTTACTGCGGTCCGATTGCAATCTTCAACTGTCCGCCTATTGTGATTCTGATTGGGCAAGTTGCCCCTTAACTAGACGATCAATCACAGGATATTTTGTCATGCTTGGTTCTTCTCCTATCTCGTGGAAAACCAATAAGTAACACACGGTATCTCGCTCTTCTGCCGAAGCCGAGTATCGCTCATTGGCCACTACAACGTCTAAGCTCCTATGGTTGAAATCCTTTTTAGCCTCTCTTGGTGTACACCATTCTCATCCAATGAAGATTCATTGCGATAATCAAGCAGCCCTACACATTGCTGCCAATCCAGTTTTCCATGAAAGGACAAAACACATTGAAATTGACTAACACATTGAAATTGACTATCACTTTGTTCGCGACCATCTACTAGCTAATATTATCTCTACTGTGTTCGTTCGAACTGATATGCAGCTGGCTGATATATTCACCAAAGCTTTGGAAAAGAAGCCTTTCGAATCTTTGGTTCGCAAGTTGGATATTTGTTGTCTCCATACTCTAACTTGAGGGGGAGTATTAGGATTAGATTATCCATTTGAATTTAATTTGTAGATAAAACACACTGTAGATCATATCCCTTAAGTTTAGATAGGATAGTTTGTTACTTTTTAGTTGTAACACAAGTCTATATAAGGACTACATTTTACAGTAATGCAAAGCAACAATTTTCTGCTGAAACACTTTTATTAGAAAACAAAGCAGCAATTTCACTTTCACTTCTAAAAACAAAATAGCACTAAGAAAATGAGTTTAACTAGAGGAGAGGACCCTGTATTAATTTCTGGGTGGTGCGGGAAAAATTTCCAAGGGCACATTTAAGGAAGCGAGCGAATAGATTCCCACTACATTTTTGTTCCTATCCCAAAATTCATGTTAGGCTAAAACGTAAAAGCTTTTAAGATGGGGGTATCCTTTGGAATTCCCACGAAAGAGTCATTTGATTTTGTCTGAGAGCGTAAAAGCAGTTTTCATTTCTGCTAGCTGCATGTGTGATGTGGACATGAAATAAATGGAACAGACAATGACCAAAAAAAAAATGGAACTGATGGAGCCTTTTATTTATATATATTTTTTGAGTGAAAAGGAAAAGAAAAAAATTTAAGGATTAGATTCATTTTTTTTGTTTAGTATCAATGTAAGTGTGAAAAAAAATATTTAAAATGATTAATTTTTCATCAACTTCACATTTTTGCACCACTTTCTTATCCAAGAGATTGAGAAGTGAAAGAAAGTTATAAAATTTTATTTCTTTATTTTACCTTTATTAAAATCAAATGATGTTATGAGTTGTTAAGAGTAATATAGTAATTTAATATTTATTTATAAGTATTTATATTTTCTTTTTTAATAAAACTAAATAAAAAAAGAGAAATCTTTCTTCATTTTTTTTTTCTTTTGTCTTTTTTAGTATATTTTTTTTTTCATAATATCAAACAAAGCATTAAAAAATGTCCCCTTCTCTCTTGTTCATTATGCGGGCTAAAAACAGACATGTGCAGCTTCATTAGGGAAAAATTCTCTCTCTCTTCTTTTTTTTATTATTTTTTTCTTTTTTTCTCAATAATATCAAACAAAGCAGAAAAAAATGTCCGCCTCTCTCTCTGTCTCGTTTATTATGGACGCTAAAAACAGACATACTTTGTCTCTCTGTTCTCTCTCTCTCTTGTTTGTTATGGGGACTAAAGATAAACATATGCAGCTCCATGTAGGAAGAAATTATTCAGCTTTTAATGATTTTCAAAACACACTTTCAAGAAAAAATTACACTAACCAAGGTAAAATAATTAATTTTATTTTAAAAATGTGTTTTTTTTTGCAGTCTTAAAAATATGCTTTTTAAACATTGGATATTCGTTTGTCAAAATATAAATATATATGACATAATTTTATGTGATATTTTAAAAATATATAATAATGTATTTTAAATAGGACACATGAAAACATTAAGTAAGAAGGTCTTTAAAAAAGTTTAAAAAAAAAAAAGGAAAGACGTATCTTTTTAATTATCGGTTACGTGACAGGAAGCATACAATTACAGCAGCACCAAGATTACATGCGACAATGTTAACGTTGTACCTCGGATTCAGTAGCTAGGACCTAGGAGCCTACACATTCACAAAGAGGGTAAGTAATAAAGTATACCCTTATACGTTGTTCCGGTTCTTTTAAGAAAGATAATGGGCTGGGCTTAACTCTGATACTTCATTCAGGTTCAGGGTTATCCTTTTTTTTTTGTCCACAGGTTCAGGCTAATCATCTTCACAAGGACATGTGAGCCCTTTTTTTTTCTTCTTTACAAGGACATGTAATCCTGAAAGTACTAGGTCAAAGCAAAGGCCCGGAGTTATGGCCCATTCGTACATAAAAGAGAAAAATTGGGTTAATGAACTTAAAGCCCATTTGGGATGGATCATCTGAAGAAATCTCAGTCCAGCGGCTTGATGACCAAAAAAACAATCCAGCGGCTTCATAAAATTTTCTTAATTAAACAAGTTGTTTATTCACAGTTAATTGAGTAATTTAAAAAATTATAATTAAAAATTATTCATAAGAAGTACAAATGAACAATTGAAAGTGCTAATAACACTAGCCTTATAAAGAAATAAGTCGAACTTCTGAAAAGCAAACAAATAAGGACTACAAATTATAAAGCCAATTTAAGTTGCGATCAGCTTCGACCACCTCCAACCTTGGAGCCAAAGGAAGGTTTTGGAAGGTTCCCATACCTTAGCCATCTCATCATCTTCGCATACCACGTCTTAATCCCCCAAGGTCCATAATTGAGGGTGGCAACTCGCAATATCTCGAGCAACCTCTGACATAGAGCTCTTCCAAATTACATGACTCGCCCGTTTGCTCTGGTAACTTACTAACGCTTGTGCAGTCAGAGAGGTCAAGAAGTTTTAGGTTATGAAGGCTTGTGATTGAGTCTGGCAACTCTACTAAGCCAGTACAGGAACTGAGCCTTGGTGATTCCAAATTGACCAACTTTTCAATTCCTTCAGGAAGTGTAGAAAACTTATGGCAGTTTGTGAAACTGAGGTTCTTTAAGCAGACAATATCACACAGCCCAGCCGGCAATTCCACCATATTGCAGTAGTCGATGTTCATCTCCACCAAATTTGGCAGCATATCTGAAACTTGGATAGTGGAATTTTTAAATGCTTCATTCACATTGCACTTAAAAAAAGATAACTTCTGCAGATTCTTCAATTGCACTCTGGTCTTGCTGAGAAGTGACGAATCTCCATATACATCAATCTTCTTGATTCTCAAGTCTGTTATACACGCAGAATATTCTGCGATATTGTTTGTGCAAAACAACCTCAACTTGACAGCTATGGCTGCTCAACCCGATACCACCGCTTCTCGTACCTTACTACCCCTATCTATAAAGCAGCTCTACCTGGCACTCACCATCTTATTCTTTTCAGATCAGATAGATAATCAAGCAGTTTGAAATTCTCTAGGTCAATAGGATAGAAACCATAATTTGTGATTATCGAAACCTCTAATTTACTCATTTTCTTCATGAACATTGGTAGGGTGCACTTCTTTGCTCGAAGTTTCGACACTTGAACTTCAACTTCAGTTGGTTGCAAGTTGCACCAATCTGAAGTGAACGCTTCATACGCAAAACGATGAATTTGAACAGTGACAGTTAAATGGGTAGAATGATGTGAGAGTGATGAAGGAATCTAGGCATTGTATAAGGGATCAATTTTCAGAACGAATGCATCTTAGTGTTGTAATTATATAAAAAAAAAAAAGAAAATTTGATATTTTAACATAGCGACAATTGCAAATTTCTTTTTTTTGCGTCTGCCGATAATTGCAAATTTGAAACTAATTAGGTTACCTTTTCCGAAGAAGTGGATACAGTATTCACTGTATGAAATTGGATTTATTGGGCTTCTCTCTTCAAAAGTTGAACTAAATTAAGAGATATAAAAAAGTATTTTTTTAAAAAAAATTATTCAAACGAGTCCTAAGTAAAATGCGTTTGAACTGTTGAAGCACCTTGAAAAAGATACAGAAAAGGACTAGCATAAAAGGAAAGAAAGAAATAGACATTGGCAAGATAACCATAATGAATTCATTCTCTATTCTTCTTTAATCTTTGACCAATCTAGAATCTAAATTGTTCTCTATGGATTCTAAATTAGGAGAATGACCAAACCATAAGAGCTGGGCAACATATTAGATTCTAAAAGAATTATTATTTAGTTTACTTCCACATAATTATATTGCCCTAACTATTCCAACTCGATCATTCTCCATTCTAGATCTTTGGCTGACTGAAAATTACTAGCAGAAACCCATATATATATATATATATATATATATATATATATATATATATGTCAATTTTTCCTCATCCTCAGATTATCTACAAATCAGTACGATCACAGGTACTAGTAGTTGGACACGGTGAGAACAAGGAAAACAAACATGAATCAAGCTAAAGCAACTCATTAAATTGAATACAAAACTGGCGATAGGACGAAATATCTCTAGAAGAGCAGTGTCTGTAGTTCCTTTCTGGGGGATTCAGAATTTTTAATAGCTATACTATCTATGCATTCAAATTATAAAACAACTATAAATTCCATTCCATTCCTTTGAAAATCGTATACATACAAAAAGCAATTACTGAAATTTATCATTTCAATGAGGGTATCAATTTTCCTCAAAGAATCCACAGTCAATTCATGCTATGGACATAAATACACCTCAGTACTTGTTAGCTGCTGGAGGTTAACCCACATTCTGCAATCAACATATCTTTACAATTCTTTAGACTCGTCAATATAAAGTGAAATTCCAATACCATTGTAAGATACTAGTGAATCTCATCTGATGTCTTTATACATGCTGCTTTGACAACATTGAACTATCTGACATGGCATTGCCTTGGCTTTCCGCATATGGTCTAATGAAAGTTCTCCGCCACCAGACCTCAAAAAGCTCTCTGAAGATTGGGACAGCTATCGCCAGTTTTCAAGAAACTTCCCAACCATGAAAGCAAAATACTCTGTTGATCCTCCAGAGGCAAGGTGAGAATTGTCCTCCCAATTCCTTCCTCCACAAGTTTCCTATCAAATGACCTGCATGCATGCTGTAACCAGTTGTAGTCATTGATTAGAGGCTGTAGCCATGTCTGTAACAACAGTTGGCGCGTGTCCTTTGATGGCAACAACTCCCCTCTTCCAATGCCAACATATAGTCTTCCTGAAATGCAGCTAACATGATAACGAGATACAATAGGCAGCGTTGCATGTAGGACAGCCAACTCCTGCTGGTTTGCCCACATCAGTGCAAACTCATCAGCAGCTTGTTTGTCAAGTAAAATCTCAAGCAACCATGACAAGTTATCAGCTTCAAGAGCTATTTGCCTTACTACAGGCTCTCTGTTATCACTAGGTTTGTCCGCAAAGGCGGGTTCTGCAGCCTGCTTGAACAGAGACAATAAAGAATCCAAGCAGCCTCTACATGAACTATAAATCATGTCATTACAGATGTCAGCTGAATCCGCATAGCTAGGAAGACTGTTATTCTCCCTAAGGAGCTTTAGAACTATGGATTTCATCTCCCGGCGACCTCTCTCTTCGTTGCTTTTGAGAACAAGTTCAATAATGTTGGAAAGAGTATCTTTTGGGGCATTAGAAATATCAGAAGAAACTCGTTTCAGCACAGGGTTGACCCTAATTCCTTCCCCTTGGAGTTGTAGCACAGTTGAGACCACCTTTTCTTCTTCTTCCTCTCCAACCCAAGGGACTGCTTCCAAGTACTCCAAGCATGATTGGATACATGAGTTGAAGCCAAGGAACTCTGCAACCTGCGGGAATAGTTTCTTTCAGGTTTTCTAAAGAACTTTTAACATATCTTTCCCCAAATATCAAGTACCAAGTAATTCTAGAAAACAATAAACAGAAAAGCAATGCATATGCTGATCATAAAAACTCAACCCAAGTAAGTTCAAGTTCTTTCACAAATCCCAGTGTAAAGATGGATATCATATGCACACCAATCAATGAAACAAGTGTCCTACAGCTAAGTAAAATGTACATACCACATATGTATACATGTCCAGATTGTTGTTTCATGAATATTCAAACAGAATTAATTCGCATCATTTAGAAAGTCTAATACTAAAACTTCAGTTAACTTGGACACTGCAAATTGAAAAATTACCCAATACACCTCTATGAAGTTAAAAAGTCATAGATGCATCTCGTCCATAATCCATTATGTAGGTGCAGAATACACATAATTGCATAAAAAATATAAATGGGGAAAAAGATAGGATGAAATGGGGTAAAAGAGTCCTATGGATTCAGAAGGGTCAAATTAAGTTAGATGCCTTCTTCAACCAAGAAGGCTACACCTAGAATAGAACATTTCATTCTGACCTAAATGCTGAAGAGCTCATTTTCAAAAAGTAGCTTTCTACTAAGAACTATGTTTAAGTGCATGATAGAGTATTAATTATCTCACAACTAGTTACAACCTGCTCTTCTTTGGGAAAGAATGATGTTAACAATGAACACAAATCAATTTTGACGATCACCTGAGTCTAATGTCACCCCCTCCACATTTAGGGAAAGACACACCACAAATGGGCTCAAACCAATGTTGAATTTACGAACAGGAAAGAAAAAAAGATAAAGAATAGAGGACCCTTTGAATTGATTAAACTTATTGGTGAATGCTATCTAATTAGTAGGGCACTGTATTTTATACATTGAATGACAGAAACTAGGTCATTCCCAACGCAAGGATAAAATGGTGAAATAAGTGGGAGACAGATATGAAATGAAGGCATTATGCGACGAAAAGTGATAACTGAGGTTTTAGTTACAACCTTTCATAATTAAGCCTTGTAGAGAACAGGTTAAGGATATGTTGACCCATAAAAAATACTATGATCTTGCAGGAATAAGGATTACCTCATACTAAGTAATCTTACTAATTTTTTTTTTCTAAAACACTAAAAACCACCCCCATGTGACACATGATTATATCATGATCATCATTTCAATTCACATTCATAGCACATTCCACTCGTCAATGCAACTTTTGATCTTGCTGTGTCAACAGTATATATATAAATACAAATGCATGTATTACGAGCTGGTTATGTATATACTTGCGGAGAGCACATTTGTATATACTAGCTAACCATAATTATAAAAATACCACCGTAATCAACATCACTTCAATTCACATTCATAGCACATTTTTACTTCTTGTGAAACTCTTAACTTTGCCATCAGCAGTAGTCACTAGTCAGTAAATTAGTATGTATCACAAATAGCACAACACCATGAAATTCCTTCTGTAATGGAAGCACTTCCTCCATTATGATCAGGGTGAAGAAGAGACTGGTTCAAGATAATCAAGACCTCTCATAAGCAATGTATCTGTCCTTAAAAATAATTACTCTTGAAACAACTGTAATGCACCAGTTTTGATTTCAGTACAGCAGCTTCTAATTAATAAGATAATCATGATGTTGGCATACTCGTTTACAGTATCAGTATCACAAAATAAGACAAAGTAATTGATCTTCATTGAGTTTATACTTATATCTGCTTCAACAATAACAACCAAACTTTATCCTATTAGGTGAGATCAGTTACATGGATTGATCGAAGTCATTGGGATCTATCAAAAACCAGATTTTCAAGTAAGACAATTGACCCTTATATCTGCTCCATAACAGATAAATATGCAGTTATGTAAACTCAATCATTAGACGTAGATAATAGCATTATTCAAATCGAAGAATGTATATCAAACTTCAGGGAACCACACTGACAAGATTTATCATAGTGGAGCATGATTTAACTCAACAAGGAGTATAATTAATGAGAGAAGTGTTAATATTTCCTTAGCAGAGAATATAAAAATAAGCTTCCAAGCAAACATTATTTCAGAACAACAAATAAACAGACACCATAAAGATAATCTAAAAATTACAATACCCCTAAGAACGCCTAGCAAAATCAAATATTTCTTCGCCAGAAACGCTTCGCCAGAAACGCGTTATATAACATAATTTAATAAGAGTGACGGCAGTCAAAGCATGTGTAAACAACGAAGCATGAAACAGCAAATTACCTTGAGTATTCGAAGAATGCGAGAAACACTTTGCTTCATAAGCCGCTGCTTCATTTCGTTGCAGTACATCAGTCCAACAGTTTCAACATATATTTCAACATCCTCACAATCATCGATTTGGAGAGATGACAAACCCGATTGTTCAGAAAGTTTGTCAGCAAAGAAACTACTCTTCTCTGTTAGAACATCCCTGTGCACGCTCAACTTCACACAGAATCCCTGCTTTCCGAATAAAACCACCTTCATGTCACAAGTTCCAGGTTCACCAAACTCTATAGCTACCTTTCTTGGCAAATTTTCAATTTTGGGTCTCGGTGCTCTCTCTGTAGACACAGACGTGCTAGCTGGAGGTCTTTCTGGACCAGTACATTGCTGATCATTGGAAACCACCAATCTTGATGGGGCAGGTGCCGCTCTTCTCTCGCTCACTGGGACTGGCTTTTTCTGGGCACTGGGTTTTGGGGGCGGTGAGGAGGGCTTGGGTTTATTCAGAGGATTTTGAACCTTGACGCTTTTCTGAAACACAACAGGAGAAGGGCAACACCAAAATCCTTCTGGGGTGACAGCGATTGGAACATTTTTAATCTTGGTTTGGCCTTGCTCCACCCGGGTAAGCCTAATTTCCGCCATATCTTGCAAGTGACAAGGATTCACAGCTAATATGGAAGAAGATACGGCATCACCCTGAAAATGATACAGTGGAAACAAGTTCTTGTTTTCCTATGTAACGATGAATTGGTTGTACTGGCAAGTCAAGTCAAGTTAAGGGAAGAAATATCTTGGAAAATTTTGCTCCGCTCTGTTCGGAAGTTCAGCTGTTCCCTTGGATACAGTGCTTTTCCCTCATAAATAAGGAAAATGAACAGCTGCAATCTTTGAAGTTGATCTGCTTTCCCCAAAAGAATCACTGCAGTTTTACACAAATTGCATGGAACACCAGGAATGTTCAATGGGCCTGAAAGTTTGATATTTTTCTCAAATGGGAAAAGGGATTTGAAACCCAACCAGAATGGCAGGAAGATATGCAGACGTAGTTACAGCCTTACACAGAGAGAAATAGAATGGAAGTTTAATTTCTTTCAGAGAAAAGTGGTTGAAGCATTTTCTAAAGTATAGCCGAAGAGTTCTATATCTGACCTCGTAGTTAACTACAGATCAGCTGCCATTGAAAAACTCATGGATGGATAAATAGAGAGAGAAAGCAAAAGCACAATGGCTCCTTTCTCTGGAGTCTAGACACTAGTCACTGGTCACCGCACCGGCAAAAGAAGAAAACTTACAGAGAATGGGTCATCTGAGAGAACTCTGAAAGCCCATGTCTTATCTAATGCTACTCAGGCAACAGAGCGTCAAAAATGATTGAAGAGGAGCTCCAGTGCAAAGCATCAAGGGAACCAGTGAACAGAGAGTTGCATAGAGGAATAATCAGTGCAGTCCTTCTTTAATTTGTAAAGTAGAGGACACCACGAGAACCGAGAAAGCAAAAGGCAACAAATGAGGGGAATGGATGCTGGCTCATGGGCTGTGTTTCTACTTTACCAGTTCCATGCTTTTGATGATTGTCTTTGTACCTGTATGGGTCTCAGAATTTGCATCATTTGGCCCTCAGAACTACACCATTTGTCTTCTCTCTAGTTAAAAAGATTTTTTTTTTAAAGAAAAAGTAATTGCCTTTTCTTTTTTCTTATTTTTCCTCTTGTAGTTTCTCTATACACAACTCAGCACTCAAACGGACAGTGCGCATGCCCCCCATTTTATTCCTTTTTTTCTTCTATAATTTTCTGGGATTCTTTATGTCCCTGTTGCTTTTGGGGACCGTCGTTGGATTCTCTAGGCTGGGCCTGGGAGTGATCATCGTTGTCATGTAGAGTAAAGCTGAAGTATGCCACGCGGTGCAATGACCAGTACACCCTCAGGCTCAGGTACAGAGTGCTTCTGCTGATGCCAAATTGAGGAAGAAGAGTGGGCTTGAATCTTGATATTGGTAGCAGAAAGATGGCAGCAAAGTATTAAGCAAGCAGTTGTTGTTTTCTGGTTGTTCTATCTTGAAAGTGGCTGTTACCCACAGCGGTATAATGAAAACGATGGATTGGATGGTCCAGAGTCTAAACCCCAAACAGCATGTGCCACTTCTTCCATCTTCAGGGATATATACGGCAGTAGTGCTTGTTCTTTATTGACCCTGTTCTGTTCGGGTGCACAACTTACAAGTTCCCTGAGTCCATCAGGTTCGCTCCTCATTACAGGACAGTCCAAGGAGCAGTGTGGTGTGCGGGGCATCCAAATTTGGTATCTATGACATTCAAAGTTTCAAACATTAGTTAAAAGTTTAACCTACTTTCAGAAATCCAGAATGCTGGGATGTCTATGATGTTAAAAAAAAGTTGAGATCTATATTTTATGTGTAAAATATTTATTATTATGGCTAATAAATTAATATAAATGTTATTATACAATTAAACAAAAACATTGCATATCTAGGCATCTTATATATCATACCAAATATGAGAACCCTGTCTAGATATCTTATACCCAAATATTTAAAATATATGTGTATCAAACATCTTTTAATTAGCATTATATTTTTTTGGTACATAATTAGCATTATATTAATTTGCCTTCACTGTACAAACTCCTAACACTTTTTCCTTCCTTTCTTCCATGGAAAATGAAGCCTCCCAGCATAAACTTTGGCATGGGTCGTTTTGAATTAGGTCAACCAAAATTTAACTAATCAAATTAAGTAAGGAAGATACTAAAAGTTGACAAAGAATAAAGGCATGATACATATTTATTTATACAGTTAATATTATTATTTTTTATTTTCGTGTTGGAGCAATTATTCCTTAATAATCCAATAAGAATAAGAAGACAATGACATCTACAAGAATACATGAGCAGAAAAGAAAAAAAAGTCCTCATTCAATGTGGATGGCCAATTTTGGCTAAGCAATCTGCCTCTCATCTGGTCTCTAGGAGAGCATGCTCTGATAATTAGCTTAACTTGTTTAAAAACTAAAAATCCGGAAAAAGGAAAGTAGTCCATGTTTACCATTTAAAAAGGTTGATCATAAACTTGAGATCACTCGGCTACGGTCAATTTTTTTTAGGATTTTGTTATCGTGTCTTCTAAAGGTACATGGAATTAAAAAAATTATTAAATAAAAAGTAAAAGCATTTAATGTCTTAAAAATTTATAATACATTTAATATTTTTTAAATAATTAAGATGATTTAATAAGAGATAATAAATACTATTTTTTTTCCTTAACTTATACCACATATGTTAACAAAACTTTTTTTTTTATTGTACCAGTTTTAGTAGTTAAATATTTATGATTGTTGGTTATATCTAGTTGACATTAAATATTTATTAGGAGAACTAGTAATCAATAAATATTTAATTATTAATTTTTTTAATCATATAATCTTCTTAAAATATGAATTTTTATCACATATAATCCTTTTAAAAATTTAGTTTTAAATGTATCTTTATTTGATTTAATTAAAAAAAATAAAATTTTCACTTTATCACAAATATCAAGTGGTTAAAGTAATTAAAAAAAATTTAAGAAATAAGCTGAGAAGAATCTATTCTTTAGGAAGTGGCCAAATATCAGTTTGTTAGCAATTTGCTTCCTGGTAATTTCATTACCTAATATATTTGAGAGTTCTTTATGTTTTTTTTTTAATTTTATCAATTAAAAATGTGCTTATTTATGTTTTGCTTCATTAAACTAATAAGTTTACACATAAAAATATGTTTAATTTGCATAGTTGATATTTTATTTTATTCAACAAAACTTACTTGCTATCACAACACTACATTTTCAAATCATTTCTATATTTGTCCACTTGTCTTAAACAATATATAAATTATATGAGTTTTCATGAATTTAAAGATTTAAAAAAATCTTAATTATAATAGTTCAAATTAATAAGCTTGTATTATAAATTAATAAAATGAAATCACAAGAGAATAAAGTGATAAACGAATTAATTGCATAAGACAAAATGACAAAATTAAAATCAAAATATAGCAAAGCGCTTTTATCCCAAACCAAATTTAACCCTAAATTTTTTTTTTAAATTGAATCAAATCAAGCTACATAGTAAATTAAACTAAATTGCTATTTAATTGAATTTAATCGGTTTACTTAGTTTAGTTTAAAATTTTAAACATTCCTAAACTATAACATTACTCAAAATAAATAAAATAAATAAAATAAAATAAAATTAAGAACTTAATTATGGCATAGTACCTAATAAGATATATTTACAAATTCAAAACTCATATTGCAATGAAGTAGATATATAATGTGCTCCTAAATATAAGGCAAAATAGATTCGTAACTAGTAATCATTGGATTTTCAATTTTAACTTCTAAATCTGTCCCTATATATTTTTTTTTGGTGACTCTCTCCCTATATTTAAGACTAACTATACATCCGCTACAATAAAGACATGGGACCTGCAACGATGATGATGATGATTTCTTTTTTTAAAAAAAAACTTCGATTTTAATGCAACTTTGTTTTCTTGTGTTAATGGTACTATCAATACTCCAAACAAGTGACAAACGAGATCCAAATTTATGATAATGTTGAGTGATCTTCGATCAAGCCATTCAAAAGAACATTATTAAACTTTTTGCTAATATTTAAGAATATTAAATTTCAGTGCTTGTATGTTGCCATTGGATTCTTTGTAGGGAAAAGATAAGCTTTGTCATCTCTCATCACTCTTTCTCTCTCCCTCTCACATAGGAGAGTCCGACAGTTTTGATATAAAGGAATGAAACAAATGAGTTATCTCATTCATTATCCATAATTTATTATTTAAGACTTGTTTAAAAAATTAAGTTAGAACTAAAAATAAACTTTTAATATTAAAATTAATTTAATAATTGCTGAAAACATTTAACATGTCTTAAATCACTAAATGCATTCACTAATAATTATATATATATATATATATATATATATATATATATATATATATATATATTTAAATAAGTAATTTTTAATTGTAATCTTATTTATTATATTAGTTATCAATACTTTTATTTAAGATAAATTAAAAAATATTTAACTATACTTTATGTACAATTTCTTTGGTAAAATTTTATTTAGTATAATTTATCCTCGTAAAGTTTTGACTTGTGCAATTTTATCCCCTTAACTATCAAATTCTAGCATCACTTTAAATAGCATCAAGATGGAATGATTTTATAAAGGAGGTACAAAGACCTAGTAAGGAGAAAGAGAAAAACAACTAAAGTGTTGTTACAATGACTTAAGTAAGAGTTACCCAAAAAAAAATGACTCAAGTAAGATTTCATGTCAGAATCAAACAATTCTCAAAAGGGACATAGTATCACATGAGATTTAATGTTACGAAGGAATGAGTCAAACTGTATATTCAGGTATAATACATTAATAAATTGCGTTAACATTTTGAAATATTAGAATTTAATACTGCATTTTTTATCAAAAAAAATATTGATTCTATTCGTAAATGGTTGATCGCAATGGTTAACGTACCAGTATCTTAAAAATAGAGTCAAAAATCAAATCTTGAAATTACCACTTGAAGGAGGGCTTTAACTAGTGCATGAGAATTTCTTTTCACTCTTTCTATAATAAAAGAAATATTAACCCCAGGTTTTGAATGCTACATTTCCTAACTTTACGAATAAGAATAATAATAGAATGAGAAAGGATTCACATTAATCTCTTTTAAATTTTTTTTTTAGGGAAGTAATAATTTTATAACTAGGCAACAAGAGAAATTACATGAGAGAAGGCAGGGGATGATTAAACCACTCCCAACCTAGATATGCTTTGCCCAATTGGCTGACCTATGGGCAGCAACATTGCCATTCCTATTAACAAAGGAAAACAAGCAATTTGTAAAATGCCTAGATGAATCTTTTATATCTGCAACTAAAGCTAAAAGCTCATCTCTTCTACATTTTTTTCTTCTGACATAAGATACATTATATCATATATGATAGTAACCTTCTTCTATCTTTAAAATTTCTCTCTCCTACAATAAAAAAAACTATTAATTGAACCAACTAACCCATCGGGTCTAAAAGAACATGGCAAGGAGATATGCCTTGCCGCCAAACCTCTGAATTACAATGCCACTTTCTCCTCAGCAATGATTGATTTGCCACCATACAATCAATCTCAGATCTAAATGTGACTTTTCTTGTGGTCCCCTTTGATGATCAAGAATTTCCCATGCTGGCTGCTCCTCGGGTGGAACATTTCTTTGTGAAGCTGCTGTCATGCTTTGGAAAGAAAGTGAAGCAAATTGGCAACAGTTGCCATTTCTCATCTCAAAGAAAAAAAAAAGCCTGGGCACATAGACCAGGATTGTTGAACTTTTTGACTTGGTTCTTTTGATTTCTTTTATGCAATTGCACGAATATGTGGGGGTGACTTCAGTGCAATCATAGAGCTTTGCAATGATTCTAATTTATGCACAAGAGAGAGGCGATGCAAGAGAGAATAGAAAGATGGAAACGTGTTTTCTTCATCATGAGCATCATCACAAGGAAAAATCACAAGCACATGCTATGTGGCCTCTGCTGGCCTGGAATGGTTGGCCTTGGCCCACCTCCCAATCACTGCTCCTGCTGTAGATTTTGGACCAAGTCCTGAGATTAGTTGTCATTCATTATCGCCTTGCCATGTGATACTCTTAAGTGTTTAACCTAACTAATAGGCAATTGGTTTTAGAGGTTACATTAAAGTTACATTAAAGAAGTTGCACCTAACCAATTATTAATCTTTGTAAGAAAAATTATTATATGTTTCTAATATTAAATAATCAGAAAATATATTTTTTTAAAAATATTTATTAAGATAAAATAATTAATTATATATTAAAAAGTGTATTTTTTAATTATTTAATAATAAAATATTAAAATATAAATAGATAGATGTGGCCTTAACATGTAATAATTTTTCCAAAACTTAACTTATTAAGTTTTGGAAAGAAAGTGTAAGCAATGAACCTATTTGAAGTGGCTCATTTCGTAATCTAAGATGGTCTCCGAGTTGTGCTGGCGAACCACAATGATGCTGTCCATAGATCCAATTATTTCGTGTAATAAGTTGATAAAAATTTTATGAAAATTTAAATCGTTAATTTTTTGGTTAATAGATAGTTTTCAGTATTATATTTTATTATCTATAGCGTACTCATTTTCTTACTTTTTTTCATTATGCGTAGGTGAAGACGGTTTACCTACTCATTAATGGTCAACGTGAAGCACAGAATCGTAAATCAACAAACTGGAAAATTATAAAGTAAGATGGGTGGAGTGAAAAAAATATATTTATGTGCACAGAATATATCTGAACCATTTAATCACAATTTATCTAATAACCTCTCCATTAACCCTCAAATATTTTATCCAAGAAAATATTGTGTGCGACTAATAAAGGGAGATATGATATACTAGGTAGTTTGAGTATTGGATCCATAGAAAATGAAATTATTTTGACATTTTTAGATTTGAGTCTCAACCAACCAAATAGATTTTATTAAACTAACTGCATGTTCTTATTGGCTCAGAACACAAAACCAATATACACCATGTCAACCCAAGTAGTACTAATTATAATTTTCCCTTGTCATTCTCTTTTAGAATTTGATTATATTCGATTTCTCTGTTTGTAACCCATGCCTCTCCTATATACATGAAGTTTAGTAGACATTTGTTGTCAATGGTTGGGGGGATTTGGGAAGAAATGGATGGGAAGCAATTGGCAATGGTGAAACATGGAAATGGAACCAAGGGGACAAGGCACTAGGTAGGAGTTGTATTTATGAGCACAGGAAAGAAAACAGTCCCATTATCAGCACAAGACTAATGACCGACAAATTGGGCTGGCATGCCCTATTGCCTGCAACCCATCTCATATTTTGTCTATCATCCAAAGCTTCCTACCCATGTGGTCCCTGAGCCTCACTTTTTCTGCTTCCTCCTTCTTATCCACCTTCGATGGGTTCCTTTCCTGTATATGGCTGTACCATTGAAAGCAGTTACAGCTAAATTGCATGATGGTCCCCCTTCCCAAACTTCCACCCCCCCCCCCCCCCCCAAAACCAAAAAGAAAGCGTCTGACAATTGAGATCAAATGAAAATCACAGAAATCTGATAAACTTTTTTCTGGCTTCTCATTTATTTTTTTTAAATTATTTGAGTTACACAGCACTATTTCATAATGTATTGAATTCAAAATCTAGTTTAATGCATTTTAAGAGGCGAATTTAGCAAATTAACTTGGACTTGGACATCCCCATGAAGAATCTGCAAATATACCTTTCTCTTATAATTTGTGCACTTATAATGTTCAGTTTACAGATCAAGGTTTGACCAACTACTGAGATTCACCTCAAGTAAAAATATAATATTATGTTTTAATTATCAGATAGAGAGAATGTATTATGCAGTTCTAGTAGACGTTGACTATTATACCTTATGCTCCTGTCCAATCCGGTTTCTTGATTTACAGTTTTGAAAACTACTTGCATACCTAGACCCTCGTTTGAACTCTCATGCCAAAGGAGCAGAGAATGGCAACATCCAGAAGGTTATTCAGTTTGAATTCTCTACTAATGGCTTCCCTTTTCGCTTACTCAGCCTCTGTTCAGTTAAATGACCCTGGTACTTTATCAAACTATCCCATCTTTTTAGCCCCTTCTTTTTATGGACTTTCTGATTTATATCAATTGTCATGAAGAGCTAACTTTCTGGGTGTCTCTGTCCTTTTTTTTTTCTGATTGGCATAGATTGGTATTTTTGGTTTCCACTCTATTCATGTCCTGCATCATTAATCTCACAAGCTGCATCATCTCAACCAAACTGAACAGGCAAATTGCCATAATTGCTTTATGGGTTGGGATATTATTGCATGCCAAAGTTGTGCTCGAAGATTTTGTATATGGAGTAGCAGGGTTTTGGTCACTGGATCTAAGTGAGAGAGTTGTTAGGGAGAAACTAGGAAGCATATTAGCTGTCATATCCACGATCTTGAAGATGGAAGCATCATATCTTCCAAATGATCCCGTGAAAAGAAGGGAAGACGAATTTTCAAGTATAGTCAATTATGGTGAGCCTAAGTTAGGAGGATGAACCTCTTTCATATCAAATCTTGTTTCCAATTAGTTGAACTAAATAATTAGACTCTTTTGACTTCAGGGATGCCGATCTTGGTGGTTTTCAGCTACATGCTACCCTTCGTCTTCTTTGTGGTCCTCAAAAGGAGAAATGAAGTTCTTGTTCCAATGCAACCGACCAGTACTATTTTTTGTTTAAAAACTCGCACCGCTGTAACCTTTTTCTGGGCAAGAGTAATAGGATTAGCACTTACACAATACCGCATCCACAACTCCACCTAACTAGTACACATAGTTCTGTATGAAATTGATTTAGAAAATAAATGAGTCCACTTAAATTATGATGTGTAGAATTTGTGATTGCAATATTGTTAATCACACTTTCTGGACAAGAATAAATATTTTTTTTTGGGGTTTTGACAAGAATAAGTATTTCATGAAGCCGTGAAATTGATAATTATTGATGACAAATTTTTTGTTTTAGTAACTTTTTTATCTTTTTACAAAATATCTTTACATTTATTACTATAAGATTAATGTCTCAGATATTGTTGCAATTAGCAGACTTTCTCAACATGTGCATCTTTTAAAATTTGAATTATGGTCCTCACCCCAAAAATACAACTCGACCAACACTATTTAGTCTTTGTTTGTTTTGGCAGTCTAATTATGTAAGAACATTTCTTTAATTTTTTTCTTATTTGCATTTCAAACTTTCTTGAAATGATATTTTATTGATCCAGTTGCCTAGGGCTTGATGACAAGAAGCACGAAGTTGTGTGAATACGTGTTTAAGAGTGTAAGACATTGCATATACTCTTAATTGGTTAATCGTTCATGGAAATAAAGAGCTGGCTATCCGCATATTGAAGTTCATAGCAACGTTACCAACGTACGACTTACTATTTAACCCAGAAAAGGGAAATGTAAAAGAAACAGAAGGGACATCACACTGAGGAGTTCTCCAAATAAGGAGCAAATTAACCATTTTAAAACAAGCGAAAGGTACTGCAACAGCTGAAAAAGTTACACTTCGGGTATTTTCAACTGGGTTTACATAGTTTTGAAATTATTCTAATATCACTTCTGCATAAAAAGAAAGGGGCTTTTAGATTTATGTTTCAAGCTATTTAGCAGTTCCATGGTAATAAGAAAGTGCTATTTTAATACAAATTCTTCTACATAAAAGGCTCTTACTTTCGTTATTTTAGATTCATAAGAACAAAGTAGAGAAGTCGAATGTAAGATACAGTACAGTTCCACCGATTTATACTGCTACAACATAGGACTATTGACTTAAATAGTACCTCCGCAGCAGGGAAGTGATGAACCAGCTACAGTTTGATTGTTATGGGTTGAGAGCCTCAGGAAACCTGGGCATGTCAGCAGCAGGGCTGTCCTTTGTGATCATTGTGATCCGCAGATCTCTGGCTTTCTCAAGCACGCAGGATGTGATTCTATTCTATGTGCTTTCACAGCTGTACTTTTGAAACAAAGGCTGTACTTACTACTTAGCCTGTGACTTGAATATTTAGCTCCTACAGCCGGATCTTTTGACTACCAAGTCCATCTGTTCTAACATTAGACAGATCTTGGCTACCTTTTATACTATGTTTGGACGGAGAGTTAAAAGAAAGAAAACGAGATGATAAAGAAGTTTATCATCCTTATTTTAAAGTTTTATATGAAAAAACAAAAGAATGATAATTTTTAAATAATTTTTTAAATTCTTCTCTTATTAATTTTTATAAATTTTTTAAATTTTTTTTAATTTAAAAGATTTTGATAAATTTAAAATATTCAAAAAAAAATATTAATTATTTTTCTATTATCTTTTCTTTCATTTTTCTTTATTTTTTTAAATATTTTTTTTTCTTTTCTTCTAAACTCTTACACATAATCTTAAGGCATGTCAGGATTAAGAACAGAAGGGATGAGAAAGAATCAACAAAAAAATAAAGGATAACAAAAATGAAGAGGATGAGATATTAAATAATAAGTTTTATTCTCTTTGTTTGAATGCTTAAAATTCTTCAAAATCTTTTAAATTAAAAAAGAAATAAAATCTTCAAAGAAAATAAACGAGAGATGACTGTAGAGAATTATATAATAATCTCTCTTTCTTTTTTCTCATCATTTTAAAAAAGTCCCAAACAATTGGAAGGTTTTACTTCCCCTCCTTTGGCTGTATTCTCCATGGTAAGCTTTTTACCCTAAAGATGTTTTGAGGTGGTGGGGGGCGGCGGTAACATATTAACAAATTATTCCATAAAGACAAACATCTATACAATATTTGGATGGAAGATTAGAGAAAAAAAAATAAAAATAATAAAAAAATTAATTATAAATCTTTTTTTTGTTTGAAAATTTTAGAAAAAAAATGAGAAGGAAATAAAAATTTTTAAGTAATTCTACAAAATCCTCCCTTAATAAATTTTTTGAACATTTTAAAATTTTTCAGATTTGGATGATTTTAAAACATTTAAAACATCCAAATAAGGGATAGAGAATTTATTAATAAGCTTTCCATTTTTCTTTCTTTCTTTTCTCTTCATTTTCTTTAAATGTCTTTTCTTCTTATCCCCTCCAAATTCTCAAATATAGCGTTAGGTGGAGAAAAATTAAAAAGAATAAAAGCAAAGAGAATGGAGAACAAAAGTGCGGTAAGCTGCCAAAACCTATATATGCCTACCAGAGAGGGAAGGTGGGTAAGAGAGAAACTGTACATGGCAAAGGATCCTAATCACTTGAACCCGATCAAGTTTGCCAGAGAGCCAGTAAATTATAGCTGGCTTCATACAGGTTGCCTGCCTCAATGAGGTGCTTTTCTTGTTCTCGTCTGTTAGAAGACATCAAGACCACTAGAACCCTTCAAAGTTGGGCAGGCATTATTTTCACATTGGAATCCTTTAATGTTGAGCAGATTATTTGTTCCCCAAATTGGGCAATCTGGAAATATTGTTGCAACAGCATGGAAGTTGCGGTTCTAGTAAAGGCGTCCCCGGCACTTCAAAGATTCACAAAGGCAAGGAGATCCATCTCCAGGCACAAGCTCATAGTGATAGTCATATGTCAGTTCTTCCCCCAGAGCAATCTGTTAACAAGAAACAAAGCGAAACGTAATCCAAGTAGTACAACGAGCCTAACCAAAAAGAGTAATGTCCACCGTTCACAATATGAGGGAATTAGTAACTTTAGAGGAATTTTTCATTCTTGTCATGTAATGCCCATTATTACCAGTATACATCCATCAACCAGGATCTGGAAAACAAATTTCCTACACATCTTTGCCAATGAGCAGGCAGTGTTTTTTTTTTTAAAATTTTAAATTCTCTTTTCATTTTTTAATGGAGCGGGGCAACAGTCTAATAGAGCTATAGCCTTTTATGAAACTCCCTCTTCCCTCTTCCCACATCTCATGTTTCTTTGGCTCACCTCCTCCCTTACCAATCGGATACCAAAACAAGAAAAATGTTTGCATGCGCATATTCCCAAGCATCATAGATGTTGGGTCACTCTCAAGGCAACAGTCACAGGAGAGGAGAGTACTTACATCTCGACTTGCATAAAGACCAATATGTGCACGCTCACAATCCATGCTCTCTACAAGAACTTGGTGATTGACAAGATTGGGCGAGCAGCTGCAATAACAACAAATTGCAAGAATAAACCAAGAGACATTTAAGATGTAAAATAGAGAAAGTAATAAAAAGTTGCTAGCAATAAAAGCTTATGTTTCATACGCAGAATGTATCAAAATCACCATTGCTTGAAAGAAACAATAGTAAAATTCTTCTCATGTTATGAAGCTAAAAAGGAACAAATAGCACCATGTTATTTTTTGTCTTATCAAATAACACCACAAGTAGTCCTATACATTAAATATATTTCAATAAGTGAAAAATAAAATAAAACGAAGTTATTACAAGAAATATTTAAGAGAACATATTGTTTTTCTTCTCACACAACAGCGTTAAAAATCTAGATTTTTCACCAATACTCAACACTTTAACCACATAACAACAATTATTATAAAGCACTAAATCTTATTGCACCTTCCTAACTATTCCAATATCCTTCTATAAATGGATGGGATTTATGAAACAAGAAGATCATATTATACATGAGGACAGACATACACTCACCATGATAACAATGTGAATGTCCAGCACATTTCAAACACCCAATATCAATAGCATACAATGGCCAAAACAACAGCAAGAAGTAGCAATGGGTCTATAAATGATGGAAAGAGCAGCCATATTAGAGATACCCTGAACAGAATCAGACTTTGACTTTGGTTTCTCTATGCCAAGGCAAGCAGGCTATTCGGTGCAAGTGGCTTTACACAGTTAAAGTGAATCCTAACAGATCAATTGCTTGTTTGAAGACTCGCCTTGTTGTTAAAGGCTATGTCCACATCTATGGTGTTGATTATTCTGAGGCATTTTCCCCTATCGCTAAACTTGCATCTGTTTGGTTACTTGTTTCCCATGCAACCACTTACCATATGCATCAAATGGATGTCAACAATGCATTTCTTCACAGTGATTAAGAGGAAGAGGGGGCGTATATGGAGCACCCAGTTAGGTTTGTTGCTAATGGGGAGTATGGGAAGGTTTACTGATTCAAGAAGTCTCTACGTGGTTTGAAACAGCAACTTCAGGCCTGTTTGGATGCTTCAACTAGGAAGTTTTGGATATTGGGTTGCAACTTCAAACGGAGTGACTGACCATTAGTTTATGTTTTCAGAATTAAAAGACTGCTAGCATTCTTTTGGCGGGTTGATGACATTGTGATTAGAGGAAGTAGTAAAGTCTTTCCTTCAGACACGGTTCCCAGACAAAGGACTTGGGTACCTTGAAATATTTCTTGGGCATATAGGTTGCTCAGAGTAAGAAAGGTATCATTCAGACACAACGAAAGTACATTATTGATCTACTTGACATAGCTACATTAAAGGCTAAACCATGCAAGACCCATATGATTCCCAACGTCAAGATTACTGCAGATCAAGGAGACTCTCCAGGATCCAGATTCCAGACTGTTGCAGGAAGCTGTTTGGGAAATTGAATTATCTTAGCCCAGACATTGTCTTCCCAATGAGTGTAATTGGGTTAATTATATTCATGATTAACATCTATACTCCAGCTTGAGAGGATTGTTAGAACACAATAAGTATATGTGGGCTGCTGTGTATGGGCAGGGCTTGTGTACTGCACTTGTGTTTTTCCTATTCCTCTAGTATAAATACATATATAGGGATCCTAACTAGAAACAAGTTAGTGAATCCCACATACAGTTCTAGTTCAGTCTTCTCTCCCTCTCTCCTCCTTTCTGGTCTTTGACACAGATAGAGTGTAGCAAAAATCGATTAAAGATCATCATTGTGAGCAAAATTATGTCAAATAGATGTTAAGGAGCTAAATCCTCACCTGTTATTGATGAACCTTGAGACATTTCCATATCTAGTAGCATCAATTGCATATCGGGCCTGTCCTTCGATCAATCTGCTCATATCATTCACATGAGCATCGATGTCATAGAAATAACTGCAATGTTCTTTGCCATATCTGGTATCGACATAGACCATGTCAGTAGAAAAGAAGAAACATTAACTAATTAAAAAGAAACTACATCATGAAGAGATGCAAACCTCTTGCGCCTGTTGTGTGCCTCCTGTTCATCTAAAACCTCTCCAATGTACTCACACACAAATGTGCCACGCAGGATAGCTTCACCAGCCCTTACCGCCCATCCCTATGAATCAAATAACAAAAGTCAATGTAAAATTCCTTAAGAAGCGTTTGAATTTATCAAAAGAATGAGACTAACCACCTTTTTCTCTGTTTTAAAGACTTCCAATTTAACTCGTACTCCATTCTGCAATATTCTGTTTGGACAGGTTTTATTGCATCTGCACATATGGTTACACTCATAGACAAGGTAACCTTCCTGCAGTTTTGTAGGACAATTCCCAGCATGGGAAAAAAAAAAGAAAATTTGTAAATTAGAAATACAGAAAGAGAGAAGGAATAAAAGGGGAATGTCTGCTGTATATGCTACCAAATTATGAAGGAAACTCGAGGGCAAAGTCATGTAATAGTTAGTGACATTCAATAATATCCTATATAAGTAATTATCAAACATCTAGAGAAAATCCTACATGATGATATTGATGAAAATATTTTACCTCCAATATTATTCTACCATTCTCATCATATGGGAACCTGCCTCGCATTGGTTTCCCAAATATGTCTTTTGCATCATCATAGTCATTATCAAAAAGGTATACATGATCACATGTTTCAGGACAGCAGCTAGAATATGAGCAGGCACATCCTAATTGCAGACTCTGCATATAAAACAAATAGGTTAAAGAATATTAAAAACCAACTAAAAGTATAGCGTATTATACAAAAATTCTTTCTACTTCAATTTCACAAAGTAATATGTACTACTTAAAAGCATAACACTTGCGTACGCTTGGGCATATAACTTTCTAGATACTTTCACAAGTAAAATATTTAACAGATACTTAGTAGAACTTGGTCCATTTTAGGTCCTAAACATAGTGTCTTAGGTAAAACACAAGTACCTACAACCTATTGTATGACAGATAAGTGACATGACATGCATCTAGTATACAGGAAGATTATTCCTATTTGGTTAGGATTTGATCAAAGAACAAATTCACAGTTAACTACCTCTGGGTCAAGAGCAAGGGAGTGATCAAGTATTGGCTTTGCAATATAGGTAAAGCTTTCCCAAGGCATAGACAGATTTATATCTTGTTCGTTGGACCCATGCATATGAAGAGAATTTAGAAGTTCTTGATCTACTACACAAATCACTGGAATTGATTCCTTCCCAAAGCTTATGTCATCACATAATACCATAGCCTTTTGCAAGGACCCTAATTTTAAATGGTGTGAATCAATGATGTAGTGAAACTCATCCACCTCCCACTCATCACTTGCAGGATCTGATAAATTTACAGATTTTGGCCTCATGAAACCATTAAAAAGAGATGCTAAGGGTGAGAGCAACGTTTGGTCCTTCAATACCTTACAACCTCTAGGACAAATAAACCCTTCCTGGTGCCAATTCACTAGAATGTTATGCTCACTGCAAAGTTTTGCTGCCTTCAAATAGAGCCTTTCAGGCAGAATTCCATATTTCTCCTCCAATGAGGCTTTAAGACTAACTTTGCAGCAAGAAGAGCGAGCAATTGATAAAATATCAAGATTGTTAGGCCGAGGTTTAGTCTTCTGAATCTCTGAAAACAAAATCTTTGAAACAGCTGAGCATTGATTTTCTGCCAACCTACCAATATTTTCTGTCTCAGTTACATGAGGTTGTATGGTCATTTCCCCCATGTCAAGCGACTTTGTTGCCCGAATGCGTCTCTGTAAATTAGCACTAGCCCTACTTCTGATCCTATATGATGCTGCTGCTAATCCTTTTTTAAATCTAGGACGGCTAAGTCTGCCAGATTTTAATTTATATGCATAATAACGAACTCCCCTCTTTGCAGGGTGGTTGCTACCTAGATTGCGCCCCATATGAGCAGCTTGATGATGGCGACCTAAGTCAGGTAGTAAATCGAATTTCAACCCACAAAACCTGCAAACAAACTTCCGCAAACCACCTGGATTCTCAGAATTATTCTCCAAAGAAGCTGAATTTCCTTGTTCAAGTTTTACAGGAGAATCCCCGCCAGTAGACAAAGTTTGCTGCTCTGGATCTTTCGATGGCTTAAATTCAACAGGGTGAACTGATAGAACATGCAGCCATAATTGCTCAATATTTCCAAAATGACTACCACAAGGAATACATTGGAGAAGCATGCACTGTTCAACAAACTGCACATGGTGTCTCTCCTGAACATGGGTTTCCAATAGTTTCTTGTTAGTAAAAGAATCCAGACAAATGGCACATGCATAACCTCTAAACAGCCACTGTGCTTCCTTTTTATGACTGTCCATCCAATGATTACCAAGTGCTTGGTCATCAGGAAATTCTGCAAAGCATAGCTTACACTGAATGGCATTTTCATTATCAGAGCTATCATTAATTGTAGATGGAAAGCAAGGCGCTTCTTCCATGAGTGAGGATGCATCTATGTCATCATTGAATCCCCAAAGCAATTTGATTCTCTCTTTTTCACTATGAACCAACTTTTTAAAGAATTCTCCAACACTGGTATCTTTAGAGGCTTCCGTCAAAGCCCATTGGAATTGAACTTCCTTAGGAACTGGGTTTCTTAGTGACAATATGCTTTTGAATAGCCTATAAAAAAGCTCGCATGCTTTATGTAGATGTACCTTTTGCTCCCATGAGTAGCAGTCCCTCAAAAGTTCTGTGAACACTTCTTTCGATAGTATCCTACTCTTCACATTTCTTGCACGTTTAAGCCAGCTTGGAAGGTGGTTTTCACAGTACAAGAAATACCGCTTTGGAGCTTCCAAACAAGGGTCCTTGTTATCATAGGGAGGAGAGCCTATACAGCGAAGTGCCTCCATTGCATTATGATCATTTTCAGAATGCATGGGCTCCTTATTTAAGTTACTTCTTCCATGGAAGGAATCACCCCCCATGTCTGACACCGGATCCACTTGCAGTGGGCTTTCAACATCTACCAATACCATGTCTTTGCAGAACATGCCCACTGAACCAGTATAATCATCTTCATGTTTCCTCTTCAGTGTATTCTGGGGTACATTTGACGTCTGGTCTGTTTCAGCATGGGGCCGGTGTTTCTTACAGAACGAAGAGCCAGGAAGGGCCCGATGCTTACATCTAGTACCAAGAACAGTTGTACCTTCACACATTGGAGTATCAACTGAAACAGGTCTATCAGCTTTCGCTGAGCTGCCCAAAAATCGAGAGGACAAATGCACACAACAGTATACATCACCATCATTTGCCCATCGTACACATTGTCTTCCCTTGGCTTCAATATAAGCTATACATTGTCGATTCTTAGTACCAGATTCTACAAATTTTTTACCAGCCATTTCATTCAAAGTTGTTGATTCCATTCCATTGGTATGCAGGATCTCAGAATCTGCAGCCTCAACTACAATTTCATTCCATTTATTGGTCAAATTACTAGGTGAATCAGTTGCCATAGGTGCCACCCTAACATCGTCCTGTTTACAAGTCTCGGCTGCTAATGTACTCATTGTGTCCTGATTCGTAAAGAAGCCTGGGTCAGTCTCAAGGGTAATAGGGTGATCAGAACACTTGGTTTCCACTTGTGAAGCATGAGTATCTGCACGACGAACTTCAAGTTTGGGCCTTTTCCTACAAATCTGAAAGCTTGCTTGGTACAAACCATCAGAGGTCTGCTGCCGCATGTCTCTGCTGCTAGATAAGGAAGGAAAAGTGGAAAACCATTTCATTACATCATGCTTCCAGGTTTTCCACTCAGAACCTAATGTTGGTTGCACCAGTGCATCCCAGAGAGTATTGACATCATTCCACAAAATAGAATCAAACAATTCCTGAACAAGAAGATAAGGAATAAATCAACCAAACATATTGAGCAAAACTTTTGTGATTACTGTTTAAAACAAGGCATATGTATTCATATCTGCAGGTGTTAGAAATTTGACATATGATTTCAGTCTGAGAACCGGAAAAGAATCACCACATTAGCCATGTTCTCTTTTGTTAAAAAGCATTGGAAAAAAGAAGAGACTGCATCAGCTAAGTATAGTATTTCAGGAAAATCTTCACAAACTAACATCCCCACGTGGCAGAAGATAAGATAGCCTCAGTCAATCAAAAGAGGAAACTGAGTGCATATACTGATTTTATTGAAACAAACAAGAAAAACTTCTAGACTACACATTTTCTCTTCAAGGAGAAATCGTGTAAGATCATAATGAGTGGCCCCGGGGGTCAGATATTAAAGGAAAAAACCAAAAACTTCATTCAAGGGCCTCAACTGGAGATTGGTAGCTGCCGTGGATCCTCCCTACAGAAAGAAATATACTCTAAAAGAACTATAAACCAAAATCATTGAGATCAAGGAAACAATTATGTGTTTGGTACAGGTACAGCATGAGTGCATACCCAATCTGCATTTCTTTTTCTTTTTTAAAAATTTTTAGAGTGATTATATCCAGATATATTTTGGTTTCGGGTACTGTTTGCGCATGCAAGTATACACATATTTGATACAAAGTGACCTTATTCAAGGATGCATCTAGGAATCAAGCACTAGAGGGGAAAAAAACAAAATTTATAATAGCTAAATAAATTTACTAATAATCGAAAATTAAAATTCATAAGAATAGAATTATTCATTGCTCTATTTCATTCTAGAACTTTATGTTACAAAGCAACACTCCCTCTGTTTATCTGTTGTCTCTGGGGTTTATTGGGTTGAAGACTTCAAAGAATTTTTCCTCTATTATTTTGTTTGTTTTAAATAAGTTAAAAACTGAGAAATTTAAATGATTGTAAATAAATAAATTAATAAATAAACAAATGGAAATGACTCAGACATTCAACAATAACTAAGAAATAGTTCATTTTCAGTAGAAATGAAGCACAAGGATGGCTCACTAAATTAATTTTGGCTTATATCTGGGTGGTCAAAATACTAAACGTAGGATGCCAAGTGTCAACAAATAATGATAGAAAAAATTTAGATACAAAGCCTTCAAAACCCCCCTCTAGATGTGTCTCTGCTTATTCCAAGAATGATACGAGTTAAGCAACAACTGAGCTTGAGTATCCTTTCATCAAATGCATTAAATGAAAGAAATGGAGCAAGAGCATACATAAACAACAGTCAACCGAGACATCATTTAGCCATGCTCAGGAATTTTAAGCGTTTCATTATCCTATTCTTTTTATGTTTATAGTCCTTTATGAGTAAAAGAAATGGCAGTTGCCATTGATGATCATGCAACATGAATACAGAATCCTCCTTTTTTCTGGATACATGAATTCGCTGTCAAAATTATAAGGTACCTCCTTCAGCAGCTCTACTGATTCAGCACTATTTGCATTCTGGCAACGTTCAACCCAAGAGTAAGAAGAATGCTGTAACCAGTCAGCATTTATGTAGCGCTGCAGTATGCCCTGTAAGGAAAAAGGTGTTATACCACTTCAGTCACCAATAAAGAAAGTAATCAAGAAAAATTAAATGAAATCATGATAATTGCATTTATCTAAAGAAAATTGGAAATAGTAGGATTTAAGAAATTTTAAAACTACAATATAGCTCAAGTGACATATATCGCACTGACTATGCAAAGCATGTACATTGGGTATAAGCATTCAACTTCACAGAAGTCTTGGTAATACAACTCAGTGAAATCTAATAATGCTTGATGAATTACCAAGTACAGGTAAAATGTGCTCAGCCAAGTGGTAGATCTGAAATCTGAAAAAGGAAAACAGAATGGATAATGTGCTTTATTAAAGAGATCCAAGCCAAGCCAACTCAGTGAATTTATTATTAATTTTAAGCCACAATCCTAAATGTGCTCTTAGACCCATGAGGCACTTCATCCAAAGGAGTGGAAAAAAAAATGGAATAATATCTCCTAGCAGCAGATTGCATGCCATAACAAGTAACACCATTAACAATGAATAATAAGAAGGTTTGCAGAAACAAGCTTAGAAACAATATACTTTAAAAATATAAAAGCCATGTAACATAAAAATTGTTGGTGCCAACAAAGGACAATTCAATAGTAAAGCAACCTCCAATGCATTGGAACCCTATCCTTTTATGCTTGCAGTTCAACAGAAACTTTTTCTACAGAAAGTTCCAAAACTACAATGTTATAGTCTTTCAATTTTATTTGAATTGAAAATATATAATAACGGCAAATGCCTTGGACCCTATCCTTTTATGCTTGCAGTTCAACAGAAATTTTTTCTACAGAAAGTTTCAAAACTACAATGTTTTCAAGTAGTTTTTCAATTTTATTTGACTAGAAAATATATAATAATAGCAAAACTCATTGTAAATCAATCACACTCATTTGATTATGTTAGTAGAAGTTTCATAGTGGATATTTTTGTGGAGATTTCTGCACTAGGGGGTGTATGAACCCAACAGAGAAGGACAATCACAAGGAGTTTAAACATTTTAACATGCAACAAAGTTAAAGACCAAGAAAATATAAGCTTCATACTCCATAAACTATCATCAGGAATTGAAATTTACATTTTGCAGCTTTAGAAGCATTCTTCCTAAATCAGAATAGCTGTTACAACGAGAAGCCTCCACAGCAAATTCCTTCCAGATCATCACATCACGAGCAGTTTCTATCAAAGCCTACATGTATTGTAAAAACCTCCAGTAAAAACTGAAATAAAAATAACATTGAGACTACAAGAATTAGGAGTAGAGAAGAGGAAACAGCACCACGTACATTAGAATGAAACTGATCGACAATGTTTAGCATGCCAACAGCTAGCTTTTGCATTATAAACCGTCGTGCTACAGTCAAGTCTTTTACCATTTTTAATCCTACCTGATGAGTCTTATATGCGATAGGCTGGGGAAACTCATCAATTGATCGAACAAGCTGCATATCAGCCCAAGAATAATTCCTTGTGTGTGGAAAAAATATGACAACATATTTCTTCCGGTCATGAGTTGGTTTTGCTTTCAAAGTTGATAACGGCCAGTCAGCCCTTGCACATCTGATGCCAGCCTGCCACTTCCCTCTCCACTAAAAGACAGAGAAGTAAAACAGAATACAAAATTAGAATACAGAGTTAAAACCCTCTATGTTGTTCAATGAAATATGCAAGAGGAGGTTTCTGCAATAAAGACAATATGATCTTAGAAATTAATGGACAATTCCTCGTGATCAGGCAACATTAGAGAAGTAAAATCAGACTTTTTTTAATAAATAAATGACAATAATAAAGAAGCTAAAGCAGAATTACAAGTAATCAATACTCTCATTGTAGGGAGAATAAAAAAAAATCATTAGAGAAGTAAACAACTAAAATTTGACAATCATATGGTTACCTTGACCCACAATGCCACAGATTCATCCCCCTCAAGCCAAGTGGGTTCAGAAAATGACAATTCTCCTTCCTTACCATTGTTTGGTGATTCACTTTCAATCGTATCCACAATAGAGAGAGAGTTTTCAGAGGTTAAGCAAGGTTCATTTATCTCATCATCAAAATCATGGAAACCACAGGATTCCTTTTGGTCTTCCACTTGACACTCAAAACATGAAGCATCACTGCATTGGCAATCTGAATTAGTCAAGAGTTCACAAACTGTCTGTTGCCCTTCACCACCTTGCCTTTCTATCTGAGTCCCTTCTGTCTTAAGTGATGAATCATTCAATCGATCATCTTCCAATTTAACTTGTTCACCATTTTCAGGGCAGTTAAGTTCTCCCTGGTACACAAAAGCTGTTCCTGAGCTCTGCTGAGGGCAATCAGATTCCCCAGCATATTGAACACCAGAACAAGGAAGTACTTCCATGATATTATTCTAAAATCGGCAGCGTGATATGATACACATGCTATGACTGATTACTCCCCATCTCATCACTGTTCCAGCAAAGGTCATTCCATGCAAAAGTCAGACGGTGTAGTTTTAGACATAGTAATTTATAAGAAGAGGCAGAAAATAAAACAGAAACTAAATATATTGAAACTAAATGGCACAAGTATATCAACTTTAAAAATACTGGGGACAGAATATTTAATGTTCATAGACAATATATTGTAGAACTTGCAAAAACACCATACATGTCCCTTGAATGGAAGAAAACATAACTGAAACTCATCTAGATTAGTCCAAAACTGCAAGCAAAAAGAAAGTAGTAGGAAACAGTGTGAACTTACGAATTGCATTTTAGAATTTCAGTGCTTTCCAAATTATTTTGATGGAATATAAATCTGATAAAGCCAGAAATAAGAATTACCAAATTCAAGTTCCCTTCTTAAATTACTGACTTTGTGAATTGGCAGAACTGAAGCAAGGAACCTTTGTCGATATAACCATTTCAAAGAAAAGGTTGAGTGCTGCCAAGAATGCAAGTGCATATATATTTAAATAAAAATTGAACTGAATATTCAATTCCCTATTAGTAGTGCCAAAATTCACCTACAAAATTAAGGATTTTGTCAAGGTCATCATAGTCCCTGATTCTAATATGAAGTAGCAAGGTTATTTGAAGTTTGATAGGAAACTAAGGCATTCAGATTTATGTGTCCTGAAGGACATTGACAACGAAAATGAATATCTAGGCACATCTGTTGGTAGGTGAAATTAATAATTAAGGATCTAAATATAATTCTAAACTATCCTCGGACACAGGAATAAAGCAAAAGGTTGTATGGTGAACCATGACAAGAAAAATACTCTACCATGCATAACAATGTTAATGGTAATAGTCAAACCCAAAAAGGAAACATCTCATTTTAATAAGACTTTGTAATTATTAATAAATAATTTAAAAAAGCTCTTTGATGTTAACCTGTGAAGCACAGTCACCTTAAAAAATGAGTTTTGTCCATGCCAGAACACTTCAAATTTTAATGGGACACTCAGCCATGTCCATTTCCTTGCTTCTTAGATGTTAAGAAATGCATCTTTCTTTATCCAACATTTAATGCATGTCCATGTTGTCAAAGGCCAACTCTCCTAAAAGCTTAAGCTGTTAAATGGAAGCCTAAAAAAGGTTTTATATCTTTAACATGCTCCCTAATGCAAGAGCCTTTTGGGCTTAAAGCATGGACAATTCATAGGCTCACTTAACTCTGTGCTACTAAAATTTAATTTCATTATGAAAAATGGGGGCAGCAAGGGCTAAACTATTCGGTCATAGAGGATCTCATATTCTGTCAAAGACAAACTCTAATGCCTTAAGCTTTTAGGAGAGTTGGTGTTTGACACATGTCATGCTAGATCATTTCAATTTCATGTTGGAGATTCATAACTAGTAAGTTCGATGATATTATTTCTTCCTTGATTATAATGGTGGTTCATTGGGTTTTTATGACTGCATAAGATAAGACAATGAAATCGATTAGCTCATAAAACAAGAATGAACAAGTTCAAATCAGTTATAAAAAAATAAATAAAAAGACAGAACCATACGCTAGATAATACAAAATTCAGTTATCATTGCATACAAAAAAGTAAATTTATATAATTATAAAGTGTATCAACAACATATCAGTGTATAAATGACATGATATGATTCACTCTTGACATTCCACTACACTCACCCCACCCCACCCTCTGTCTTTTTTTTTGTGTCAGTTAAGTGGCATGCGCATGCAGGGAGCGGGATTGGACAACTTATCTTCAAAATTGGGATATCTAACCTCTGCTTCAACGTGATCTAGCAGAACAATTTTTGTTTAATGCCCCAATGAGAGTAAACCATTTAATGGATAAGTAGTAATAATAATTGAGCCATCATTTGATAATTTTTTAATTCTTGTTTTCGTAATTTCTGAAAAGATTATTATTCACATATAACTTCATAATGGAAGATGTAAGCCCCACCCCACCCCCCAAAAAAAAATTCATAATGGAATATTATTATTATGAAAAGTTGAATTAATACATGCATTGCCAAATATATAACATGATTCCAAGTAATTACGTTTCATTCAGTTAGCAAGTTCTTACAACAAAGCTCGAAGAAAATTCATCTTATATTAGCATTAGAAAATTAACCTTTACATTTCAAGGCTTAAGGAAATTATTAAGCTTCTAAGTTTAAAATGCAATATCTTTTTTGTAAAATTTGTGTGTCTAAATATGCTCCTCCAAAACAAACCCAACCAAAGAGAAACAGAAAAAATGGTGATTTTGTGTTTGCTATTATAAGAATTTTCAAAAATATTACTATCAACTGCATTAATATCCTATCTGAACTGTCACACTATGGTTAAGTTCATCCCCCATCCCCAAAAAAATACAAGCACTCCATTTTTTACTTTGTTCCCCCAATTAGGGTAGGAATCAAATGATCTCAGTCTCCAGAAGATGTGAATCTCCAAAAGCAATAAATTCTTCAGAAGTACCATGAAAAAGCTTCAAGCTTTTACAAGCATAAAACAGTACAGACCCAGCCGGATTGATGTCTAAATCTTTAGCAACTACTGCCACCCAGAAACCCTCAATGACAAAGACCCAATTACAAAATCGACTTAAATCCCTGAATTATTGTGGTTAACCAGTGACACGATGATAAACCCTAAGCAAATCCACAATATGTAAGATTGAATAAGGATCAGGAACATGTACTGCATGTCTCAAAATTTAAAAAAAAAAATTAAAAGAAAAAAGCTGCAGAATCATAAAAGTAAAACTGGGCATCAGTTATAACCTCGACACTTAAAATGCCTAATAGGGGACTCCTTAAAACGTTGAACGAAAGGGTAAGTTCTTCCTCCTGCCATTATTAGCACGTCTTTTTCTGTTACCTACAGTTTTTTTTATATAAATATATATACATAAAGTACACAACATATCTTAGGGTGAGCTAGGTCAGACACCATTAAACCAAATTGACTGCAAAAAACAAAAATAAAATGTGACATAGAATAGAATAGGCATTAGCCAAGCCAAAATTCAGAGAATAAAAAAGAAACTAGGAAAAGGGGCAGTGGTAATGTACCTTAAAAAAAGGAGGTGGAAGGTTTATGCACAGAGATGATCAGCATCACCCCTTTAATTTTGCAGGGTCTATGGGGGTTGAGGTGTGCGTGAGTGAAAATGAAATACTGAAATTCTTTTTTTTTTTTTTTATGTGAGAGATGTTGTGTGTCCCTTTCCCTGTGGGTTTCAATCGCTGCACTCACTCGGTGTGGCTATTGGCTAGTGACGGATGATATGATACCAAGGGTGCTCTGTGTTCTAGGAATTTGAAGGAAAGAGGGGAAGGTGACCAGGTAAGGTGAGGTAAAGTCTGGTCCCGTGACCAAATTGAAGGTCAAAACAAAAGTTTTTTTTTTAAAATGTTTGTTCTCGTTGTGGTTGTGGGGGTTTGTCTAAATAAAAATGATAGACTAGAACGGGCATGGTAGGATGGAATTGTTTGGCAAGGTAGGCGAGAGGGGCATGGGGGTGGGGTGGGAGGGGAATGGATAGAAATAGATTGATAGATGGATATGTTACTGTAGAAAACTGAAGAGGGGTATGTGGTGTGGTGGTGGGGTAGCAAAGAACATAAAATGGGTATTTTATGTGTATATCTATATATATGTGAAAAACCAAATAAAAGAAAACAGTGTCTGAGCTTAGCCTGGGTTAGGGGCAGGAAGGGAAGGAAAGGAAAGGGCATTTCATCAGCGAAACTTGGGGGATATCACCATTCACCACTGCGCTCCTATAGCCTACTTTCAAGAACGACGCCTCCTCCTATAAAATACGAACTCATTATTTGTTATTATTATATTGTCGTTATTTTTGTAAGATCTAAGGCAATTTCAGTGAGGATGGTTTTTCGTTTCATAGCCCAGATCGTCGGTTTCCTTTCTGCTGTTTTTTTTTTTAAATGTGTATAAATTTGAGTACAGCAATAAAAAAAATAATTTTTTTTGGTATGATAAAATAATAATAAATTTGACATGAAATAATAATAATAATAATAATAATAAATAATACATAATGATCATCCAAAATCCAAATGCGGAGAAGAGCCTTCGGTCGTAACGACGGCCATGGCTCCCATTGACCGCGGCTGGCCAAACGATGTCGTGTAGGCTGCCCTATAATAATTAATAGATGGGGTCCCGCGCTAGGGAACTGCTTCCTTGAACACTATTTTGGACATTAGATTTTTAAAGTATTATAGTAAATTGATTTTCAAGATGTGTCCCTTAATTTTTTTGCTACAGAATTTGACCATTTTTAAAAGCTATCAATTTAAAATGACGTGCTTCTTTTCAAAGTTACGAGATAGTTTTGAACTTTTGATTAAACAGTACACCAGACTTTAGTTTATAGTTTTTTTTTTGTGATACTGACTTTATAGTCTAGTACAAAAAAATAGGAAATAAAAAATTATGGATAAAATATCTAAATGTAATTAGTACAGTAAAAGTAAACTCACGCTTGGTGCAGGAAAAATAAACTGTACTTTAAGTGAATCTTAACTCACCCATTTGTTTACACAATTTTCCTACCAAAAAATACTAGGAATGAAGCTTAAATATACATCATTTCTAAAATACATGTTATACAAATTAAGTCACTTAATCATCTAATAAAAATGTTATCAAAAACATTGCAATCCATAAGAAGGCTGTCGTCACCGTTGGCTAGAGGAAGAATAAAACTAAAATTGTTTTATTTTCATGGTTTTCTTTTAGTCATTCGTAGTCACATTTGTTAATATACTATCGAATTTGGCAACAGCGAATAGGAATCGATTTCATTAAATTTTTTACATATTTACACTCAAATACTATGCAATTTATGTATAATGAATTTTTTTTTATTTTATAAATTCTTATTTAAAATCACAGTTAATATGCTGAATATCATTCGTGCAAGAAATTTAAAAAAAAAAATTAACCCTCTATGACATGTATATCAATAATCTAATAATTAGATTTAAGGTAAAAAATTACGTGACACCAAAGAGGGAGGAACACTTGTCTACAAAATCAAGAAAATATGAACAAAAAGAGTGTAAATGAGTGAAATTACATTCATTCCTTACCTGTCTTAAAAGCCTCTTGTGATATTGATGGAGCAACTACAATACATATAGAATAAGATTAGAAATCTTATGATTATAATATTAGTTGATGTATCTATCATAGAAAATTTATGCACAAAACTCACATATTATCATAATCCACAATAAGTTTATGTACTTATAAAAGCTTAATAACAAAAATAATCACAAATGGGTTAAACAAAAAAAACTATTCAACAATATTTGACATTTAATTAATATAAGATTTAGAAAATATATGACTATACTAATTCACACAGGGTTAAAATTCTAACAATTCATGTATTAATTATGTTTATCAAAATATTTTTACAATAAATATTTTTAATTACATTAGTTACTTTCAAATTCGTAAATTCTGTTTGAATCACATATGTGAAACAAATCAATCACATGCTTTGCTAGCTCACATGTCATTATATTTGGTGAATTAAAATATTTTGAATAAAATCCTATTTTAATCACTAAAATTTAATTATATTTTCAATTTGTGTCTTTGATATTTCAAATTTCTCACTTTAGTCACTAACATTCATAAACTCGTTTTAATTTAGTCTCTCAAATTGTGTACTCATTATTTAGTATACAAAAATGATGATATATTATCATTAAGAATAATGTAGTATTATTATCTTTTAACATAACATTTGAGAGCAATTTTAATATTTGAATTCGCTCACAATTTAGTCTTTACCATTTGAATAAACTCACAATTCAATATATGGCATTCAAATTAACTTATAAAATATTGTCATTTTTTAGTAGACAACCTAGTCACTCGCTTTCTAAATGTCATACTAGAAGATAATTGTATCATATCACTTTTAACGACTACATATAATTATTTTTTATTTAGTATATGATTGACACACAAAATGATTGATTAAATTAAAATGAGTTTATAAATGTTAAGGAACTAAAGTGAAAACTCGAAATGTCAGGGACAAAACTGATAATGTTAAGGATTAAAATAAGGTTTTAGCTAAGTATCTTTTTACCTATTTTATAAGCTTATTTTTTTATTTTATTATAATAATTTTAAATTATATGATTTTTTTTTTGTACATAAAACTTTAAAAAGATAAGAGACTATCTTATTTTAAAATTACTTATAAATCACCTACTAATAAAAAACTTTAACAAGAATCGAATTTAAGACCTTTAAAGATTATATAATAAGTTAATAGACCATCATTAAATTACTTTAATCTTTTTAGAATTATTTATTATAAATAATAAAATATATTTATTACACAAATATTTATTTTGATAACTCATATATTCAGGGCCTACATATATTAAAAAATAAATAATTTTTTTCAAAATATATAATCAATTATTTTTTATATTAATTGTACTGAAGATTTTCTTTTTGTTCATTCTTTTGGACTAGGGATAAGAGTACCATAGTGTCATCTTCAGCTGTCAAGGATATTTGCAGTCCAAATTTGCAATTATTGGGCCAAATGTATGACCCATGGGGCATGGTCTTATTTGCCCACAGTCCTACTGGCTCAAAATCAAGAAAACGTCAGTTTCACAAAATAATTATAAGAGAGGTGGGCCCTGTAGCCCCCGAATTCAACGAAGCAAAGACATGACTCTGGGTCTCGCCTCACTCGTAGAACCCACAATCATGTCTCTACGTTGGTCAATTAAAACTTCGAGTTTCCTAAAAACATTTTTAATTGTAATTAAAAGTGAGATAATTATTAAATCTTTAACTATAATTAATATAATAAATTGATACTTAAGTTAGCTTATATGAAAATTAAAATGATGGTAAAAAAATTATGAATGAATTTTTTATATAATTTTTTATCTAAATTTATTCATAAATTTTTCTTGTTCATTTTTTTTATATCAAACATATACTTAATTGAAATATTTTTATCTTGTCTTGTTAGTTTATCACTTCATGAACAATATCTATCATCACTTTGTGTTAAATTGCAAAAATAATTAATAATAAAAAATTTAACGTTAAAATACTTAATTATAAAAGAATTACTGTTGAAATATAATTATTTGGGTTTTATAAAATATAATTATTTATAAGTATAATTATTGGGATATTATTAGAAAATCATTAAGTCTTACTTGTTAAATTAATTTTGTAATGTTTTGTAAGGATCTCTTTGAAATAAATTTTATTCATAGAAATATTTTTTTGATGGGTTACCCTCATTAGAATCTATCCATAAAATCTTAACCAAACAATTAAAGGGGCTAAAGAATTGATTTTGGATTAAATTACAATGGACATTCCCCTCAAATTTAGTTCTTAAAATTCTATTTGTAACACTTTATCCCCTCAACTTTGGTACAATTATAAAGCAGTCAACTTATGAGTTAAATTACTTTAACTTTCCCTCTAGTTATTAGTATTTTAACAAATATCCCTCTATTTCAAAAACCTATGCAAACCTCACTTTTCAATGGAGGTATGTGTAGCATGTTTTTTAAGTTATAAGAGATATTTATATAAGTACTTAAGGGGTTATGTATAGATTTTTTAAAATACTTAAAAAAATATGTGTAAGTTTTGAAAATAGAGAAAAATCTATAAAAAAATAGATTAATAAAAAAGCAGTTTGAGTAATTTACTCTAAATTAAATGTTGAGAAACCATGCATGAATGACACATGACTAAATTAAGTTAAAATCTTTCAATTGATAGTTTTTTAGTGCACCAAAATTTAAGAGATAAAATGTTATAATGAAACTTCACCATTTAATCTAACTTCTTAGTTAAGAGTTTCAGGGTGCACCAAAATTCAACGGTGTAAAGTGTTAAAGATGAAATTTTTATTCAGTAACTTTAAAAATTAAATAAACTTGAGGGTATTGAAACTAAGAATGGTAGAAAATGGAAGATACTGATTCATTAAATTGACTTGTATATATACAGAGGAGTTCTGATATATTGAACAAACTGTAACAACTAACTCACTAATTGTAACAACTAACTCACTAGTCTGATTTATTAGGGAGAGTTAACCTGCAATATACCCTGATTTTGGAGTGATAGAATTAATTTTATTTTCATGATATAGTTGCTGGTACGTGCTTAGATGTGCCGTTGTTGCCCTTATGGACTGGTTTTGTTCAAGTTGTTTTGGTCTATACTCCTTTTTAGCACCGAGTGCCGTAGCGGCTTCCTTTGTTTGGATTCAGTTTAGTAGCCTCAAACACGTCGGAATCCTTTTGTTTAATTAAGTGGTGGGATAGGTAGCTCTAACTTGTAAGTGTGTGTGTGTGTGTATCTCTATATATATATATATATGTCAGATTATAGTTGGGTTTGGTTGTCACATGCATGATCACTAACTGCTCGAGGAAAGTCTCTTTGATGGATCTTGTATTTGACTTAGTATATGTTTAGTTGGTGTTTGTCTCATCTAAATCATAGTTTAAGGAGATTTTTCTGATATTTTTTCTTTTTATGAGAATATCAATATCCCTAATAACTAGTGATTCGTATCAATATCTTCATAAAAGTATATTAATAAAGTGAAAAACATGGCTATTAATTATTAAAGATATTGGTATCCTTGTAAAAAGAAAAGATATTTAAGAAATCTCCTAGTATGTATATTTTTAAAAAATTAATTTTTTTTAAAAATTCTTAGGTATCACAAGTGGCTCATATGCCACAACTTGACAAAATCAGGGTTGTCTGATCAAATTAAGAAAAAGAAATCATAAAAAAATTTAAGTGTGTAGACCCTGATTTTGTCACAGGTTGTAACATGGGTACCAATTGTAACACCAAATAATCATTCTTTTTTTATAATATAAACCAAATGCACCAAAGGAACACTACTTTTTGATAAGCAATTTTTATCAACATTTTTTAAACAACATAAATCATACTTTACTACAAATACACTTCTTAGCAAAATTAAGTTAATTTAAATTAGTAAAATGTAATTCAAACATAAACTTCGTTGCGTGTATAGTATCATTCCATTCTCAATGGGTCACTAGACAGCCATAACTTGCTGTATTTCTTCTTGGCAAGAGTAGCTCTACTCAATTCCTGTTAATACACATCAATTAGAAAACAATTATATTATTTTTACTCTCCAATACTGCCCTTTCTCTATACACTTACTTTTTATGGCAAAAAAAGAAGAAAAAAAATTTGAGTTTTTCTTTGTCTTGTTACTATGGATAAGTATATAAAAAAAGTATAGGATTAAAGTGTAAAAATAATATTTTTAGATTAGCAAAACTCTTATTTCTTAATGGGAACGCTTTATTCTATTTGCCTCCATCCTTTTAAGAGAGTTAAAATTAAAATTACTTAAAGGGAAAAGAGACTATCTGCTTAAAAAGACTTGAAAGTTAAGTAGATTATATTCTGCTTTGTTTAAGGATTAATCAACGAATAAATCCCTTAACTCGGTTCTTGTCTTGTTGCCCCTCTTTTTCTTCACGTCCTAAAGTTCATTTTATATATCTCCACAAAATACTGATTATAACAATTAAGAGAGTGTGGTTTAACAACAATCTTGTTACCCCTTTCACTTTTCTTTCAGCTATGTTGAGAACAGTTTTGCGCTATGATGGGGGCAAGAAACATTAAGCATCATGTGACTTCCTGGTTTTAGTTAGACTTGCTTCATATATAAAAATGCCATAGTGAAAGTTAAACACTTCATTGCACCTATCATTATTAACTTATGGAGAAGGTGCGTGTATGCATGCTGCCAATGCAAGAACTACAGTTCTATGGGTAATCAACCTGAGAATTTGGAGGAAAAGTGTGTCATGGAAAGAAAAGTAAAGAGAAAAAAGAGAAAAGAAAAAGCGTAAGAGGAGAACGAGGTGGTTCCTGGGCATGATGTTCGGCGCTATCTCCTTCACTAGACTCAGACTAAAGATAAAGCCTGTGGATCCACCAGGTTGTCCGCACCTTTTGTCAATCTCTCCATATGCAGAAGACCTATCCGCTATTTTTGTTTTCTTTACATCGGACTTCATGGCCGAAGATTCATTTTTGCTTCCAACTTTAATTTTGGACTCTGGACTTTGGACTTTGGAGTAGTTTAAAGTAAAGAAACGTGTTGGTTTCCTGAAAAAGTTTAACTAGAGTTGATTCTAAAATGGAGGCTTTAATTTGATAGTTATCTATATATATATATATATATATATATATATATATATATTGTACTGCAAGAAAATCACTGTTGGAGTTGGAGAGCGATGCTTTGCTAGAGCCTTTAAAGTTTGGCACAATATTAATTATCTTAGGTTTCAAGTTTCAACTTTCAACCACTAGGACTAGGTTATGACCCTTGGAGTTGGAGGAGGTATATGCAATGCACCCATTAGCTTATGAATCTTGGACCATCTTTTGGAGGGAAAGAGAGACAGACAGGGAGGTGGGGACAGTGGGGGGAAGATAGAGAGAGAGATGCTTTTTACTGGTTATATATGATTGGCATTGACTAGCTTGTCCAAACGTTTTTGGAAAGTTCACTTTTTCTGTCCCACAATTGGGATTCACTACGCCTTCCCAAACCCAAACCCAAACCCAATACCAGTAGCGACAATATTAGCCTCTTCCGTGCACAAACAAACAGTCACACACTGTCCCTCTCTTCCCCTCCCCCACACTTTAACCTAATGGACACAATTTGTGGATTTAGGTTCTGCCAACTCGAGGCACTCTTATCAGATCAGAACCCCCACTCCTAGCGGATGCATGATGCTGCACCAGCCAATTTCTGATTCACAATTTGGAAGCTACTTTGATTTGGGCACCTCGTGGTCTCATATATAATTTGGTCAACAGACGTACACTCGGTTTGAAAAGTCACTTTCTTTTCTTTTTTCTCCTTTCCCCTGTGGCGAGTTCAAATATGCAGCCGTTGTTATCACAAAGTTCCATGAAGTACATGGATGCCAAGTGAAAATCTTACCCACAACTAAGGTATAAGAGGCTAAATTTCCAAATTTTCTGTTACAAGAAGACAAAAATTAAAACGAAGATAAATACAAAGTAACAGCACAATAACTTTAACCATTCCACTAACTAGTGTCATAACATGTTTGGTTTAGTTTTTGGATACACCAAACTCATGATTTAGAGAAAAACTTGACTTTTGAAACATTTTGTCCCAGTCAGTTTAACATGCACTCATTGTGTTAGTCAGGGTATACAAGGTGCTCGCATCACAATTTGTCAGTTCCAATTTTAATTTGCTTTTAATAATGTTATATGTAAATTATCTTGGTTTTCATATGAAAACAAACAAACACTAGCTAATATATAATATGGCTAGCAACAACGACAAAAGATCACAAATTACGAGTATTATTCATCAGACTGGTTCAAAAGCCATCCAAGCTTCTTTGAATTTACATACATTTAAAATAACTTCTAATTTGTCGTCTTTTATTAATTCAGCCAAAACTGTTGATCATCTGTAAATTGACTATCTCTGCAGAATACACAGCCAAATCATGGTTTTCTTTTTTTAAAATCTTATCTTGGCAGTGCTTGCACTCTAGAACCTTTCAATCGAAAATGTTTCTGTAAAACAATTCACCTAACCTGATCTTGTGTTTATAAACTCATTTTATCATTTTTTGAGGAGAATCTGAGTGATATAGAACTATGTGAACTAGATCCTTGCTATAGGGATGCCATATTTTGTAATCCTCAATTAAAGAGTGTGATTATGTATTTTTTAGATGATTACATGGATCTAGGAGGCATGTCTGTCAGATTGATTTGAAAATCGATCCCCTCACTTGATCTGAAGCCATATAATACACATATTTCTCTTGCTCTGGTGGTATTTTCTGGCATTGAATATGTCCTTCTGACTTGTGTGAAATTTCGACGATAAGATAAAATAGAAGTTTCATTTGTTTATTTATTGGGACCAGAAATTTCGACTCTGCAGTGAAGCTTAAAATATCAGATGCATCCAAAGAAGAACCCTGCATTAATTTTGTTTTGTTCTTCCCCAGTTCACAGAGAGAATAAGTTGAATAACTTAAACAAGGCCTTTGTCACTTTGTCATATATTTGTTAAATTAAAGTTCAGTTGTTAGAATACTTTGTCATTTTCCCCAGAAGTACTCCCATATGTTACACATAATTAATCTCCTTTATCAGGAAAATAGATCATGATGTTTGAGCAAATATAGTTTGAACTGGTGTTGTGAACTTGGTGACTTGAGTCGCTGGCTGGTTCAGTTAAACATACTGTCAAACCCACTCTAGTCATCCTTCGTCTTTTTTTTTTTCTCGACATATATCTTGGTGCAGCAACCTGAGTTTTATAATTATGGTTTCAACACAAAAACCTTAAAAAGTTTGCTGGTATTTATCAGTAACCTTTCTTGGCTTTGTTTTCGATGGTAACCTTAATGCTATGGTTTGAATGAATTCCTCTTTATCTCAGGAAAAAAAAGTAACAGAAGTTCACTGGTTATGATTATTCTGCACATTGAAGACACTGCGGTGTCCCCTTTTTTTTTTTTTCTGCATCTTCGATATGTTAAGATCTGCATCAGATAATATATATAGCATGTGAACAGTTTTTACTTTTTGCTAACAAATTCCTCCCTTTTATTTTTTTTCTCTCCCACAGCTTCTGCTTCTCCTGCCTTTTTTTCCTTTCTTTTTCTCTGTCAACAAGTGTGCAGCAAAAAAAGAAACTTTCTTTCTCAGTATTTAGTAGGTTTGTATGACGACAAAAAGGAAGAACTGGCCAGTGGCCACCTTACCGCACTCCCATTCTTTTCTTTTTGTATTGGTTTTGGAGAAGGTCAAGCCCCATTAACATATTATTTTTGTGGATTCTGTGACAAACGTTAGTCTCCTTGATACAGGAGGACAATATGGGCATCTCTTAATTCCCCAAAAAGACATTTAGACAAAGAGGAACCCCACAAAACCTATATTCCTTTCAAGCATCCAATGTCCTTTATCCCTTAGCTTTCACCCTTTTGAGGTAATAAATCCTTGCTTTTCTTTCTTGCAACCCAGTATTTTGTTACCTAGTCACTTGTTTTCTCATTATTGGTTATAATCTGTAAAACTTGAGTGGTCTAAGACTGCATACGAACAGAATGTTTTTATTATGATACACATCAAATGGACCACTCCAAGTATGAAAATTCAAATCAGTTTGCGAGCCTTCTCACACATTGTACACAGATTAATCCAATGTATCTAAAAGATATGTTACCCCCCTTGGTACTGTCATAATATGTATCTTTTCAACCAAAAATAACTACTATCAACTCCTTATTTCCATTTTCTTTTCTCTTGATTTTGTTCCATCAAATCAATTGGCTTCATATCTATCGGTATAGGATGGATGCAAAATGAGACAAAGGGCGGACGGAAGGTTACCAACTCCCACTTGCTTCCCAACCAGAGAACGTTGAAAATAAAATAGGCTGCTCTTCATATGATAAATAAACACACACATATATACATATATAGAGAGAGAGTGTGTGAGTAATGCTATATACTCATGAATTATCTATCTAATAACTTTTCTAATATCTAATAAAACATGTATCAAATAAAAAATAAAAATATTTATTATATTAGTAACTAAAAATGCACTTCATATTTTCTCCTTGGTCACCTTGGATCTCCAGAGAGACTTTAGAGGGTGATTTGTCCACTTTTGGACACTTGACAATTCCCCTGGTCTACTACTGCTGAAGTCATTCTATAAAGACTTCCTCCGTCAATTAAAGCCCACAAACTGCTATCCTTCTTTTAATGCGATGCCAAAAAGCCATCCTTTACAAAAGGCTAGCAATATAGCATTAGCAGAGAGGGGAGTCGTCAAAGAGAAGGCTCCTTGGTCAAAAAGCTAGTCTTTTCTCCGCAGTCGTGGGTTTTATGCACATCCATTGCTGCAGTTCTGTTCGTGTCCAGTTCAGTCTATGTTAACAGCTAATGATCCCTTTCTGGGTACTTCATGTAAGGAAGCCCTGCTCTGCTGAATTGCAACTGGAAAAGTGAAGTCTTTGGACTCTAGTTAGTAGGCTCTCATAGCTAATTTGGTATCTGAACTTAGTGCTTCTGGCTCATTTCTGAAGTGTTCTCCGTCTGAGTTCTCGGTTGTTAAGTACTTGGGTAGGATGGTGACTCTTTTTTGCTTTGTTTTTCTACAGTTGCTGTTGTTATTTCAGTGAAATATGTCTGGCTCCGTGGAATTAACTCTGATTTGGATGGCTTTCAGGTATGGGGCTTGAAGGGGGTGGAGAAAATAAAATGCTGGGACGGAGATTGATTCCAAGGCACAAGCGTTCAAAGAGGTGCCAGTCTATTCCTTATGTTTGTTTGGCTTCTCCTAAATTGGGTTCCTTTCGTTATTTATTACCATTTATGTGACCATATTCACCTGATTTTGGAATCCATAGATGAGGGGTTGCTTTCATGGAAAATAAAACATACAGCTTTCACATTTATACCAGTGTCTTCTGCAATTATTCATTCTTTCGTTTTTGGGTCTAGTTTTACTTAATCTCTATAACCAATAATCATTTGACCACATCCTGGGGGGTAGTTGGGGGTTACTGGTTGAAATTGAAACTGAAGGTTTAGACCTCTTAGAAAGGATGAGAATTAGGGATTTCATGAATGCAGCTTGGGCTACTTAAAGGGCAGCGAACTAAATGTCAAGCGTCTGAAAATAAAATACAGCATCAGTCATCTGATATCAACTTATCACATCTTTTCTGTGTTTGCTCTTTTTTCATGGCAGCCTTCCTGATAAGAAAAGAGTCGAGGTGGATAATGCAGATAATCACCTTGAGGCCTCAGACCGAATGAAGCTGGTATAATCAATCACTCCATTATTTAATCAAGATATGATCATCGCTTTTTTCTAGCTTTTTTATTTTAGGAATTTGAAGGTACTACTTATATATGCATTGTTAGATGCTGAAAAAAAAAATACATTTTTCTTTTCCCTTTTTGGTCTAGTTGGTATCATGAACGCCCAGGACAGCCAGAAATTTTAACAAAAAATATATTTTCACGCGTTTAGTATGGGATACATGAATAGAGAATTGATTTTGAGGAAGGCATATATGTTTGACATAATTAATCCCATTCCATACAGTTGGGATATTGATGGTCTAGTTTTATATCATTCTCTGCAGTCCACAGACATAATATATTACTTCTGGACAATTATTTACAAGCAAGATTTTCATGCCTCTAAAGTATGGGTTTGATCTTGTTCCAGGATATGGGGTATCTTACGGAATGTGCTAAAGCTAGGAAAAAACAAGCCCCTACAAGTAATGTCCAACATACTCGGAAGCAAGAGGTGCGTACCAGAACTGTTCATCACAATTCTTTTCTTTTTTTTTTTTTTTGGTGTTACAAAGGAGGTCTAAGACATGGTATGAGGAGAGGGAGGGTAGGCTAAAATTCAGGCAAAGCGGTCTGGGTGAGATTTGACCTCGGGATCAAGCAGTCCTCAAAGAGGACTTGGTGCCACTTGAGCTACAGCTCTTGGGAATTCATTACAATTCTTTTGTTGCATGTTGTACTGCAGCCATATTTTCTGCAGTATGGCTCAATCAGCCATTTTCTTTTAATCATGATTCAGTTTTTTCTAGTGGCTCAGCATACTTCTGAGTTCTGCCTGATAACTGTCTATTTCGTGCATAGTAATTTTTTTAAAAATTATCTTGTGGCAGATTCTACAGCTAGAGAGAAGATTACAAGACCAATTTGAGGTCAGATGCACGTTAGAAAAGGCAATTGGATACAGACCTTCATCTCTTGTTAATTCAAATGACATAATGATGTCTAAGGTTTGAACTTTTCAAAAAAATTTGGGACTATAAATGTACATTTGCATCAGTTGTTTTAATTTTTGTTTTTCAATGGGTGTGACATATCCTGTATTAACAGACTGTTTTATATATGCTCTCTTAACCATAAAAGAACATTGATGTTGCAAGCATACATATAGTTTTGCCTTATGCATGCTAGCCTGATGGCAAATAGTTTTGTGGCTCAATTCTGCCATGTATGTGTCTCCAATCATGAGATTATCGTGCAGCGGCCTGTACATGATTGTTTATTGTTATAGGGATCTATTGTTAATTTAAATCTCTGGTATGACTTTCTTGTTCATGTGTCGCTTTCTGTTTGTCAAGTTTTATTTATTTTGGTTGTTTTTGTGATTCCAGCCAGCCACAGAATTAATTAAGGAAATTGCAGTGTTAGAGTTGGAAGTTGTGTATTTGGAACAACATCTTCTATCCTTGTACCGGAAAGCATTTGATCAACAAGTATCTTCTGTATCTCCTTCTGCCAAGGAGGAAAGAGTCAAGTCTCCTCTAACAACACCTAGAGCAAGATTCATTGAAGTTTCTAAGCCTGAGTTCTTAACCAAAAGAGGATGTTCTGCAGTACAATCTAATGATCATGTGCTTGAGACTCTGCAAGAGGAGCATAATGGGTATGAGCTTGAGACTCTGAGCAAAGAATACAATGGAAGTCAGCCAGAAGAAAATAATTTAGATTCTGGTGTATATCGTTGCCACTCCTCATTATCCCAGTGTTCAGCATTTACAACAAGAGCATCTCCTCCAGCAGAATCTTTGACTAAATCTCTGCGTGCCTGTCATTCCCAACCATTGTCCATGATGGAGGTAAATCATGTTTCATGGAAAATTCTTTTACCTGTTTTTATATGTAGTTTGGCTCCTAGCACATTGTGTTGCTGCAATCATACCATTCTTGCAGCAATCAAACTCTTGTTTTTATCTTTCTGGAAGAATAAATGACAACATATATGCTCTCGAATGTGAAGTTCTGTTCTTTCCACTTGTCTATGCAACAATATCGGCATTAGTTGTAGATAAATATTGATCTTTTTGGAGGCCTTCTTTGGATTTTGACTCATAGTTGATTCTATACAGTATGCCCAAAGTGCTTCATCAAATATAATCAGTCTGGCAGAACATCTTGGTACCCGCATATGTGATCATGTTCCAGATACACCTACTAGGCTTTCTGAGGATATGGTCAGATGCATATCAGCTATATATTGCAAACTTGCAGACCCACCTATGACAAATCCTGGCCTGTCATCTCCCAGTTCATCCTTGTCCTCAATGAGTGCCTTTTCTATTGGAGATCAAGGTGATATGTGGAGTCCAGGGTTCAGGAACCATTCCTCTTTTGATGTACGGTTAGACAATCCTTTCCATGTGGAAGGACTCAAGGAGTTTAGTGGGCCATACAGCACCATGGTTGAGGTATCATGGATTTATAAAGATGGTCAGAAATTGGGTGATACAGAGCAGTTGCTCCAGAATTTTAGGTGAGCCTATTAATATCTGATTAAAATAATGAAAATCTCATGTGAGAAGCACATAAAGTCTTTGGTCTCTTGGAGTTGCAATGGGCATGTCCTTTTATGTTGTTTCAGGTCACTTATTTGTCGATTAGAAGAAGTAGATCCTGGGAAGTTAAACCACGAGGAGAAGCTAGCTTTCTGGATCAACTTACACAATGCTTTGGTGATGCATGTAATTATTATTCTCAAAAATATGTCTCCCTTTAATAGTTTTTCTATTTCTCTCACTTGATTAATTGAATCTGTTTTTTGGTTTCTAATAGGCATTTTTGGCTTATGGGATTCCACAAAACAATGTGAAAAGAGTCTTTCTTCTTTTGAAGGTAAAAACTGAGAGTAGTAGCTTTAATAGTCAACTAAAGGATGAAACTCCTGAGCCTATATCCTTGCTCTATGTCATGCTCTTTGCAGGCTGCATATAATGTTGGGGGTCATACTGTTAGTGCAGACACAATACAAAGTGCTATACTCGGGTGCCGAATGTCTCGCCCTGGACAGGTGAATCCTACAATCCCCAACCCCTTCCCCTATTAAAAAATGAAAAAAAAAAAAAAAGAGAGAGCGAAAGAAGAATGGAAGTGCCATTCAGAAATATTTTTGAAATATCTCCACAACATGCAAAGTTTTTTTCTTTTTCTTTTTTTTTTTAATCTTATTGACTTGTGACTTACATGGGGGCTTCTTCTAACTTACTTCCTCTTGTAGTGGCTCCGCTTGTTCTTTTCTCCCAGGACAAAATTCAGAGCTGGAGATGGACGACAAGCATATGCAATCGAGCATCCTGAGCCTCTTTTACACTTTGCACTCTGTTCAGGAAACCATTCTGATCCTGCGGTACTTATCCCAATTCTTACTCGATGAATACTTGATATTTGTTTGGGAAAATTCATTCTGCATTGGCAAATCAAATTGACAAAAACGAAGCACCAATCATTTTGACCTGGAATAATTTCACTGAGACATATCTAATTTATGTGCAACACTATTTGAAATACCAGGAATTAAATCACTTGTAAAGGTTGTTTCCATACCTGCATTTGACTTTACCATTCCATATGTAATGGTTGCCTTGGTGTTATTACATTTACTTCTGGATAAATTAAATTACTTTTTGCTGTGTTTAATATGGATTTATCCTACAAGAGTGGACTACTACAGAGGGAGACGTCATGAAAGAAAATATAAATGTACCATTCCATGTAACCCATGATAGCCTCTTCTAGGAATGCTAAAACCAAACAAGTGCGCAGGGGACTAAACCAAGTAAATGTATATGGACGAACAGATGAACGTATTAACCATTATTCACTTGCTTAACTTCAATGGGTTGTTTTATCTTGTAATGAACTTTGACATGCAGGTACGTGTATATACACCAAAGAGAGTGTTTCAAGAACTAGAAGTTGCAAAGGAAGAGTACATTCGAGCTACATTCGGGGTGCGCAAGGACCAGAAAATACTTTTACCAAAGCTTGTTGAGTCATTCACCAAGGACTCGGGTTTGTACCCTGCTGGAGTCATGGAGATGATCCAACAGTCTCTGCCTGAATCCCTAAGAAAGAGTGTTAAGAAATGCCACCTTGCAAAATCCCGGAAGAGCATAGAATGGATTCCACACAACTTCACTTTTCGATATCTCATATCGAAGGAGCTGGTAAAATGATTACATACATGCCTTGGTAGCGTTAATTCTGACTATGGGATACGGTCTGGGTCTGCATTGTTTGCTCTATTTATTCTTTTGTACAAAAGTAGACAAGGTAGCAGCAACAGCAAAATCTAATATTGCAATGTCTTGCCATGTCAGTTTTAGTATCTGTAATTGCTATAGTCTATCAATAGAGTTGAGATTCTGCTGTGAGCAGTGTAAATAATTTGTTGCCATAATAAATTGTCACCGGGAATGCGCACGCATTTGGTAATCCAAAACTATGTTTTGTGATTTTGTGACTTGCATCTTGCCATGTCGGGCTTTGCTGTAATGCCGTTAGCTTACAGATAAAACAAATAGTAGAACACGTGACAATGAAAGCAGGTGCATTGAGATCACCACTATTCATAATATGAACCCATCCCGCGGCAGCGGGTAAATCATAAATGGATTATGTAGTTAGCACATTTCTTCCCGAGTTTAACGGGGGTTACTCTGGAATCAGTTTTTTTTTTTTTCTGAACATGAGTAATTCAACGGGTAGTTAAATATTTATTGGATGTTAATTATACTTGGTAGATTTTATACATCTTTTTGTGAGAATTAATAATTAATAAGAGTATATTACTTCAACATTTTATCTATTTATTTTATTTTTTCACAAACTTTTCTTTACTTTCAAGATCTATATATATTTCTTAAGTATTTTAAAAATTTTATACATACTTTCGTAAATATTTACATATACTTTCTTTGTATTTTAAAAATATGCTATACATAAATTCTTTGAGAAAAAAAAATCTATGTAGGTTTTAGAAATAGAGAGATTTTTATAAAAATAAAAACATAAATAAAATAAAGGTTGAAGTAATTTGCTCAATCAATAAATATATGATAACTAAGTCTACACAAATAAAAAGCTAATACATCAATATTTTTAAAATAAAATAACTGTCTGGTATAGAAGTTTATGTAAATTTATATAATTATCGAATATAAAATAATAAAGAGTTAATTTTTTATTAATTGGGATTTACCTTACCCGAGTTTAATGTTCAAAAGTATGAGCTTTGAGTCATCTCCCAATATAAGGCAATAACGTGTTTAGATTTTTCTTGTTCAACGTTGACAAAGTAGGAAATTTCACCATGTAAAACTAGCTACTTCACAGAAACCCAAGTGACAATAGCATGAAGCAGTGAAAAAAAAAATCTTGTGATGAGATTTTGGATTCACTTGAGACAATCTGTACAGTATTTGATGGGCCAATCCACATTCTGTCCCTTGCCTGTTCAAGTGAACTCCAGGCATAATTGGTCAGCGAGATTGAGTTATAGGCTTGCAGGTCCAGAAACCACAAAACACAAAGGCAATGGCTCATTTTGCTTAAAACACCTCTCTATTGAGTTAAGCTAAGACAAGAGTTTTATCTTTACAACGAAGATTGGGGATCATTGAGATTTCATTGACTGTGCGGCCTAATCAATCACCCCGTCATCATTGTGAATTTTGTAATATATATAGTGTGTGTGACAATGGGAGAGAGAAAGAGAAAGAGAGAGAGACATCTATAAACTAACAGTAATTTATTAGCAATTTAGAAAAGGGGCTTGAAAGATCCACTACAACATGAAGCATCAAACCCATGCAATCTTCACTGCCATGGTAGCTGATTCTCCTTATGAGACCCAACTCATAATTCATACTATGAATTTATGATATGGAGTATGGAGATCACTCTCACATTACACACACATCCAACATTATCAGCATTACTTCACAAGACAAGAATTACAACTTTAAACAGATAGAAAAAGAGGCAGATAACACAAGGAAGAGTTAGGTGGTATGTGGAACATCATCAGTATCAGTAAGGGCTCTCCCCAACGACGTTTCCAGGTGGATCACAGAAACAAATGGTCAAGTAGGCCTGCTCCTTTGCGCACCCCACCTCGGTGGACTTCCTCCACACCACCTGCGTATAGACGCCGCACTTGTGATTCGCCACGCACGAGTTGTCGGTGTGGTTGTAGAATTGTCTCTGCTTGACCCACTCCCCCACGGCCATGCTCGGCGTCACGGCCACGCCGCGCGCCCATATCTGGTTGGCGCCGTACTTTCCGGCGGTTAAGTTTGCGAACTCGCATCCCATTTTATCTCTTTGGTAGCGCGCGAGTCTGCCAGTGGCGTTGGCCAGCTGCTCGCTCCAGTTGACGACTTGAACGCCCATGCGGCTCTTGCCTGGTTGTGTGCTTCTAGGAACTCCCTGGTGGCTGCTGGTAGCGGCGGCGCCACCGCCTACGGCGCGGTGGGTGCCCTTGCCCCGTGGGCTGAGACAAGGAAGATGGCCAGGGCCGCCAGTAGAAACAGAGGATAATGGGCCATTTTCATTTTCATTGGACCTCATCTGCTGTGCTGCAAACGCAACTGTAATTAATTCCCCATGCTATACCGAAATCAAGTCACGGATGGGCAAATTATTTACAGAGACGATGCGAAAAAAGGACTCTTTCCCCCATTAATATTTTTATTGAAATTTTTTTGGTAAATTGCATTGGATGTTGCTTTTTTTTTTAGGATGTATTGGATATTACTTTGTTCTTTAATATTTATTTTATATCTTATTTTAAGTTTTAAAATGAAGGTAAATTCTAAAACGTTTGGATTTATATTCTAGATTAAAAATAATTTTTAATCTCTCAAAAATATATTATTTATTAATTTCGTTTTTTAAAAATTAATTATATCGATTAAATTCTTCATGTTTTAAATTATTTATAAATTTTATTCTTTTATTTTTTTTAATTTTATTAATTTAGTCATTTAAAAAGATTAAGTTATTATAAATTTAAATTTTAAAAAATTAAATTAATAAAAAAATTTTATAAAAAATAAAATTGATAAATAATATATTTTTTAATAATTAAAAATATAATTTATTCTAAATTCTATTAACTCCCTCATTGATAGCCAATAAATATCACTGTGAACTACCACTAAGACTTATAACATATTTTTACTTTAAAATGCGTAGCCTTCCCTAAACTTTTATCTACCAAAAAAAAAAGTTTTAAAATACATACATAATTTTAACATCATTGACAAATTTAGAGATTCAAACTGACAGCATTAATTTCATTAATTTTGAAAAAAATTTAGCTCAATTTTAAATTTTCATAAGATTTCGAAACAATTTATCAAGAAATTTTAAACTTTTTTAACATTTTTATTTTTGGATTTTTAAATTTATTTAGAAGGTTAATTAAATTATACGGGATAGTCATGGGACCATTGGGTCGTTGCATTGAGTGGTTGAAACAGTATTATTAATTCTCATAATAAATACTTAGAATTTATAAACTATAACTAACAATTAACAAATATTTAACTATTAATTAAAATATCGGTATTTAAAAAAATAGGCATAGAAAAGATTCACACAAAATAAATCATAATATTCTAATGAAAATAATAATTTTATATTCTTCTAACTAATATTTTTAATAATTTTTTTAATTAATAAATAAAATATATATATTAAAGAATTTTGCAGTGAGTTTTTAAAGATATTAATAGCATGTTTAGAAACACATTTGGGGCATGAAAAGGTTGTTTAAACTTTCCAAAATTAAATTTGAAGACATTTCTTCATGTTTGACAGAAATTACTTTTTCTTCAGCTTCGCCGTGATTTCCTTCTCAAACTTTGATTTGAGTATAAGCAAAATTTGTTACTTCTGCTTTATAGTAAAAGGTAATTAATAAAATTTTGACATTTTTAATCTTGATGTTCTTTTTAATAGCTTTTATTTTATTTTATTTTATTATTAATATTAACTATTTATATCTTTTTTGATAATTATATATTCAAAAATAATTTTGAAAAATATTATTAAATAATATTTATTTATTAAAATTAATTTTTAAATAAAATTTTTTAAGCATATATCACTTCATTTAAAATTTATTTTTTTTATTTAAACTCAAGTTTATAAAATTAAATATATTTAAAATTAAATTTATAAAAATTAATTTAAATATATATTAAATATTTTATTTTTTTATTTAATATTTATTTTATTAAATATTATATAAATTATTAAGATAAAATATTAAGAAGATATAGCAAAAATTACATGATCTTCGAGTGAAACATGTCCCCAATTTGCAGTATATTTAATTTAACTTTTGAAACTTCTAAATTATAATTTAAATAAAATTTATAAGATACGTATTTTTACTTAAAATATAATTTAAAATTTTTTAAAAGTTAAACCACATAATCTATTAGTGAATTTTTGCGTTGGAGTATGGAGAGGCCAAGACATCGTAATTTGAACCATAGAAATGGAGGGCATGCGGCATTATGGCCCGTGGTACGGACTGCCTAGTGCGTCAAGAAAAAGTCAGCGCGTGGCCGTGGGTTTGTGTGCTTTCTCATGTGCTGTCAGGTGGTGGCTGGGTTAGGAGCTTGTGGATTTGGGTGCGCATTAAAAAGTCGAATGCCATTTATCAGACGTAGCCTAAGAAAGTTCAGGCACTTCAATGGTAAGGCTGAGAAAGGAAAGTTAAGGCCCGTCAATGGCAGGGGTAAGCAGGATTTATCAATTTACAGGTGACTCTTTTTTTGCTTATTAATGATTACAAATATTTTATTGATAACACAATCTCATAATCAATATTTAAGGTCTATTAAATATAATTAATAATTAATAAATATTTAAAAATTCATTGTCAAAATATGGGTATTGAAATAAGAGAATTGATATATATTTTTATTTTTTTAAGTATTACTATATTTAAGAGTTGCTAAATATTTATTAATTATTTTTATAATAATAAAATTTTAACATTTATAAAAATTTCATTTATTTATATTATTATAAAGGGTATTTTTCTTTTATATAAAAGTTATATATTATATTCGTTGGTTCATATTGTATACAGAGAATTATCTTTTTAATTTTTTATAAAATTATTTTTATTAATTAATTAATTTATAATTATAATAAATTATAATTAACTAATAAAATAATTATATAAAAAACAGATTGAAAAATACGATAATGACACTCAAAATGTTAATAATTAATAAAATATTTAATAATTCATTAAATTACTAATAAAAAAGTAGCCAAACAATCTAAAATAATTATCCTATAGATGCTTATATGTATAAGAAGTTGAAGGGAAATCAAAAGAGTACCATGCGCCTCTTAAGAACATGACACGTGACAGTGCTAACTTGGATAATTGCGTTAAAGACATAAAATTATCTAAAAAACCAATAAAATTGAGATATGTGTTTCTTATTTTCTTTTCCAGATTTGGCTGCGACGTGGATATGTGCATGTATTGTTGGGAATGCCATTATGCCACCGTGAGAATGTGAAGGGTGAAGAGATGCGCTTAGAACAAAAAAGATGCGACAAGTAAAATATAATAATATTAGAGAAAAAAAAAAGTATATATTCTATTCATCCTATGAGTTATTAATTTATAAGTTTGGATTAATTCGACACTCATACATAGATATTAGGTCACACTCTTAAGAATTATTGGATATTATATAAAATAGGATTTAAGTGAAACATAATTATTAAGTTTAAGCGAGTTGTGCTAAATCAAGTATATATCTTAAAACTTTGATTTTTGAAAAAAAATTTCAGTTTAAATAATTTATTTTCTGAAGATAACATGAAGTGTTAGAGAAAAAAATTAATTAGTTGAGTTATTAGATAGCAGTATATTCAACACAAAGTATAATTACTTAAGTAATTAATGAAATATTAAATTACCTAAAACCGGATCACATATGTTTAAGAGTGATCTTTATTTAAAATCTTCTTGTCTAAACTAATGCACTATGCACTAGTTAACAAAAACCAAAAATAAAAGTTATATATTGTATTCATCGGTTCATCCATTAAGTCATGAGTGTATAGTTTTTTTGGATTAATTTGACACTCCATACGTAGATATTATTAGGCCACACGCAAGATTCATAGGTGTTAGTTCTTTTTTTCCTTATGTAATGTTTGAGTCATTTTAATTTTGAAGTTAAAAGAAGTCATTTAAAATTTCAAATTAATTAATAAAATATATTTTTTTATTTTTAAAATTTCAGACACTGAACCTTTAACACGTAGCAAGTCTTTTCTTGTTTTTTGGTCAGAATACTTAACAAGTCTGAGGTTCACAGATTCACAGTACAGATGTGAGGCCAATATATATTTTTTCAGCAATTGTGTTTCCTGGGCTAGAATACAGGACCCGTTGCTTCCCTGGGTGGTGCAGGGGCCCAAATTTGTACCTTTAGTGGGTTGGATTCTAACTGGGTGGATTGCTATAGACCCAAAAAGGGGTTGGAATTGCAATGTACCAACTAGCAGTTTTTTGTTTGTTTGTTTTTTTTTCTAATATTCTAGTGGTTCAGTGGTGACACAAGGTTTGTACAAGTGAAGTATAAGCTACCTGGGTGTGCAGCTCTCAATGGACAGAAAAAAGTACTAGAATTTCACTATTTCAGGGTACTAGTACTTGATAGTAATAGGGGGTAATCAGAAAAATTTAAAAACAAATGGCAAACCAACAAATGCTAGTTAGATTTTTCAATTCCCAGTTTGTTTTGCATTTTGGAGTTTCCGAAATTAATTATACCATTCCAAAAACCAATTCTCACAATAATTGTACTTGTTTACTTTAGTTAAGATTTTTAGAATAAAGAAAAAGTTATAATGAAAGTGACTCAAGAATAATTTTTACAATGAATAAAAAGTTTAACGTGGGACTCAATAGCTTTTTAGAAAGATCCTTACAAATAACGCCACAAAATTAATATTAACAAGTGAAATCTAATAATTTTCTAAAAATATTCATACAATTATATTTTAAAAGTAATTATACTTTATAATACTAAAAAAATTGATAATTATAGTATCATTTTTTTTCTCAAAACTAATGCATTTACAATCTAACACAAACTAACCCGCTTTAATTTGGGATAAGGGTCAGGGTTGCGTAAAACTTATGTGATATTTATTGAATTTTTTATTGAGATTTCTTCAATAATTATCTTTTTTTTATAATTTTTTCTTCAATAATTATCTAATAGTTAATATTGTCAATTGAACGAATATATCATAGCAAAGAAGTACTATAATAAAGAGATATTTCAGTTGTTCTGTTATAATGTTGTAGCATTGTCCTTCCTGATCAGTGTTGGAAGTGACCTTGGGTAGATACCCATTAATGAGTTCCTTGGAGCCTTGTATATCCTCTCGTTTTAAGTAATGAATTTCTATCTTTCTCAGGTAAAATATATATATATATATATATATATATTTAGTTTCGAATTTTCTCAATCACTTATTGATATCAATTTACTTGCATAGGCAATTCATGCTGGGCACAATTGTAATTATATATAATTAAGATCCATAGAATAGTAAGTCTCGTACAAGATTTTGAGAATATCTATTACAGACATTGTGTTTATGTCAGAATTTTATTTCTTTATATGTATATATTTTTTGTCTTGAGTGCAGTAGTGAATCCCAAGATGTCCAACTCCAATTCAGAATAAGGAGAGAACTGTTGAAACAAATCCTTCTGGAACAAGAGTGGATTCAAATCCAATGCTCCAACTCCAAGACTTGAGAAGAAATCCTTGTCAATAATATTATCTCCTTCACTGTTTGAAACATAAGTTTGTGCCCTTCCAACTGGACATGTGGGTTCTGCATCCAACTGAATTCTGTGGTTCAGTGAACGACAAATTTTCCGCCACGTTTTTTCTTTGTTGGGCGAAGCACACGAATTCGAGTTACAAATATATACCTTTTTAATTAGGGTGGACCTTTTTCTGAACAAAGCCAACGACGAACCCAAAATCTATTTTCATACTGCATTTCACTGCTTATTATTCTGTGGGGCACATATTAATCAGTATACACTGACAAGAGTGAACCAATTTCCTAATTCACATCCATTAATTACTCATTCCGCAGCTGCTCGAACTCCCACTGGTGTGCTACCCAAGCTCCAAAGAATGACCATGCTTTGCGAGAAGATTAGCACAAAAATTTCCTTCAGGAGGAGTAGTAATAAGGCAAACAAACAAGTATGTCTTATTTAAATTTGTTCATTTATTGACTGATTTTTTTTTTAATTTGATTCAGACTTATTTATTTTATTACTAAATGAAGGTAACCATGTTTAAGACTTTTTAAATATAATTCCAAGTTATTAAATAACTATGTTGATTGTGATTAGATAACACCTCCACTGAAATGATTATCCTCAAATTGCCCAACACGAGGCGTTTTATTTATCTCCGCGAAAAGGAAGCTAGGCAAATTCTTCGCCTTCCATTATTGTAAGCAAATATTAGTGTTGCATCGGATACTTATCATTAAATTAAAAATTATAACTATTAGTCTAATTTAATTCTAATTTTATTTAAACCTTATCAAGATAGGATATTAATTCATTTTAGCAATAATTCTCTTCCTAACACCTTGGACCTATAGTTACTTTACTTTTTTGAGAATTCAACCTATAATCTTAATTTTGATACTATTTATTATGCTAAATATTTATTATTAAATTAAAAATTATAATTATTAATTAAGATGTAATTCTTTTAACTTTAATTTATTAATAAATATTATAATTTAATCTAACTTTAACTTTATCTTAACCTTGCCTCTGCCAACAATTATTTCTTTTTTTTTTTTATAGAAACCACTTAACCTACAATTAGTAAACCAGGTGCGGAGTGCGGACCTCGTGCTTGAAGATTTTCTACTATATGTCACCATCCATTTCACAATCATACTATCTGTCAGTCTGACATTCGATGCAAAGTAACAAAAAAATATATTAACATTATCACCGTCATGAGTAACAAATATATAATAATAAATTTAATCGATTGAACCTATTGTTTTTGAGAAGCATTGATTGGACCTTTTTCTTATTAAGGTAATAAAAGGTAATTCCAAGTTTTAATTAAAGGTTGAAATTGCTTTAATGTATATATTGTATTTGATTCATTTTGACGATATGAAGCCCAAGTGCTATCATAGTAGTAATTAACATCAAGTCACCTTTCTTTGACTATGGTCGTCTGATCATTGGGAGGAAAGTTCCAAAATAGGTTTCTACCCTGAGGAATATATATTTTCTTATTTTCTTGCATATGTATTTATGTGTATAAAACCAATATCGGTAGCACTTTACCTCACATGATTAATTTTGATAGCCCTTTATCTTCTTGTGATAAATTATTTTGTTAACTTGAATTATAAATTTATTAATTTTAATTAATATAATTATAATTTCTTTAATTTTTAATTTTTTAATTTTTTAAAAATTCATATAATAACTTAATTATATATTATCTAAGACAAATAGTAATAAAATAGTACTTTCTAAGTTAGTGGAGAGGAAATTAAATTTAATCATTTAATTAAAATAAATAATTAATTCTTATTTCAACTGATTTGAATTTTAATTTATGTAATTATTTTTTTTAAATATTGATTCTTATAATTTTATTATTTTGAATTTTAATATCTACCATTAAAATATTAATCTTTATATTTTTTACTTATTTTAATTTTAATTTTTCTAATTTATATTTATTAAAATATTTATCCTTATAATTTCAATTATTAAAGTATTAATTTTAAAAAAAACTATAAAAATTAATATAAAAAATCATAAAGATTAAAATACAAATCAAATAAAATTATAAAAATTATTTATTTATTTTAACTTAATCCTTTTTATACAATAACGGGCCAATGCCCAACAGAAAAGAAAACTACAAGCAAACGGAAACTAACAGAGTAAGGAAGTCCCGACAAGATCAGCTTGGATGAGTTACAATATGAGGACTATCAAGCTCAATTTAGCCATGTAATACAATGCATGTTTGACTTTAATTAATTTTTTTAAAAAATATTTTATTCAAAAGCTCTCGTAATAAATTTTATTTATAAATTATTTTAAATATAAAATAAAATAATTTAAATAAACACTAAGAGATTTCAATCCTTGAGAGTGTATGGGAGACGTCTCGATTTATTATGATAAATATATATTTGGTAATAGTTTTTTACAAACAAAATCATTTTTTTAAAAAAAATTATTTTTTTTAAAAAAATCATTTTTTTAAAAAAATATTTTTAAAAATTTTAATTATAAAATAAATTAATTTAAAGACACAAAAGCAAAATCATAAAGGTGAAGTTGCTTTCTATATATAACAACCTTTTGATAACCACTAGACCAAATCATCTCCAAAAACCAAGCAAAATGCCTCACGACTCAACTAAAAAAAAAGAAGAGCACACCCCAATATGATGAAATGAGCATTTCATCTATAGAAACTGTTGCCTCTAAGGATGCCTTTACACCTTGCTTCTCCCAGGTTCTCCTTCAAAGTTCTATCAGTATTAATTAAGCATTATGGGATAAAGTACACCGAATTAAACTCTTTGAGAGAGTTAATACGATCAATATTTTAATGAGTTATTGATGTATTTTCTTACTCTTATTAATTTGTTTTTTCAAACCCCTCTACCTCTCCGTTCTCACATCTAAAGCATAAAAACCTACACAGCAGCACCATAATTAATTAATGTGAGAAATTTAGAGAAAAGTAAATCAATGTCTTATTGAGCAAATAGGGAGTACGACGCATAAGGCTAGCAAATCAAAGCATCCTTATTAATCCTTTGTCTTAAAGTGTCATATTAGAATTTTATTGACAAAAATCCTATTTTAATCCATGTTCGTTCTCAAATTAATCCTTATTAATTTTTATAATTTAATATTTCACTGATCAAAATTCACGTCAATTTAATTTCTTATAAGGTGAATTTGAAACAAAGTTTGATTACAAGAACACCAAATTAAGACAAATTTTGATCAATAAAAGATTACTTTACAAAAATGTATACACGAAGTATTAAATTAAAAATAAACAAATTAGTGAAGGATCAAAATAAATTTTTTGTCTAATTTAATAATACCATAACTCATTTATTAAATGGATTAACTTGACTCGGACCTTTTTAATACTAGTCAAATTTTTACAGACTGTGTTTGTTTTATTTATTTGACTAATGGAAATGGATGTTGCGCAAAAAAAAAATTTACTATAAAAAAAGTGTTTTGAACGCTGTCTCGTATTGGGTGAAATATAAATTAAAGATGATAAGATATTCATAAATTGAGTTGGATTAAATTAGATTTTAAAAAAATAAATGTCTAAATAAACTTTGGATTGGGTTAGTTTTGTAAATTTTTTTTCAAGCAATACGAACAAATCTAAACTAATCAAGGTTAAATTAAGTTAGTTTGGATCATCAAGTTACTCATATTTTTTTTACAAATTATAAATAAAAAAATTTATAATAAATAATAGTTTAAAAAAATGAAAACAAAGAAAAAGTTTGACTTTGAAAAACAAAAACTAAGAAGACGAGATGAAAAAAAAAATCAAAACATAACATTGAGCTAAAAAATTTTGATTTATAAAAAATTATTATAAAATAAATAAATAAAATAAAAAAATTAAATTATCAAATGAGTAATCAAGTTACCATCCAAATAAATTAATATCAATTTTGGTCTAAATACATTTTATTCATTTAGACCGAATTATCTAACTTAACTTTTTTTTTTTTTACCTGGAACAACCCAATAAACGCCCTAAAACATGCTTTTAATTAGATGAGGCAAGTGAATGGCACCAATAATTTGCGAATGGCGCAAGGATGGGATAAAATAGGCTTAAAGTATGAAAAGATAGCTATTAGCCACCTAGTTCCACAAATGAAAAGGACGACCACGGAAAATATGCGAAAGAAAGGGAGCGACTTCCATACTCCCGGTCCAGTAGGGAGCATTGGTGCTCCAATTGATAAGAACCGTTGATTTATAATAACAAAAAATAAAGGGTTATAATTAAATACCAATAACTTGTTGAACAGGTTAAACAAAAATAAATTAATTTATGAACAAACTTTTAATTATTACAATCCAGTATTGTTAATTAATCCAAAATTCAAACATTCAAAAAATAAAAAATTAGAAAAATTATTTTAAAAAAAAATAATAATTATGACCAAAAAAATTTAAAATTTAATTTTTCTTATATTAATTATTTATAAAAAAATTTAGTTTATTTCACTGATAATTATATAAAATATATGAAATATCACTTGAAGAATTTTTTTCTATCTTTGACCAGGGTATCCCAACAAGTATATAGTAAGACTAACAATTCAGATCGAGAAGAGTGGTTAGGAAAAGCTTTTATCAAAATGATACATTTTTAAAAAAGTACAATACAAGAACTTTTGAGGATGTCATTAATTTTAATATTATTCTTATCCAAGAATATTTTATTAATTTTAGATAATTTTTTATCTAAAATTATTTTTAAAAAAATTATCAAGAATATCAAATAATTAAAAATATTCTAAAATAAGTATTTGGCATAACAAAAATATAACACAAAAGAATTAAAAATTATTTTTAAGAAAAATAATAATTATGACACCAAAAAAAATTAGAATCTAATTTTCTTATGTAAATTATTTATAAAAAATTTTAGTTTATTTTATCAATAACTATATAAATTATATGAAATATTACTTGAAAAAATTTTTTTTTTCTCGGTCTTTGACCAGGGTATCCCCAAAGATAATACTGTAATACTAACCCTTCGGATAGGGGATAGTTGTTATGTAAAGCCTTATTCAAAATGATACATTTTTAAAGAAATGCAATACAATGACTTCTCAGGAGGTTATCAATTCTAATATTACTTTAGTCCAAGCATGCTTTACTAATATCAGATAATTTTTTATCCAAAATTATTTTCAAAAAATTGTCAATAATATCAAATAATCAAAAATATTTTAAAATAAATATATAATAAAATAAAAATATTAAAAAAAATTATTTTTAAACAAAATAATAATTATGCACAAAAAAAATTTACAATCTAATTTTACTTATATTAATTATTTATGAAGAATTTTATTTTGTTTTATCAATGATTATATAAATTATATAAAATATCACTTGAAAAAAAAAAATTTTTGTCTTTGACTAAGTTATCCCCACAAGTATTACTCTTAAACCTACTCTTTAGGTCAGAAGTAATGGTTAATTAAAATATTCTTCAAACGAGCACATTTTTAAAGAAGTGCAATATAAGGATTTTTCAATAAAGTAACAGTTTTAATATTACTCTCGTCCAAATATGCTTTACTCATTTTAGACAAATTTTGGTCTAAAATTATTTTCAAAAAACTGTTAAGAATATCAAACAATAAAGAATATTTTAAAATAAATACTTGGCACAGTAAAAATATAACACCAAAAATTTAAAAAATTATTTTTAAACAAAATAATAATTATGACAAAAAAATTTAGATTCTAATTTTTCTTATATTAATTATTTATGAAGAATTTTAGTTTATTTCATCAATAATTATATAAATTATATAAAATATCACTTAAGGAAAGATTTTTTTTTTGTTTTTAAGCATGCATTCTATAGGTATTACTGTAAGATTAACCCTTTAGGTCGAGGTAGTAGTTAAGAAAAGCCTTATCTAAAATAACATATTTTTAAAGAAGTGCAATGCAAGAACTTATTAAAAGTTTATCAATTCTAATATTTCTGTTATCAAAGCACCCTCAACTAATTTTAAACAATTTTTTATCTAAAATTATTTTTAAAAAATTTTTAAGAATATCAAATAATCAAGAATATTTTAAAATAAATATTTGATACAGTAAAAATATTACACAAAAAATTTAAAAATTATTTTTAAACAAAATAATAATTATGACACAAAAAAAATTGAAATCTAGTTTTTCTTATATTAATTATTTATGAATAATTTTCGTTTATTTCATCAATAATTATATATAAATTATATGAAATATCACGTGGGAAGGGTTTTTATTCTTTTTTTTAATCTTTGATCAGGTTAAACTATAGATATTACTGTAAAACTAACCTTTTTAGTTGAAATTGTAAAATTTTAAATATATCTAATTTAAGTTATATAGAGATAAATTTATATAACTTTTTATAAAATTCAAAAAATCACAAGAAATGTATTCTTATATTCTTGTTTTTACTCAACAGATAACTAATAAATTATGATTAGTAATTAAACTTAAAGCCATTTAATAGCAAAACCTGCTTCTAACATTAGCTGATAACTTGTCTACAAAAGTTAATAACAGATACTAAGGTGGTAGATAACAAAAGAAATATTTTAATAACCTTTCAAGTAATTAAATAATAAGTTCTATGGATTTTTAACCACAAAAAAGGTATTATCATATTTTCATTCTTACTCAACAGATAACTAAACAATTATAGTTAATAAATACACTTAAGGCGATTTAAGAGTAAAATCCGCTTCTAACATTAGTTGATAACTTGTCTACAAAAATTGATAATAGATACTATACTGGTTGATAATAAATAAAATATTTTAATAACCTTTCAAGTAAGTAAGTAATAAGTTCTATGGATTTTCAACCATAAAGAAAATATTTTCATATTCTTATTTTTACTCAAACAGATAATTAATCAATCATTGTTAGTAATTACACTTAAGGTCATTTAAAAGTGAAACCCGCTTCTGACATTGATTGATAATTTGTTTACAGAAATTGATTGATAACTTGTTTACAGAAATTGATAATAGATGCTAGGCTGGTTGATAACAAATAAAATATTTTAATAACCTTTTTAGTAATTAATTAATAAGTTCTATGAATTTTTAATCACAAAGAAAGTATTCTCATATTTTTATTCTTACTTAATAAATAACTAACTAATCATGATTAGTAAGTACAATTAAGGTTATTTAAGAACGAAACTACTTATGACATTGATTGATAACTCGTCTACAAAAGTTGATAACAGATGTTAAGCTGGTTGATAACCAACGAAATATTTTAATAACCTTTCAGATAATCAAGTAATAAGTTTTATAGATTTTTAACCATAATGAAGGTATTTTCATATTCTTATTCTTACTCAACATATAACTAACCAATCATAGTTAATAAGTATACTTAAAGCCATTTAAGAGTAAAACCTACTTCTGACATTGGTTGATGACTGATTGGCATCAATTGATAACTAATGCAATAGTAGTTGATAACAAATGACATATTTTAGTAACTTTTTAGGTTAACACGTATATAGTTAAACATTTTAATCATATTTTATTCTTATATTTCTATTTTTTTAAAAGAATTTACTAACTAAAAATGATTTATAAGTACATGTAAGGTTAGAAGTGAAACTCAATATTGACATTGGATAATAACTATTATACAGAGGTTGATAATAACAATATAATAGTAGTTGATAACAAATGAAATATTTTAATAATTTTTCAATTAAGTAAGTAAGAAGTCTTCATAATTTTAACCATGTGTTATTCTTATATAAGAATTTATTAACAAAAAATGGCTCATAAGTATATGTAAGGCCACATTGAAGCAAAACCCAGTATTGACCTTGGATGATAACTTATTGGTATCGATTGATAACCAATGCAACAGTAGTTGATAACAGAAAATATGTTTTAATAATTTTTCAAGTCAACAAGTAAATAGTTCAACATTTTAACCATGTATTATTCTTATATTTTCATTCTTTTACAAAAATTTACTAAAAAAAAATAGTCCACTGGCACATGTAAGGCCACTTAGAAGTGAAACTAAGTACTGACCTTAGATAATAACTTTTATACAGTGGTTAATAACTAATGTAACAATCATTAATAACAAATTAAGAATTTTAATAACTTTTTATGTAAATAAATAAGAAGTCATTGAAAATTTAACTATGTGTTATTCTTATATTCTCATTCTTGTACAAAAATTTATTAATAAAAAATAATTCGTATATGCATGTAAAGTCACTTGGATAATTTTTAGATAATTTTTGGTCCAAAATCATTTTTAGAAAATTGTCAAGAATATCAAATAATCAATAATATTCTAAAATAAATATTTAGCATAACAAAAATATTACACAAAAAATTAAAATATTATTTTTATGCAAAATAATTATTATGACACAAAAAAGAAAAAAATTAGAATCTAATTTTTCTTATGTTAATTTATTTATGAAGAATTTTAATTTGTTTCATTAATAATTATATAAATTATACCAAATACCACTTGGGAAAAGGTTTTCTTTTTTTTTTTGTCGTTGACTAGAGTATATCCAAAGGTATTACTGTAAGACTAACCATTTAGATCGAGGGTAGTGGTTAGCTAAATTTTTCTCCAAACTGGCACATTTTTAAAAAAAATGCAAGACTTCTTAGGGGTCATCAGTTCTAATATTATTTTCGTCCAAGCACGCTTTATTAATTTTAAACAATTTTTGTTCAAAATTATTTTTAAAAAATAGTCAAGAATATCAAATAATCAAGAATATTTTAAAATAAATATTTGACACAACTAAAATATAACACAGAAATTTTAAAAATTATTTTTATACAAATAATAATTATGACACAAAAAAATTTAGAATCTAATTTTTTTATGTTAATTATTTATGAAGAATTTTAGTTTGTTTAATCAATAATTATATAAATTATATGAAATATCATATAGGGAAGAGTTTTTTTGTTATAATCTTTGGTCAATGTATTCCTGTAAGTATTATTATAAGACTAATCCTTTGGATTGATAAAATAAAATTTTAAAATAATAATCAGGGAGAGCATGTATAACTAAAATATTCAAAATATTATGTATTATTTTTCCAATAAATTATTGTTCAAAATATAAGGGTATCCTTATATGTATTATTTTTTTTTTCACTCATGCAGTCTATTCTTCCCACTCATGCATTTGTGTCTTACAAATTTCATATTGACACAAGTTAAAGAAAATTAAAATCTATTATTTATTATAATAACTAAAAGTAGAAATTTCTCCTAAAATTTCTTTTCTCACTCATACAATATATTTTTCTCCTCATGAATTTATTTCTTGATAAAATTGATTAACATAAATTACTTATATAAATTAGTGGAATATTTAGGAATTAAATAACAGAAATTTAATATTAAACTACTTTTAAACTTGAAAATCTATGCATTTAAATTTTAAATTTCATATTTAATCTATTATCTATTATAATAACTAAAAATAGAAGTCTCCCTAAATTTTTTTTTTTGCTCATATAGTATATTTTTTTCACTCATGTATTTATTTCTTGATAAAATTGATTAATATAAATTACCTACATAAATTAGCATAATAATTAATGAAATAAATAACAGAAATTTAATATTAAACTATTTTTAAATTTGAGATTTTATGCACTCAACTTTTAAATTTTATATTTAATAACTTAATTTAATATTTAACTATATTTTAAATCTCATATTTAATTATATTTATTTGAATATATAAAATATTTAAAATTTTCTATTATCTATTATTTATTATAATAATTAAAAGTAAAAATCTCTCTTAAAATTTTTTTTCTCGTTAATGCACTCTATTTTTAATTCTCATGCATTTGCTTTGTACAAATTTCATGTAGGAAAAAATTAAGAAAATTAAAATTAATCAATCAAAATTGATTTACATAAATTAGTGTAATAATTTGATAAACAAATCTATTATCTTTTATAATAATTAAAAGTAAGATTCTTTGTTAAAATTTATTTTTCTACTTATGCATTATAAGTTTCATGTAAATACAGATTAAAGAAAATTAAAATTAATAAATCAAAACTGATTTTTATAAATTTATTATCTATTATCTAGTATTTAACTTTTTAAGTAATTATTATCTTAGTTAAATTTTTTTAATAATTTGATAATGCTTGATTTGATAATAAAATAAAATTTTTTACATTGATAGTGGATTAAAATTAAATTTTAAATAATAAATTTAAAAACACAAAATGAATTTTTAATCATATAAAATTATATGTTATAAAATATTCTTAAATAATATTAATAAATTAATTAATTTTCTTGACTTAAATTATATAATTAAAAATAAATGAGTTATTATTAATATTATACATTAAAACTAAGTAAAGAAATAAAAGAAAAAAGCAGAAACCGAAACAGTGAAATACAGCACGTGAAATCATTAAACAAAGATTAAAATGAAAAAGAAAAAGAAACGGGATCACCTGTAATAACAGGTCATTTGGTTTGGAGTATCAATGCTCCATTACCTTTACGGGGTATTGTAGCCCGCTCCCGAAAGAAAAGCGATGGCATCCATCCACCGACCCATCCACTTGAAGCCCTTCGCCCAAGTGTGTGATTTGATAGCGATGGACCTAGCTAGGTCTTCAAAACGTGCAATAATATTCCACAGTAAAATGTAGACCTTGCTTTTTCTTTTTCTAAAAGTATCCAAGTTGTCGCTTTGTATCGGGATCCTTCTTTGCATCTGCAGATCAGAAAGTTTTCTTAGCACTCAAGTATTTCGTGCAGACAATGAGACAATGGATAAAAATGGAATGGTAGACGAACGGAAATGGCATCAATGATCAAATTAACACATTTATATTTGCTCTAAGTTAATTTTCTTTTAACTTGCTTCGTTTTTATGTAATTATACATGGGAATCGAATCGAATTTTAATACCTCTATATGGATTTCATTATTAATTTTTTTTATTAATAGAGTTAGATCCAAGTGACTATTTCATTTTTTTTTCTTTGAAACACATTCTACTAATTCATTTTAGTGCCTTACTTTTTATTAAGTTTTAAACATATTATAATTGTTACGTTTCTAAAAAAATATTTATAGCTAAAACCATCCAAATGAAAGTAAATTTACAAATCATGATGAATAAATAAATGAAAATAATTATATAATTTAAAACAATCACATTCACAAATACAAAATTATTATATATATACTCATTGTAAGATAATGATTTTACATTGTTTCACTTATTGCATGTCACGTTAATTATATGACTTTTATTATAACTCACATAATTTACATAGTTTATACTTAATAATACAATATAAAAAAAATTATTTTACACTAAATATATTTAAAAATTTCTCTACAAACGCAAGTAAAATTGAATAGATACTCCACCTAAACGCCCAACAGCTGGATCCAAGATGACACTACCCCTTAGATAGAGCAAATAGAAGGATCGGAGGATATAGATAATTTGTATATATGTATTAGGTAATGATAAATAAATAAAAATATATTATAAAAATAATTTTTTATTGTCAAATTTATTTAAATTTATTTATAATCATATTAATTATTTTTTTGTAAATATATATACAATTTAATAATTATACATATATGATATAATGTATTTTTCTATTTCTCAAAATTGTCTCTATATATTAAATTTCTACAAATGCTTCCAAAGCAATTGATTTCAGTGGGGCAAAACCATTCTTCGACGTCCTTGTTGAAGTAGGACCATATTTCACTCACTTTGAAATTTAGGATCTGCCGTCACCACATAACAACTCACGAAGGAGGGTTATGTGCCGTGGACGGCATAAAGGGGTTTTTGCATTATTGCTAGTATGCTTTGTTTGTTTTTTGAAAGTTTTTTAAATTAACATTTAAACAACAATTTTTCTTTTGTTATTTTTATTTAAATCATGATTTTGAGTTTTAAAAGTTAATCTAAACATGCTATACATATATATCATAAAATTTAAAGCTAAGTCCAAAATTTTCGTCTGAAAATTATTATTTAATGAATATTATTAAAAAATGAAATTAAATTTGAGGATATATCTTTTTAACAATTGTGAAAGAAGGGTAAAGAGAATAGTGAATGCAAGTTAAAGAAGAGTTGAATGGCATGGCAATTTTGTTGCAAAAAATATGTTGCATTCTCTACTATTAAGCTTGAGTTCATTGCAGCCAGTAATAAAGCAAGTAAAAAAATTGTGTTGGATGAAGAAATTTGTGCATGATCTTGGCCGATATCTACTTATGTGAGGTATGTCTTTTTTTTTTTTTTTAATAGTCAAGGTGCTATTTATCTTGTCAATACTCTTTTTTTTTTTATGAAAGATTTTTAGATTAAATGAATTTAAGTTGTTTGAGTTTGAAAAAATTCATATACATGATCTTGGTTCTATCATGGTGATAATAGTATTTTTTAATTAGTTATTAATTTTTTAAGTTCTGTATTTCAAATTCCTATTTAGAATTAATAGAACTAAAATCCTAATATTTTATTTTTAATTTTGTTTGAAACCTAATTGATTAGTGGTTTAACCAATTCTTTTGGTGTCATTCGTTGAATATTTAGATTACATGAACTAATTACAAGTCCTCATTGAAAAGCAACAATGGTATCTGTAAATGTCAAACATACAAAACGTAAAGTGACAAAACCTGTAATAAGCAATTATTTAGAACTTAAGTCCTTCAATCATTTTCTAGACGTTAACAATTAATGGGTTACATTCCCGTTACGTCAAAGGCTCTTGGACTTGTTGAAGAAACTCGATAGTTTCATTACGGCTAGCTAGGAATAGGTTTCTATTGTTAATTATGTTCTATTTCGTGGTAATTTCTTGAGCAGTAACTCAGGAAGTTTTTAAATTCCCAAATATCATTTTCTCATATGCATTTTTTTTTTCACTTTGATTAAGCTAAAAGAACAGAAAGATTGATTCACCAGAAATGGATCGAGGGGGGGTGAGGACCACATAGTTAATTACCAATCGCGGTCCCGCACAAAGAAAGAGTGGTGCCATGCAATTATAAATAAAAATGCTGGTCTTGATAATGATAGCGTAATTGTCTCTCCCACTTGTTGTGATCAAGTGGGCAATAAGTAACCTCACGTGCTGTATACTGTGTTCTTGGGTAACTTGTTACTGGTGGGTGAATCTGAGCTCACAGGTACTTTGCTTTCTCAGCTACTGCCACTGCCATGTCCCAAAAAAATTTCAGTGGATTTATGGCTTTTAAGCACAGATATCGGCATCGGATTCCACCAGCTGGCTTCCCTTCATAATGAATGTTGCAAACCAACCATGGCTATTCCCTCCAATTAATGAATTAATTATACATCTACAATTCTACATTCATGTATAGCTTTTTCTTTCTTTGCTGAAAGTTCGATCTTATATAAGTATTGTGTTGAACTTTTGAAATAATTAGCTCTGTGACTGAGAGAAAAAGCAAACAATAGCATATTACGAATAACTTTGGCCATATGTAGCTCTCTCAATTTGTTCAAAGAGATGGGATTCCTTTCTTTAACTTCAATTATAGTATTACCCTTTTTCGTAGTTTGTGAAAATAGGCAAATACATGCATCTTTGGTCTCTATTTTGCCTGGATTTTCAGTGTTGAGGATTGGTCTATAGAAGTTCATGCTTCGATTATTGTTGTTTATAATCTCATTAATGTTTAAGCTATACATATATGTATGACTAATATGAGCTTTATTTGATATGTGAGGGAGATGATCGCTGGTGGTCATTGAATAATCTGGTTCTCCCAGCTTCAAGTGGAACGAATCTCATGTACCAAAAGGATTCTAAAATTTTATTATATATACACCTATTCTGCTGTATCTATGTGGGCGTTGTATTGCATCGATCCCAAATTCTACAAGAGACATGGATTTTGCGGAACTCGATAAATTTGAATGGACGTGAGTCATCATTCATCATTTGGCAACAGCTGTACAACGCAGGGCTTTCTCCATGCATTGAACGTGTCATATTAATTATTATATTAACACAAAAAGCATATAATTCACCAAACTTTCTTAACTAATGACTCACTCACTCACTCATTCTCTTCCTGCCATGCCACACTGACAACCCCTCCGCAGCTAAAGGTATTTTTGGATTAAATTTTGTCAAATAAAATTAATTTTACAAATTTAATTTTAATTTAAAATAAATTTAAGTAAAATGATATATATTTTAAATAATTATGTTTAACATCACTTTAGACTAAATGAGTTTTTAAAATTAAAATCACATTAATATTTAAAAATAAATTTAAAAATTAAAATAAACAAAATAAAAAATAAATAAAATTTTAAATTTTTTGAAGCTTTTTTTTTTGGGGATCGGGAGGTGAGGGATTGGAAAAGGATGAGATCCGATTTCATTAGATTGGATGTGCGGTGCCGCATTTACGGTGCACTCAAAAGCCGCCTGAATGGTAAAAAAAATCTTTAAGAAAACAGTCGAAGGCAAAATGGCCAGGCCCAAACGACTGCTAATAGGTAATCAGGTCAAAACTACATTACATAAATACTGAGTCGTCACATTTGTCATTGTCATGCTACCAACAAATTACAATAAGTACCGACACCAACGGTCCAAATTATGCAACACCTTCGAAGATGCATGCACATCATTTGGCCTATTTATCTTCGCTCCCTCACACTTTACACTTTTTTTTTTTTAAATTTACTTTAAATGAAAATAAGAAATAAAAAAATTGAATTTCTTTTCATTTTTCCTATAAAAAAAAATAAGATCAATGTATATATAATTGAAATGAAATCAATGAAATTCATTTCGTGCAGCCCGCAACTGCAAATTCTACGGTTTACAGAACACGAGGGCTCTCGATGGCTTACGCTAGGCTCATTCACTGTGTGAAGAGGACCCATACACAACATTCATTACAATTGAGGCCAAATCTTATCTTTCATTTTCTTCTTTTTGTATTATTACCGCATGACCATAGTCACGTTACAGCTGTAAACAATTCCTTCCCAGACAGCGACTCGATCTAAACGCAACCAGCGTGTTCGGACTCGCTTTGTTGCGTCTGCCAAATGCGTATATTGCCAAATTGTGAGCGTCACGTCCTCCATCGCACTCTCATTTTCGTGCTCTACCATGCCACTCCTTCAATCTCCCCCAAAACTGACCCTTTTGGTATCTACACCCCGTCCACGTCACACGCCCAGCTAAATCGTTATTCAATTTACTATAGATCTCTTTCATTCCTTGGTTTGGTACAAAATACAGTTGTCTCAACCCAAGTACTCAACCATGCACGAATTGGATATATGAAACGTCGAAGACAGGGAAAGAACGTCTTTTATGCAGATCATTTCCTTGTCACATCTTTTTCGCATTTGCACCATTGACAAACGCCAGAGGATAAGGCTTATGTTCATCGACCTATTCTATGTAGATATATGTATAGGTTTGCTTATGTTGTAATCGACCAAATAATCCGTTCAACGCATCTTTTTTTTTTTTAATATTTTACCACATGCTCGGTTTCTGTTTTTTATGTTGTCTTGTACTGCATACTATGTTTGAGGTTTATCCATAGTTTTGAGTTATGCCTAACCAGGTTGGCAGAACACGAGGCAATCTCCTTGCTAATTACTACATTTCCATCTCATTTTTAATTGACACAACAATGATTGCTGTTACCCGTCACTTCAACTACTACTATATTATTTGCTATGTTACGGTTATTTTACTTTTCATGATCAATGCGAACGGGTAAGTTACCAAACCAAATTAAACCGTGGGGGTTAAAATCGAATACAACAACTCCTAAAAGAGAAAAATGGGAGACAGCCAAGAACAGGACACCCAAGAAGATTGGGTCCAAGTCCATCTGCATCATAATGGAGGCAGTACTCTCAGTCTCTCACCGTATTTGGCTTAGTTTTGAAAAATTCCAAATAAATTTGGGCAAAAGTTTAGGCAAAATCTTATCCCAGTTTTTTTTTGGGTAAAGAAAACTTATCTCCGTTTTTGTCAAAACCATTTGAAGATCCAAAAACTAATGCACTGAATTAGCCATGCCGATTAACTTGTAAATTCTTAGAACCGAAAAGGAAGAAGTGAAAATGTACCATTCCAAATTCACTCGATCACCACCTCGCCGTAATTTATTTTAAAAAAAAAAATCTTCGGATTGTTCCATGAAACAGCTCTACAGTGTTCAAAAATCAATATTCTTTTTTATATACACAACGAAACAAAATCAGCGGCGCACATTTTCTTCCGAAACTACCCCTACTCCGGTATCGAACTCAACATCGCCGTAAGCTTTCCCCCACCACTACTACTCCTACTCCTTCCTCTCCTCGACCTATCAACAGCAGCGCCTGCACCACCGACTTCCGGAGACACTCTCCGACAAGGTTTACCCGTCTCTTCGCCGGAGAACATAATCTGTTTCCGGCGAGAGCCACATTTCCCACCCGCGCCACTTCTCATGAGCGCCGAGCTGGCTTTCACGGCCAATGCGGCCATCTCCTCGGCTTGCAAGGGGCGCTTCAACCGGCTCAAGGGCAAAGCGAAATAAAGCTGACCGGGTAGTAACACGTCATCCTCATGGATGGCGGTGACGACGTCGTCGAAGTCCATGTCGTCGGAGTTACATATAAAGCACATGGGGCACTTCTGCAATACGTACGAAACCTTAACCGGGTACGAGAACTCTCGCAGCCGTCCGTCGTGCAGAACAAGCTTCGCCGTCGCCACCTGCGCCGAATCGGAGGAGCCGCAATTGCCCATTTCTGCTCTATAGCTCCGAAATTTTTGAGAACTCACTGAGTCCGATTGGCTCCGACTCGGAAGCTGAGGGTGGAGTAAGGCCTCAGCACCAGTTGGAGAAGAAAGAAACGCGGGGCGGAGAATATATATATAGACAGGAGCCACCTTCTAAATTGCCACGTCGGATACTCATTAATGTGGAGAATTTAATTTTTGTTAAAAATATATTTTTTACTATTATTACTTTCTATTATTTAGTTGTAATTTGAGAGAGTGGGAATTGCTTTCCAGGCTGTAAGTTGTTGTTGACAGGCTGTACGACTCGCTCGTTCGCACTTGTGTCCTCGCTTCGGTGTCATATTTACGGAGAGAGGGACTGCCACAGGATTTTGATTTTGGAGCTCGCTTATCTTTTCTTTATTCGCTGTTTGCTTCTCGGGACGGTTCTTCAATCACCACAGCTGATGCGAACAAAAAGTGGGCCCGGTCATGCAGCAAGCGTGAGAGGGTGGTCACGTGAAAGTCCCGTGGGACAGTTTTCAACGGTGGAGATGTTACCTAATCTGCGCCGTACAAACAATAGACGGCCATGGTTTTTCCTACATAAACAAAATAAATATGGAAAGTAAAGTGGCGAGAGCCGTACAGTCGGAACGGTGAAATTTCGCAAAGTTTTGGAAGGCTTGTCTATCATCACGGGCCACCTCACCAAAATGGGTGATGCAACTTCACATTGTGACGACTGGCAACCTCCAATTTCGATGAAATTGTAAATGCACACGTGTCCGTCACCTCATTGTGGCTTAGATTCTCTTTTTCCTCCTTTCATATAATCATATGCTGTGCTGTGTTTTTCTTTTTTTTTTTTCTTTTACGGTAAAAAAGAGTAAATATTGCTAACATTAGAACCGTAAGTACTGAACTAATCCACATCTTACATCAAATGAAGAGGTTAAAATAAAAATAATTAAATTTTTTGATAAAATTTAGTTAAATTTAAAAATAATTGTTAAATGAAATAAAGTAATAATTATTTATACAAAGATAACTAAGTATGTAAAATTATTTTATTAAAAATTTTGACAAAAAAATTATGTATTTTCTTAAAATGAAACAGTGATGCCGCTTTTTGTGATATATCATGTTGAAATTTAACAACTATTAGTTCGGTGAATATGACAGCATATACATTAAGCCTTTTATATTCTCTATGCATTTTGATGAGTGGGTCTCTGGTTTTTTAATGAAGTTACCTTTTATAAATCCTTCCATAACGATTGCTGTCGGTGATATCTTATTATCAGATATTCATTAATTATTATGTGTCGTATTTTAGTTGTGGGCTGCATATTTATTTCTTAAATTTTTTACGATAAAAATGAAAAGAAAATTACCTTTTATGGATTTATTTATCATTTTTTATAAATATTTCATACTTTTTTAAATGTGTTTCTCTTTTCTATGTTCTTTCGAAATTATCAATTATCAAATTTTTTTTTCGTTAATGTTCATTGATGACAAAAATAACCCTCACTACTTATGAATTATGATGGTTTATTTTTCTCTAAAATATTTTAAAATATTTAATTTCAATTTAATTGTAATTATTTTATATTATTATTTAAAAAATTTCACTTCAGAAATAAATATTATCATAAATATGATGATATATCAAATATAAATGTATGATATACATTGTTGAATCAAAACTAGAATTTTTAAAATAAAAGATTTATTTTATAGAATAGAAAATAAAAATTAAATGGTTATACATAGCTATAGGCAATTAGTCTCTATTGGAGTATAGGTAATGGGATTGAACATTGGTGGGTATGAGGGTGATAAAGGCAGAAAAGAAAGGGAAACGGTGATAAAAAAAAAAAAAAAAGCGTAGAGAAGGGCGCGAAGAAAACGACGTGGCGAGGAGAGGATTCCATGGTGCTTCGCTGCAAGGAAGTTTGCAAGCCACTTGGACAAAACGACTTTGGAAAACGCAAATCACAGAAATTAATAATAATAATAATAATAATAATAATAATAAGAAAGGAGTTTTTTTTGGTCTAAAAAGGAGTTGAAACAAAAGAACCCCGAAAGTCGTGGCGTAAGGCGATGCGGGTCTCCTCTGTTGGGTTGAAACCCGAAACCAACAGACGCCCGCGGCCAGCCTGGTATCCATGCGACAAATTCTCATGTTCGTAAGACATTTTCTTACTTTATGTTATTTAATAATAATTATATTATTTTTGTAAATTATTATAAATTTTAAAAATTTTAATTTAAATAAATAATAACAAATTACATAATTAATATAATTAGGATTAAACGATATAAAATTAAAAAATATCTTATTTTTAAACTCCTAAAAAATCCTTTGACGCATGCTATCCCAGCCACCCCACTATTGTGCCTTTCTCAGTTCCTTGCTTCCACGTTTCTTTTTCATTTTTTCTCTTAGATTAAAAGATATATATTCACGTTATAATATTTTGGTTTGATTGTTTTTGCTTTCCTTTTTGTTTTTTTTAAGATTTTGATTTTTTGAGAGACAGTATTGGTGAAAGCATGATTCAAAACTTTTTTTCATATCTTTTTTTTTTTAAGTATGTTTTCCAGCAAAATATAATTAATTAAAAAAATACTATCAATAAAGTGAGATATAATTTTTACTTAATTGATAATAATTAAAAACATAAAAAAAGCTTGTTTGGATGTACTTTTCTTTTAATTTTTTTCAAAATAATATTTTTATATTTTAGTAAAAAATAAAACAGTGCAAAAATTAAAATTTTATTTTTAACTAAAATTTTGTATTTATATAAAATATTTTTTATTAAATAAAAAAGTATTTTTTGAATATTGTATTTAAATATAAAATAGTTTTGGTGTTTATGAAACTGTTTCAAAATTCATCCAAATCAGTCTAAAAGTAGAATATTTGATCACATTAAAGCAAACTTATTATCAAAGTAAAATAAGGCACAATAATTTAACACCTGCCACTGTTTGTTTCACTCTTGACTACATACTATGCATAACCTAAGGTAATTCTTCACTATGAAGTAAAGGGAAGGTACATATATGCCTCCTTTTATGCGGTACGGGGACTGTGGGAAACAAAGTGAAGAAGCCTTTTTAGTTTTTGTATGTACATTCGAGGTCCACTACATCGTTAAAAAAAAGATATGTCTTTCTTTTCCTTTATAACATTTGGTTGTTATGAATGATGAATGATCATCGCGACACATCCCATGAAGCTTCTTCACCAATCTTCTATACGTACACGATCATGGTCTTTATCATAAAAGATCACAAGAAGGTCCCCCATGAATTTTATTTTATTTTTGCCTTTTGAAGTATCAATCAGTTTCGCTGCTGATTTACAAATCCTATCCCACTTTATACCTTTTTTTTTTCTGTCTGCAATCGAGGGTCGAGATCAAATCAGACTTAAGGTGATTTTTAGAGATTTAAATAAATTTTTATTTATTTTTTATTTTATTTGTTTTAATATTTATATTATTTTTTAAATGTGATTCTGATTTTAAAAATCTGTTTAATTTTAAGAAATTATTTTTTATTTTGAATTGAACGTAATTTTTTTACTAAATATAAATTATTTTATTTAAATTTACTTTTAATCAAAATTAAGTTTATAAAATTAAATTCATCTAAAATTAAATTTACAAACTTTAATCCAAACACACATTTAAATTGAACTCCTCCTTTTTCATGGACATTATAATAAAATATTTAATTTTAATTCATTATAAGTGTAAAAAATTTTATACTTATGAATTATCAAATCATTAAAAAAAATTAATTAAGATATTAATTATTTAAAAAATTAAATATTTAATAATATATAATTAAATAATAATATAAAAAAAAACTTTATACTAACAACATATTAAAATGAAATTTAATAATAAATTATTTATAGTTTGTGAAAAAATTCAAATATGTCGGTAGGACGGTTCCTTTTAGAATTTGGACTCTTGATCACCCAAATCAAATTTCATGTCGCTACTTGCAACGGGTGTTGGTGATGATGACTACTGCTTTCCTAATCTATTTAGATTAGAGTCAGAAGAGAATGGTTTTTTTTTTTTTTTTGCCCAGACTAATTCCTTTTGGATATTAGAATTGCTCAAATATCAGACTAATTCCATTCAGATATTAGAAGAGTAATGGTTTTATTTCAGTAAATACTGTCACTTAATTATATCTTATCTCATCATTAAAAAAAATTTAATATTTTAAATAAAGCTTTGGCTCATTTAAAATGATGAGTTTACTTTAAAAGAAAAAATAAAAATTTATAAGAGAAAATCAATAACTTCATAATTTATATATATATATATATATATATATATATATATTATCATCTCAACCATCAATTTTCTTATCAAACTAATATAATTTTTTAATATTTCTTATAAAGTAAATTTCTCATTTTGAAAGAATCAAATCTTTCAAATGATTATTATCATAATTAAAAGAGCTAGTTCGAAAATTATTTAAAGTTCATATTCAAGAAAAAAAAAAAAGTTTCTGTCGCCATTACAGTCTTCAAAGCTTGGATTGGAAATTTTATTAAGTGTTTTCATTTTCAAGAAACATTGTGTGAATAGGGTTATCTCTTCTTAGGTAGAATCATTAATTATTGCATACATTGATCGATATCTCCTGTATATACGATTTTAGTTTAACTTACCATGAAGATACACCCTTTTGATTCATTATTTTGGTTTTCCTTAAATTTTCAAAGCACCCCACTACTTCCACTAATAATTTCTAGTTTTCAGATGTTCCAAGCTTCCCAAGAAGATTCTTTGAGAACAGATCAGTTGTCCAAGTTGCTATATAGATATTTCGGACATGCATCGCTTTATTGTTAATCAAAGTCAAGTAGTTTTTTCTTAATAAAAGACACACTAAACAACGTAGGTCTCGAAATCGTCGGAACTCCAAAGATAAGAGGTTTTGTTCAATGGAGTGCAGAGTAAGAATTTTTCTGTGTGCGTCTTGGAATAAACTTTTCTTTAGAAGTTCATTATACAATCTACGTCATTGACATCGTTGACTGGGAATTTGATATGTCTGCAGAATAAAATCCGTGTTTGGATTAAAATTTTATAAATTAAATTTTGAATGAACTTAATTTTAATAAAAAATAAATTTTTGTTTTAAAGTTAAAAGTAAATTTGAGTAAATTAATTTATATTTAAAAACTTTTACATAAAATTAAAAAGTAATCTCAGTATAATAAATGTTATTTGAATAACATTGATAAAAGTCATTTTAATATGTGTAATTATCAAAAGGGATATAAATTGATTTTTTAAGTTAAATTGAAAATAAATTAATGTTAAAAGATTTATTGAAGATAAATTGATGATAATTTTTTTAAAATTCAAATTTATTTAAATATTATAACATAGAATTACTTTTGGAGTACAATTATAATATTTTTAAAAATTATTGAATTCTATTTATTTAAATATTATCAAAATTACGATATCAACAAAGATTTTGCTTTTATATTTGGAGTGTTAAAACTAGGTTTGATTGCAAACAAATTTTGTTTAAAGAATTATCAAACATGTTAGAGACAATTTTATGCCTCAAACCAGAGATCGACTGAGTCTATCACTGAAATATCATGTCTTGTAGGAAAAATAAAAAGAAAAGGAATACCCAGAAGAGCTCCTTTCTTCTAGAGTTTTTTTTTGGGGGTCTCTCCTTCTTCAATATTAAAGTAGAGCTGAATTTTATATTATGGAATGCCAATTGTAACAGAGCAAGCTTCGTATTCATTTTTCTAAAAAATGCCATTTTTCTTGTTAGAATATCTTCATTCTTTCTCTGAATCTTTTTTTCTGTTTGTGGTAATATATTCAATAACCATGAAGTACCAAAGTACATTAGTTTGTATGATTAGCTACTTTTTATGGGTCTCACATGCATGGAGTTCATTAAAATATATAGGATTAGTTATTGGTTTTAGTATTATGTGTATTTGATTGGTATTCTTTATATCTGCTGAGGAGGAAGGAAGTTTCGTGGTAATGACAATGCCTAACTTTATAATCAAATATGGGATTCGATCAAAGATATATATACTAATTAAAAACAATACATTGTCTCTGTTGAAAACGCCAAGGGACTTGAAAATCTAATAGGCTGACATAACATAGATAAGGGTTGTTCTTGGTGGGCATGCATTACTTAAGTCTTACTTAATACGGAATATCTATATATTATCATTTTAAGATGTGTTATTGCCGGTTGGTGCTTGGTGGGGATGATTGGTTGCTTCCCCAACACTTTTGTGATTCATGATCCAATTCACTTAGCCAAGATGCATCAACTTATGGACTCTATTATTATTAGGATTATCATCACGGAAGGTCCCTCCACGTACGAGAAGCATGCATTTTCCCCTGAAATGGACCAAGGCATGAATGTTGAAGCAGGAGGTAGCCTATTATGATTGAAATAATCATTGGTTTATTATTAGTAAATTATACAATGATGGCATACATGATGCCTGAAGTGTAAGTTGTAAGACTTTGAGATTTTGGTAGCTGGGCGGGGCGTTTAGCTCCTTGCTGAAGAGGTTGGGATTTTACATTGAAGCTAATTCTTGGATAATATATTCTATACATGCCACCGGAAGAACTTGTGCATAGAAGGAATCCTCGTAAAGAGGGAAACATATAGATTAAATATGTTTTATCAAAAGAATTTTAGAAAATTATGAGGTGTGGTTTAGTTGACAAATTGAGTACTATGTGGGCGGACTTTACTGTAGTGTAAGGGTTTAAATCCCGCTAGAAGCACCTTGTGGCCAACACCAAGCCGACACTTCAACAATGATTAGTTCCATACTCAAAAGATATAAAGACATATCATGGTCTAAAGAAAAACATTTTTCTAGGGGCAATTACAACAATAATTAAGTTTTATTCCACTATATGAGTAAAAGGGATCTCAATAAGACCCTTACATTCTGTGTGTCCAAGGGTTCAAAGCCCCTTTGAATTAGTACTCGTACTTAGTGGTCATCTCTTCGTAGAAAAGTATCCTTTAAAGGAGAAATAAAATTTTAATGTATGTTTAATGTGAGAGTAAAACATGAAATGAAATTATACAAAATTCATTTATAAAATTTTTATTTTTATTTTTATTTACATACCAAACTTATCCTTAGAAGTAGTTCTTTAGGTGGAATTTTACCAGTCTCTTTTGGGATCCCTCTGAAATATACTATAAGTGTCTTAACTGATAGTATTGGAGTAACCTATTCTTATTATTATTTTAAAGATCAAAACAAAAATAAAAAACTTATTTTATATCTCATGACAATTATTTAAATTTTTTGCTTTTGAGGTGTTGATAGAGGAAGAAACTTATAAGCAATAAATTTAGGCTTTCATTTACCTGCCAATCAACAATCGAAAAAAAAAAAAAGAAAAAAAGCTCTATAAACCGAGGTAGAATATTCATACTGGCTTTTATATATTAATCTCGTAATAATATTTGTGAAAATGTTGGCTTCTTTAGATAAATATAGTAATTTTTTTATTTATCAAAATTTATTTTTTAAAAATTATTTATTAAAATACGTTGAAAATTACGAAGGTCATAAGTCTCCCTGGGTGACTTCTAACTTGTATCAAATAATTTCTTATAATTAGTTCAGAACTTGTCATACGGTATGGCGACTTCTGAACTATTTGTCAAATTTTTTTTAAACCAAGTTTGGAAATCGCTTTAGGTTAGGGTGATTTTTCAATAAGGTTGTCAATTGTTTTTTATAGCTAGTTGAGAAGTCGCCCTGGTCTAAGGCGATTTTTGAACTAATTATAAAAAAAAATTAGTGCAGGTCAAAAGTCACCTTAGTTAAAAGTCACCTTGGCTTCACAATTTTTAGTACATTTTAATAAATAATATTCAAAAAGTACATTTTGATAAATAAAAAAAGTTACAATATTTATATAAAAAAGCCTGAAAATGTCAGGTTAAAAATAAAAAAATAAAAAAATAAAAACTAGAAGTTATTTCCTGAGTATAAACCCCCTTTAGATTTACTTGTACGAGATCATTCAATGTACAACTTCTGTTCATGTTGAAAAAAAAAAAAAAAGAACGTACTACTGAGGCTTATCATGACTACGAAAAAATGAAAATATTTAGGAAGGATTTTCTTTTGTAGGAACTACCAGCGTTAAGGATTGACATGTTTGAATCTGAGAAGAATAGAAAAGAAATGATAAAAAAGGAAGACTTATCCAAAAGTGTTAAGTTTAAAATAATTTTTTTTTCTTTCCTTTTCTTATTTTCTTCTCAATCCAATCATAGTTTAAGGGAGAAATTTAGAACAGTTCATGCTGGTGGTAAATCAATCAACTGCAGAGGAATTGAAATATTATTAGATTAGTAGATTTCCTCTACATCTGAAGTTTTATATAGATATCATACAAACTTATGATGATCCATTAATTAGTTGATCCTGCATGGAGTATATACTGCTTGAAGCTCCACCCTTGTCATCCACCATAAATTCATAGCAGTAGTCACCGATTTCTAGGAAGCTGATTGCCCTACACTCTTTGATCCCCTATCCATCCATTATTTTAATTATCTTCTTCATGTCATCCCATCTTTGAGATTCTGATTGCATGTTTGAGAGAAGCACATAAGGCCCAGAATTATATAGTTCCAGCTCTAACAACTGCTTCAAGATTTACTTTCCAATTTCTAGATTTCCATAGGTTCTATAAGCACCAAGCAAAGCACCCCAAACCACAACTTCCGGTTTAATGGGCATCTTTTGTATCAGGGCCATTGCTTCTCCTAAGAGTCCCCGAATCATATCGTTCCAGCTCCAACAACTGCTTCAAGATTTTCTTACCAATCTCTAGATTCTTATAGGTTCTACAAGCATCAACCAAAGTATCTCTATAATTTTAAATTACAGTTGTGATTATGATTACGAATGCAAAAATTATAAATAATTGTAAAAAAATATAATTGATGCGACTATTATTACAGTCATATTACAATTGCGAAAGCTCTCCAACAACAATATTAAAATTACAATTATGGCTACATATCATAATTTAAAATCATGATACCCCAAACCACAACGTCAGGTTTGATAGGCATCTTTTGTATCCTAAAAGATCGACCTTGAAACCGGATTTCGAGCAACTTGGCCCATGAAACCGTGCAATCTGTTGGAGAGGGGATTCTGAAATTCCTGAATTGTGACTGGCTGTAAAGACTAGCGAAGACAAATTCTGATATTCTGTAATTGATAGAAAAAATAGGAAATGGGTGTAATCCAGAGCCAGTCTGTTTGGATCCGTGGGATGGAAGGGGATTACACCCCAAGAAAAATTGTTGAATAATTGTTGCCCTCATCTATTCTTCAACTTCTTGCCTTATCTGTTGAAACATTATAAAAAAGAATTATGTTGAAATTTTAACTTCCCTTCCCTTCCCACTACCCTATTCTTTTATGAACCAAACACACGGCAATCAATGGAAAATCTCTCCTGTCTGTTGAACTCGTCACAGAAAGATAAAAACCGCCCAGTAAGTTGCACTTACCAGGATTAGAGGTTCTTGTGCTGTTAAATTGCAGACACGCACTTATTCAGAGTTTTGTTATAATATCACGACATATAAATCATCCAGACTTTGCATTTGCAACCAGAACCAAGGTCGAGTCTCCCAAGTCTGATCTGTCATCAACTTGGCATCACGCATCAAAACTTGCAGGTATATAAATTTTTCGCCAATGTCCTCATTTATGATTGTGAGACATTATTCAGATGAGATATTGGGGTTCATATCTTATAACGAGCAGTGCAAGACAGTTAAAAAAGGACAAAGAAAAGGAGGAAACGCTTGAGAACCAAGAAATAAAATTTTTGTATGTTCCTTGCATTCAAAAAGCAATTATTACATTGTTGGCTAGAGTCATCAGAATTTTATTCACATGGAAACAAAAAATATCAGCCTAAGAGAAAATGACTTCGTCATTTGCACCCTTTTCATTTGTATACATATTACCAGCGAGCAAGATATTTTACAGATAAGGGAAAAGCCAAAAATTAAACAGACAGGAAGCTGATGAAAGAAACCAAGACAAGAAGGCCATAGCAGCTGACAATTGATATCTACCACATAACTTTCCTTGGCAAAAGGATCCACCAGCATCAAGCAGTAGATCAGTGACACTGGCTGTTGAACATGCTGCAGCTAGTGAGAGATATGACAAAACCTGGGGCATAAAAAATATCATTAGTGCAGAATGGCAACAATAAGGCCTTGAAGTCCTTCAGTAATAAAACTTCACATACCATGTCTCCCAAAAAGATGATCAATATGAGCCTTCGTTGATGTGGTAAACACTTAATAAAGACAGAGTATGCATCGACCACCAACAATGTTATGCTCCACGGAATTACCAAACCCATGACTGTTACCAAGTAGCTGTTGGAATAGCATAAATAAAGACAAATTAAAAAAATCTCCAAGTGAGGCATATGCATGGAGGATAATTTAGGCAGGATAAAAAGATGCCAATAAAACTTTTGGAACTGTAATGACGTGCATATACCCAAATCTATTACCTCCTGTAGGTTTTAGACTATAAACCTGCTATGTAAACAAACTCTTCACGAAGAAATATCCTCTTATCACAATCAAACCATGTTTAAGTGAAACGCTGGAGCTTTTAGGCCAGCAATTTGGTCGTCTTAGGTCATACCAACATTTCCACATTGCATGGCATAACTAGTGTAATTAGAAAAAGAAATGCTGAAATGAAGAATGTAAACAATATTGGCAACTTCGTATTAAACTCAATTAATTAAAGGTTTCTGTTAAGTAAAAAATTTGAAATCATCCATTCTCACATTTCCTATTACAATTCCAAAATGTACTGACTTTCTGGATCTTTTAGGCTGGCGACTTCATAATAGCTACTTCAGTGTAATTTCTCCTCACCAAGAAATGACATATATAAACTATCTATGACAAAAAATCAGAAACCTAATAGTACTTAATGTTTTCAATAACCCTCCTTACAATGGCATAAAATCAACTTCAATAACAGTAGAATTGTATTATTTTGCTTATATTTGAGTAGTGTGGATCACTGGCCCATGTCACAAGAAAGTTGAAACGATGGATCTGCAGCACACTAACATTGATTCACCTCTCCAAAATTTAACTTTTAGCAGCTTAACTAGGGAAACACTCACTGGTGTGGTGCGTGTGTGCTGGCCCTGAACAAAATTAATCAAGCAGGCTATCATATGACTTACTTTCTTCCTCAACCCCAACTCTCCTGACTCTTGTTTCTCTCCTGCCCCACAGTACCACTCTCTGATACCCACAACCTTGCAGAAATCTTTGATTTATATGATTTCTGCTATAATTCATGACTAGCCCCCAATATATAGTTCTTAAAACTCAATTCTACCAAAAAACCATTACAACTTACGAAACATTTGAGCCATTAATTACTTGTAACTTGTCCTAAAATAAATGATGGGGAGGGAAGGAAGAAGATGAAATGAAATAAATTTATACACTTTCGTAGGAGCACCCACGCAGTAAGACCCAGAATTGGGGTCAAATTCAAGAAGCGACAAATGGGTTTGTCAAGAGGAACACGATCAAATGAAAATCCAATCGCATTCACAGGAACATACCAGAAAGCAGTGTAGCTGTAGAAATCGATGTCCAAGCACATGAAGAAAAGGGAAGCAGAGGAGAAGACGGTTTGCCCCAATCGGAGAGCGAAGCTGGCGCTGGTGCCAAACGCCCCTGGCAATTCCTCCATTGTCGCATGCAAATCCTTGTCATGGTAATTTAATCCTCAAACATATCCAAATCTCTCGTAACATTAAGCAGATAGTGCTTCTTACTGCTTAGGGAAAATAATTCAAAAATTAATAATAAAAGGGAAAGAAATAGAGAAATATTGAAATATAGAAAAGGGAAAGCTGCGAACGTGAATCTGAATATGGATATGAAATTCAAGCTAAATGGTAAATTTATTAATTTTATTTTTTTTTTCTTCTTGTTTTGGCAGTGAATTGGATTGGAAAAGGAATAGAGTTCTCGTGAATGTGATAAAGGAAGTTGAAAGAGAAGCAGTTGAGTTGGTAAGCGCTCTTCTCATCCTCACGTTCGCTTCTACGTACGATGCGTTCCGTCGGCGGGGTAACTGCTTCGATTCGCGTACGTGGGTCACTTGGATGCGTTTGTTTCAAGGAATAAAAATTATTCCCAGAATCAACACTCCAGCGAAGTGATTCTCAAGTAAATAAATTAAATAACAGTCAGTAAGTGATAATTACATTTTTAAAAAAAATTTAATTTTGATTTTTTTTATAAATTTTTATATTATTATATAATTATGTATTAATATATTATTAAAGTTTTTTATATTTATTATTATAATCAAATTCATTTAATAATATAATAATAGTAATACCTAGTTAAATAAAAATATTCAAAAATAAATCCAAAACTGTAAAGAAGGACTGTATTTTATTGGCTTCGGTTGTTGGTGTCCCCGCACTAAATTGCACTTAAAAGCATTTGAAAATTCCAATTAATATAATATCAGCCAAATTTTCAAGATGTGAGTCGATGGTGATGGAAGAAGAAGAGTACCCACTATATTCATGTATTTTTTTTAATTTTTAATTTAGTGATATTTTCAGAATTTTTAAACATTTTTTATGTGTTTCAATCATCAATAAATATTTTTTATTTCCTTTTTATTTATTATTTTAGAAAAAATATCATTTCATTTTTTATATGTCGTTTTAAAAATAAAAAAGTATTAATTATATTTACATTTATTTTCATTATTAATGAATAGAGATCTACAAGTGTAACTTCAGACAAAAACAAAAATTGAGTTCCGTTTTTTGCAAATTTAAATTTTTTTTTATTCTTATCTGTCTAATTGCACATGCACTTGAACCCTATGAGATCCAAATTTGATAATAATATTTTGAAAGTCAAATAGAAGATTTTTTTTTGAATGAGATTATTTAATAATTATTTAATTCTTTTTAAATTCTTTTTAAAATATAGATAAAAAGGAACTCAAATAATATATAACAACTCATATAAGGTATTTGGTACCCTGAAAAAATTTTAGAGTAGTGTAACAACTCTTGAGCTGATATAGTGAATTGGTTTATGTTTTTTTGTTCTTTTTTTTATACTGATATCTCTTATGAGTTGTCATTTATTAGTTAGGGAATTGTTAATATTCTCTTACTATTTCTTACAGCAAGCTTTACCTTTTTATTTGAACAAAAATATTATATTTTTTATTTTTTAAAATAAAGAATTTAAGAATATTTAAAATATTTTATTAATTTTTTTAATTATTATTTTTTCTTTTTATTTTTCTCAACTTATTAAAAATAGAGAGAGCGAGTTAAAAAAAAATAAGTTAAAAAAAAATAAAGAAAGTGATGATGATTAAAAAAAACAAAAAAAAATTATTAATAAAAAATTTTAAATACATTTAAATTTTTTATTTTTAAAAATAAAAAATAAAATATTATTGTTTAAATGAAATAATATAACTTGCTAATGGATGTTAGCAAACCCCTATAGTTATTGGTTTTTGAAATAAATATTTAAAATTCATAAAGTATTATCAATAATTATTATATTTTTGACAACTTATCAAGTACTAATTTAGAAAAACACAAAAGAGAAAAAGGTTGACACATTAATCCCTTTAAATGATAGACTTCGCATCCAAGATTGAACAGTTTTAGATGATTATTGATAATTTTTTTATAAGTCATATCGCCAATTGAGAAAAGGGAAAAATGCTACGAGAAAAACACCTAAAGCCGAGTAAAAAATGCCGACCACTGTGGTTTAAATCTTGGCTTTATCACAAGTCATAACAGGAAAACCAAACAGACAACCACTGAACACCTAATTAACCGAGTCTCTACACCAAATCACCTTTAAAACAGAGTAAAAGAACTCCCTCAACCCCACCCATCAAAACCCTCTAAAAGCCTAACATCATCCAGGAAAACTTTCGAACAAACCTAGTGTTCCTTCGTCTCATTTCATTTGGTAATACAGAAATCACGTCATCCAAAAAAACGAAAACAAGAAGCTAGGCATTTGTATCAAAACAAAATGTAGTAGAAGAAGGGCAAGGTGCAAGACGAAGAAAATCTATTTCCTCAAATATTATGTAGGTTTTATGTACCAAAAAAGAAAATATTATGTAGGTTTTAGACAGGACCAGTTGGCCTGATTTTAAATCATTTTTAAATTGTTGACTAGTTGGATTGGCATTATTTATAACAAAGCTCAAATATCAATAATTTTCTCCTTTAGTTGTGTAATGCGATTATTAATGAATTCAACAATTGATTTTTTTTTTTTATCCGAATGATGTTTTTGAAGGAGATAATGTTGACTGTAATAGGGCTTAATTGATACTAAAAGCGAGCATAGTGATTGGCTTTTTAATAATGGTGAGCATGATAATAAGATTCAGGATAATGGGAAGCATGATGATGAATTTCATAATATTGTTGAGCATCATCATAAGTGCCTAAATATTGAAACCTTAAAAAGCTTAGGTGATAATTGTCAAAATTAAAATCATATAGGATCACTGGCCACATATTAAAAGTTTAGCATGTCAATTGTTAAAATTAATTAAAATCATTGAAGGTTATTCAATTAATTATTTATTACATATTAAAAATTCAATTGGGTTAATTGTTAAAAATGAAATTAGACAGACCTATTTGCCGAAGGATATGAGAGAGTTAGAATGGTTACTAAGTTATATGTGTGGGTTATTTGCCAAATTATAAGTGTGGGTTGTGGGTGTGTGAGAGACACTTATCTTTTTTGTCCATCTTGTTATTCCATTTCCCCATGTGACTTACCTGAAATGTCACTGAGGACTATCTTATCTACTTGTTATTTTGATTCCTTCGCTTGGACCTTCATGATCCATTTGTGTGTATTATTGAGGGAGGGAGAGATCAAGTGTTCTTTCACTTACACATAACACATTGTCACAAGGAAGAATTTATAAGGGTAATCAAAGAAACAACTAATGCTAGATCAACGGGGGAGAGAAAGAAAAAGAGATCAAAATTTCTTTCCTTTCACAATGTCACGAGGAAGAAGAGGCAAGGAAGATCAAGGAAACAACAACTGCTAGTTATTGCTCTGGTGTTGTGATGATCTCAAAAAACAGTAGAACAGATCCAATAGCTTATAAAGTTGTCTCCCTTACGAATTCTATTTGAAGTATCTCCATTCCCTTGATGACCAAAAAAAAAAAAGTGGAGTTATCTCTTGGCCTTACTCTTACATGGGGGTGTGTTAGGTTTACATGTTTATAAAACTGAATACCATTGTACTTTCTTATGTTTGAACAAGAAGCATTGCAATGTAAATATGAATTTTTACTTTAGCCAACATATCTCCCAAGAGTACCGTAAGTTTAAGAGTTTTGATCCAAAATGGTTCTCATGACCAAAAGAGAAGCTAATTGATCAGTATGGAAGTTGATGCCATATTTCACCATTTTGGAAAAATGATTGATTGTCATGTCCCTTCTCATCTGCTATAATCTAATTACACACGTTGGTATTGTAACAAGTAAAAACGAATTATCCAAAACTCGCACACACGAATTCTAACTTTGACATTATTATAAGCATTATAATCGGAAGTCAATATCAATATAATATACAAACATGATAATGCTCATAGTGCTTCGCCATTTGAGGGCTCACAGAATAATGCAGCAACACCGTCGAGTTACAACAAAATCTGAACCAACAAGATACGCTTAAGGCAGGAAAAAAGAAGCTCTATCTATGACTCAAGCTGAGCATACCAGATACCCTGGATCTTCACGTCTTTTGGAGCTTTTGCCCCCAAATCAGTATCAGATGGCTGAAGGCTCTCGAACACGCCAATAACCTCTCCACTCTCAGGCTTGCTCTTGGTCACGCTCAGGGTGATTTTCCCTTTGGATGATTGAGCGCTCTTGTTGTTCTCCTTGGCAAGCTCTTCCTCGTCTCCTCTGCCACCAGCAGGCAACCCAACTGCGTTTTCATAGCCTGTGGAGGCACCCCTTCCCTTTGGGTCCAAGAAAGAGGTGCCACGGTATGACGGCACCAGAAACTCCCCGCTGAAGCTCTCCGGTTTGCCGGACGCCACCAACTGCTTAATGGTGAAAAGGAAGGGCACGCGCTCGCCGCCGGGCAGCTGAACGGTGACGGCAGCGTAATCAATGCCGTCTTTCTCCTCGAATTTGACGGTGCCGTCGGAAGAAACTTCGAAGGGTCCCTCGATCTCGTCCAGAGTGTAGGTCAAACGGGTCATGAGCTTGGTGTTCTGGAATTCGAGTGGGGCGTTCTTGGTTACACCCTCGGCTTTGACTGTGAATGAAGTGGGCTCGAGGCAGAACTTCTTGGCGTTGTATTTCCCGGGCTTGAAGGCGAACGAGTCTACTCCACCATCAATGGTTGGGCACTGGTTGGCAGTTCCAGTCCCCTTGACTTCCGAGTATGTCTTGCTCTGGATTTCATCGTAGGTCAACCGCTTTGGAACACCTTCGGCACTTGCTCCCTGAATATATTGAACAAGATTCTTACTTAATGCCAATCCCCATTCAACAGAATCATGAGGAACTAAGAGGCGAACTAGTAAAGACGTCTCAATTTTAGCAAATTAGCATTCTAAGTTGGCATTTACAAGCATGAGCCCTATGCTTGACACTGTTGCATAAATTAGTATCTCAGTCAAGTTCGGCATGGAAACTAGGAAAGTGGAATACAGATATGTGGTTTACACTGCGCTTGGATCGGAAAGGCTAAAGCCCTTCTGGTGAATATGTCACAGGACAAAATTAAATTACTGATCTTTAAGATCATTTGATTCCATTGAAATCACATCTATCATTGACCCCTTTAATCAAATTGAATGCTACTACTTACATAACAGCAGATCATTAATGCATCACAATGAATCCAACAAAAACGAAAGAGAGATGGAAAAAAAATTAAAAATTGGATAAAGAAGATGAAAGGATACAAGAGGAAAGAATTATGAAAAATACTCCACTGCCAAAATTTAGTTCAGGCAAGTCGCAGGTTGGTATAGTGGAACCTTGAACAATGTCATTAAACAGAAGACACCCGATTTTTTTTTTTTTTAATGAAATGAATGTTTTTAATGAAATGAATGGCTGTAAATTCTGCAGAATTTCATGTAACTGATAATGTTTTATTGCATCAAATTCGAATAAAAAAGAATAAATAGAAGAAGAGAGTCAAAGCAACATACAGAGACAACGAGGGCAGAGGTGGCAAGGGCAAACCCAGCAATTTTGGTGGCGTGGACACACTTGTGAGCCAAGTCCTTGAGATCAGCCTGAAGAGAGCATGTGACCTTAGCTGCAGCGGGTTCCAAGCCGAAAGCCTTGGAAACGGACTGAGTAGACTTGAGCTGTAAGGTGGTGCTCCGACCAGTCATGCCCACCTTGGTGGGTTGCATGAGGGTAGCGGCTGCTTGTACAGAGGCTGCCATTGCTGCGGTTGCTACCACTCTTCTCTCTGATCTCTCTATCTGTTTTCCCAAAGTAACTATTTCGCAAGTGTTTTTGTATTGGCGGAGAATGGAGAGAGGACAATTATTTGGTGGCTGTGGTGCGAGTAAGATAAAGGGTTAGGATAAGGTGATCTCTCATTGGCTGATCGAAGCTCATGTTAATGGTATTCATGGTTGCCACGTTGGAAGGTTCTCAATTGGGATTAAGATTCTTTCGGTCAGAAATTAGGTGACTGGGATAGTGGTGGGATCCAAAAACAGGAGGAACACGAAGCAAAAGGATATTATACTGGCGCATGCTGCAGGCTTCTAACCTGCGACCTTCCCATTAATCATCTCGTATTAGTACTTCCAATCGTGTAAAAGTAAAAGAGATTTTCAAGAATGCAATATTGTTTTATTCTCTCATGATTAAAAAATAAAAATTCATACCATACTAATGAATGAACTAGTGAACTATTTTGGATTGGGTTGTTAGAATTAGATCTCTGGATTAGTCCAAATACTACATTCATTTGGGATTAGTTTCCTAAGTCTTTAAACCTACTTATGACATGTATAACAATATAATTTAAATTGTGAGTTGAATTGTATGTTGCATAAATATGATGATGTTGATGGTGTTGCCATGCTAGACTTGGAGATAGATGACCAACCTGAAGAACTAGAACATTTAAAAGCTTGTTAGTCCTCTGTGAGTGAGTGAGTCACAGAGAGTGAGGAGAGAAACTATTCTTACTTCACACTCTTCATAGTTTTTTTTTTTTTTTTGACTTGCACTCTTCATAGTTCTTCTATGTTGCTGATTATTGCATTATATAAGTTCAAATTGTTAGTAAGAAAATCTCAAGGCTTAGATTAGCAAAGCCTGATTTGGATTGAGGTAGTGTAGCTATGTGACATGGTTTGGAACTTTTATGTATTCTTTATCGATGTATTGTTTGTATGTAGTTTTAATAAGGGAACTGCACTACTTAATAAAAAAGAGTAGGGACATCCATAGGGTGTGATTCAATTTTCCCAGTAGAGATTAGTCTCATACTGATACTTCATTGAAAAAAAAAAAAGAATAGGAGGGCTTTCCTTATAGGAAATGAGCTTTAGTTATATATTATGATAAATCCATACACAATGCCTGTCACAATAAGTCACATAAATAAAATTTCCTAACAAACCCAATGACATAAGTGATCATGTAGATTTTGGGCTAAACAACTTGTGCTTCAAATATTTTTTTTTTATATCTTATTAATGTAAGTTTCGTTAAAAACAAAATATTGACTATGATAGTCCTAATAATAATAATAATAATAATAAAAATAAAATTTTATAAAATTAATACTTTTGCTATTGCTAAAATCTCAAGGGTTACACAAAACTTATGTAACGTTTAATATGTATAAATGGTAATTCAATTATATGTTCATTTCATGAACCGAGATATTCTCACATTTAGTAGTATTGCATGCCTTGTTCCACAAATCAAGAATGAGTCCGATATATAATTTTTATAACACTTAATGTATGTTTTTTTTCATTGCATTTTCCATTTCCAAATAAATTTGATAGAAGGAGGATTAATATATTTGTAAAAGAAAAATGGAATGATAGATCATATTTGAATAAGAATTTAACAAGTGAATATGGCATCAACAACATTAACATTTGCAGGACGGATGTTTAGTGGAATTTTTTAAGCTAATTTTCAACGACAATAGTGGAATGGTGGAATTTTTTAAGCTAATTTTCAGCTCCCTAAGTTTCCACCTCAAGATATCTTCAACTCAATACACATGGCTCCTCCAAAGGGAACCCAGGACTAACTGGCTGTGGAGGGCTCAAGAGAAATGCCCAGGGCCGCTGGTTGAAACTTGCAAGGGTTTGCCTCTTGGGGTATTCTAGAGATTGCTTGGGATAATGGATTCAGAAAAATAATAATGGTCCTCTCTCATCTCTATTAACAATCCTGACAATAATCCACCTACATCAGAATAAGGGGAAAAGGTCAGGGCTATTTCATTGTAGTTTTTTATTTTCCTCTCCTGAAACTTCAGCCCCATTTTTTAACAGGGATAATTTAATCTATAAATGAAAATTATAATTTAAAAATAAATATAAATTTATATTTAAATCCTTTTTATTTTAATATCTTTATATCTAAAAACTTGGTAAGATCTAATTAAATTTAAATAAATTTAATTTAATTTTAATTCTTCAAATTGATAATCCTATTTAGTTATTTTAAGTAAAAATAATAAAATCAAGTTATTATAATAAAATAAATTTAATTATTCTACTATAATCAAAACATGATTCATTTTAGGATCAGGATACATCCTTCTACACTGAAGGAGTAGGGAGGGTTGGGTGCTCGCAATAAGGCATTGACCATTTTCTTTCGTTTCTGAATTTAGTATGAGTCAGATTTATGAGAGAACGAAGGATAGTGGCTCAAAAGTGCTTGAAATACGATCATAGAAAACTCAATAGAAGAGATTATCAATATCATCACAGCCACATTATCGTCTTTCTCTCTCTTCTCTGAGAAAATAAAAATATAACCAAATCAAAATCATTAGGAGAACAAAGAAGATCTTTTGAACAAATAAAATACTGAAAATAATAAATAGGCATTCAGAATGAGTAGGAGGTATTGAATTCATCATATGAATAATCATATGAAAATATTCAAAGCTATCATCACCATGCCAAGTAATCAAAGACGACAACGAAAATCTTAATATTTAGAAACAAAAATCGAAAATTAATTAAAAGACGAATTTACAGAACCAACAATCAACAAGGGAAAAAAAAACCTCTTAGTTTTTCATTAATAAATAAAAGAAAAGTAAAGATGGAAGGAAGCGTGGAATCCTCTCAGACAAATGCCTCGATTTGTCGTCAGAATTGTTAAGAATGGAAAAGTGATCGGACTCGTCATCATTATTTGATCATCACCGAGAAAACCACGCCTTCTACCGATCGTGTACGTGTTCATTCAACAAACTCGATTCAATCAAAACAACTATAATGAAATCGAAATAGTAAAGAGAAGAAAAGAATAACCGATTGGAGAGCAAAGAGAGCTGTATCAAATCTTCTAGCAAACAAAGGAAACGCTTCACACCACTGCTGCGCCTAATGAGGGGAATGGGAACATGTGACTCCCAGCTTCGCCTTTATAGGCGATCGGGTCCGTGAGGGTGGATTTAGGGTTTGTGACTGTTATTAGGGTTTCATGGGCCGAGGGTTGTGAATGGACCTTGTTAATTGCTTTGATGCAGAATTCATTGGGCCTAAGAATGGTCCTTATGAAGTGTCGGCTAAAATTTTGGGCTATGACCGTAAGGAAGTTAAAGAATATTTTAATTATGTTTTTAAATTACGATTCACAATCAGTGATATTAATTATAATTTTTTAAAATTACAGTATAATTACATTTACAATCGTAATTACAATTTAAACTCATGATTGTAATTATTGGGAGAAGAAATTATTTCTTGATTTGTTTGTATTGTAGGGGGTACCTTCATAAATTGAGTGGAGTTTTTTTTTTAAATTATGACTAAATTACTATATTAGTTTTTGAAAGATTTTATTAATTTTACATTAACTCATGAGATATTTTAATTTTATCTGTGGTCTCAAATAGACCATTCCGTCATTTAAGTTAGTCTACAAAAAGTAAGTCATATTAATATCTCAATAATAACTAATTTAAATGACAAAATCAACTGTCAGAAATCATGATAAAATTTAAATTTATCAAGAACTAATGTAAAGTTGATAGAATCTTTCAAAAATTAATTTAATGATATAGTCTTTAAATTAGTGTATAGAGAATTAATTATTTTATTTAATAGTCCAAAATTAAAACTTAAGTAGCCAAGTCAAACAACACACCTCAATTCAATTTCTCTTGTGATATCATACAACACTTGATAACAATGTTTAAAACATATCAATTATTTGAACATATCGGCTCCATTAACTTTTTGTAATCATAAGTTAATATTTTTTTTATGGGAAGGACATTTCACATCAATATTCCTAAATGTACAAATAAAGATGAATATGAACCACATAATTGCAGTAACTCTGCAACATACGAAATAGTTATGAAAAGATTTTCTTTTTACTAATATATATTTTTCATGTTAGTTCTCTTCACTTCTTATTATGCCCCAAATTGATCCCGTCTTTTGACTATACATCAAGTGTGGGAAATTTTTGCTCCTACTATGATTTAATTAACATTGTTATGCAAGCTTATAGCCGGAGCTTAGACATTATCAATTATTTTGTGGAGACTGTTTTATTTTAAAATTGGATCTTACTCAACTTGCTTTGCCTAAACAATGAGTTCAACAATTGTCAATGCCAGCCTTCAAAACGCATAGTAGTTTTGTGGCATTGCACTCAATACCATAACCGGAAATGAGTTTGTATTATCGGAAGAAACTGCCTTCGTCAACCAATAATAGCCAATATCTCAAAATGCTATAGTCTAGAAATCCTGTGAATCTGCCTGAGGAAGATAATGATTTGGAATTTGTTTGATAGTTCGTACACTAAATAATTGTGTCTTGTTTTTTTTTTCTTCCATATTAATGAAACAGGACTATAGAAGGATTGAAGGGACACTCACCGTGAGTTAAAAGAGTTTGAAAGTTTTTTTTTTAAAAAAAAAAGTAGTTAATCTTGTATTTTATAATCTGAGAAAGAAAATAATATAATAAATATTTATTTGCATTAAAAATATGACAGTTTTAATAATTGTTTTGTCATAAAAAAATAATTATTTGATAAGTAGTCTTGGCTCAAAATCACAATTCAATGAATGAGAGGGCATATTTTTTTGAATTTGGCTTTAATCTACTGTCATTGTAAAAAAAATTTTTACACTAACATTCAATCACATATTATCATATTTTTTACTTTTTAAATAATTATTATATTAATTAAACTCTTTTAATAATTTAATAAGATATAATTGAATAATAGTACAAAACATTTCACACATATCAAAATTAAACTCTCTTTTTTCTCCCTATTTTCAAATGAGAAATTTTCAGTTGCTGACTACAAATCTTGGGAACAGCTTGGAATCAATTTGGGGACGATTTGTCATAAACTCTAGTAATTAGTGGGGGTAAATATACGTTGTCTTTAAAACAGTGTATTCTTCGGCATGATCCTAGACATATATCAGGCTTCATCTTCCATAAATTTATTTTCATAACGGATAATACATGGTACATCACAGCTGACTACTATACTATATTGCTTTATACAAAATGGATAACTAGCACCCATACAGGATAGACTAAGAGGAGGAGGATGCCAAGAGTATTTGATAGTCCATGGCTCTGTGTGAAAGAATTTCTGAATCCACCAGAAGCCCTGATATGCTCTTGCAGTAGGTAACAACCAATGAGAAGATCTATCACTACTCCAACCCAGCTGTCTCTCAATTTGTGGGCAAAGAAGCTAGGGGCCACCACCAAAAGAAGGATTATTGATCCAGGTAGTTCCAGCCAATCTGCAGGGATTTCAAGCAACGTACAACAGGTAAGTTGATAAATAGGAGGATGGGGAAATCGCCAGTATAAGAGCCCACCATTGTAAAGTGTTTCAAAAGTGTCAATGTTGTTGTTTGCAGATTAACATATCTGAAATGTGGGAACTGAGGAATCTCAGTTGGGTTAAAGTACAGAAATGACGTGCTGATACCTGTCCCCTAGTGCAAGCAGTGCCCAAACAAAATTACAAATGCTGATGATCATATTCCTACTCTACGCAGAACGGTCTAGCCTCAATTTTGTAGGTTTGTAGCCTACCACAACCACAAGAAAAGAGGCACAAAAGACACAGGACAAACCGACTATGAAGACCAGAGACCAAACTCCAAAACTTTTCGACTTGACATCATCTTAACTAGTTGAAAAGCACTTTGAGAACAAAAATTGGTTGCTTATAACTGAATGGGAACAAGAACATAACCCGGGAAATCCGGCTTCAGAATGTCTTGTTTGTACATGTCTCACAGAGAAACGGGGAATGGGTTAGTATACCAACATCTCGAGCACTTTTTTGCATTCACGTCCGTAGCTGCCACTCTTAACTTTAATATGGTTATAAGGCTCACAACCAAATTAAACAAAGTAATTAATTTGCAGAAAGTCCCATGACATTTACAAATCAGTGCCAGATGCTAGCAATCACGCATTGTAACTTGTAACATCAAATAATTCAAATTCCATGTTAGCATTGAGAAGTCATGTTTCGTATGCTGTGCTGTCTCTACATTGCTGGGTTTGGAATTTGGTTAAGCCACCAACATCCTCTCTATAGCATTAATATCATAAAAGGAGGGGAGGCAAAACAAATATATATACACACACATACACACACTAGGAGTATTGTTATGCATTGCTGCCTGAAACTTACTAGGAAAATGTCTAGGGAAGAAAAGTCTCATCACGACTGCAATGAAAGCAATCCACTTTCCAACTTCTCCTCTGAATGATTGAAGTTAATTTGTAGTCAATATCATTATATAACTAACAGACATAATGAAGAGTGGAAATTGGACAAACAAAAGAGAAGAGAGGAAGCTACCAACTGGCAGAAGTCATCACCTGAAAAAGTGAAACAGCGACTCGGGAAAACTGAAGAATATGTAAGGGACTAATAATGAAGTCAGCATATTTGTCCTCCAGTTTGTGCGATCCAGTATCAACAAATAACTGAAATAAACATTGTCCCACGAAGTCAATTTAATTAATATTTCCTTCTTAATCAGGTTACTCGACAACTTGTCAGTGCATGATATTAAGGATCTACAATGAACCAATATTCCAAGCCCATACGCCTGCTGGCAGTGGTATGATATCAGATGCCAATGGTGAGAGAAAACCATTTCAACTTTCAAATGTTATTTGTCTATAATAAAATTTTTTGACTAAAAATAAAAAATATAATGTGATAAAAGTTCTTTCGCATTGACACTTGAGTATAACAGTTTCATCGTTTCAGTTGTTACATACATAGAAGACTCACATATTTGTGGTCCTATACAAACACGAACGAGTTCATGTGTGGAATAGAATCAACAAAAGACAAGGCCATTCTGAACATAACAAACGTCGTCATCAAATATCAACTAAGAATATGCAAAAACAGAGCCACGAAGCAGTAAAAAACCCAAAATTGCTGATTCTTCCTTTAAAATTAAACAAACAGATACAATATATAAATAGGCCAAAAACCAAAATTTGAGCTTGAGGGGAAGTGTAGAAGACATACATGGCAGCAAGGGAGGCGAGCCATTTAAAGAAAGAAGTGCCAAACCCTATGCCTCCTAGCATGGTTGCATCGTTGAAGAGCTTCGTGGCCGCAAGCTTGAGCTCATTCATATCGGAATCGATTAAACTAGCCATAACGGGATCCGTTTTTAGAGCCAGGCTTTGCATTCTACCCATCGTGCTTCGGATCTGAACTCGCAATTGAGGTACACGGAGACGGAGGCAGCAACTAGCAAGACGTCGGTTTCAGAATTCAGAGACAGGCCCGTAGTAGATTCTGTGCCTTTTGTGTGACTTGAGGTTGTCGTTTATAGGACTACCACATGAGAAAGACAAGGGGTCGAGGAGTTTCAAGTGAGGGTTCCCTGGTTCAAAGTCTCAACAACCGGTCAAGGAATGTAAGACGGTGCGAACTTTGGGATCCCCTTCCCAACTGTTCTCTTCTATTCCGTGGGCTTTGACTGTTTTGTTGATTCACCATGTCTTGGCGCGCCATTACAGGTTCATGGTGCCCGTTGCCTTTCATCGCCGAACACTTGTCTGAGGTGGGGTTTCTTCGAAGTAGAAATTTTTGGATGCTCCAATAATAATACATTTAACGGTTTACATTTTATTATAAATATATATATATTATAAAATTAATCAAATACCATAAACTAAAACTTTTTATTGTATTAGTGTATTAGTATCAAAGTAATTAACAATTTCTCAATGTGGTGGGAGTGGCAATGCACTTGAATTTTGTTTGACACGTTTCGGAGAGTTCGTAATTAAACCAAATCAATCAAAATAATAAGAAAAGGAAAAAACCAAACAAAATTAATAAATTTAAGAAATAATTTTGCTTTTATAAAAATAAATTAATTTGATTTTTATTTTTTATTTTTAAAATCAAACTAAATTAAACCAAATCAAATTTATATAAATACATATTTTTATAATTTACATATTTATATACAATTATATTTTTATTATTGTTGTTTCAATAAATTTTTAAATTAATTTATTGTTTAAATTTATTTTGTGATGTTTCTATGACAATTTTAAAATTAATTTGTTATTGATTGGGTCACGAGGAGAAAAAATAAAGTTAAATATATATATATATTAAAAAAATGTTTCACTAAAGATTAATTGAATGAGACTGAATTAAATTGATTATGATATGGTTAGTTTGATTCAATTATCAAGTTAGAACTAAACAATCAATTTTAACCGATTGGCTTGATTTGAATATTTTTTTGACTTGAAATTAAATTAATTTAAATTCCTAACACTACTAATTATAATACCATAATAATAATTTTACAAAGTTAAGCTTTCTTCTCATCGAGTTCTGAAGTGCTTTGACCCAAGAAGAAGGATTTTTTTTTATTGAGAAAAAATTTAAATTTAAAGAAAGATTTATTCTAGTCTAAAGTTAAAAAGTATTTATAAAACTGAAAAAATAAGTCAACCTTTATTGATGGCGCAAAAGAATTGGTTCCGTACAAATCTAACCATGCCTAGTGCACATTTGTCCGACTGGCCCTTTTACCATTTTGTTGGTTTTAGTGAGTGCTCAGTCGTCAATCTCCGCTGTGGATGACCACTCTTACCATTTTCATGATGCAATAAAAATTCTTGACTTCGGAAAAACAAAAAAAAAAAAAAGTATCACTGGCCCAGTTTCTTTGTTATGGCTATTGGAGCTATAAAAACCCAGAGAATGCAATGTTCAAGGGCAAGGCCGTATATTTCTTTTCCTATCATCGATTGTGAAAAAATTTTATATTAAAACATTTTGAAATTTTCTAATTATAATTTTTTTAAATTAAAATAAATTAATCCAATAATATTGCTAAAAAAATAGTCATCTTTTTTTCTTGAGATATTTTTGTACTCGAGTGTGAGAGAAGATTATACTTTAATGAGGTAAAATGTCTTTTACCTATTAACAATAGATGTAACTACTTTTAACTACAAAAATTATGGAATGCTACTCACTGTCCAATGTTTATGCATGTAAAAAATAATTAATCGTAAGAATGCTTCTAATCACACATATATAAAAGTTTAAACTCCATTTTAAATATTTTTAAATTTAAAGTTTAGTGTAAAATTATTTTAATTTTCTGCACATATTTGTATATGATTTGACGACTTCAGACTTTGGGTAAGCCACGTTATTATTATTATTATTATTATTATTATGAAATAAGCCAAAAACTTTCTGCAAATAAGTATGCGGTTAGATTTCATCAATATAATTGTTGTTATTTGGGAAGGAGACATCCAACTCACAAGAAGTAATTAACCACAATATCCTTGAGAGAAAATATAAAGAAAATATCTGAGTCGCTAAAGATTTGATATAATATTCATTTTTAACAAACTTAAAATTATACAAACAACTTTTAAGTTTGATAAAATATAGACAAGCACAGACACTCTTTTTTTTTTCCAAGCATTTATACTCCGTCATTCAATAGTCTCTTTAAATAAAATAGCACATAGAAGGGATGTTTTATATGTTTTAAAATCATAAGGATTTGGCTTAAAAGTTTTTGAAGGAATAATATTTACATATATTTATATTCATATACTTTTAATATTTTACTACAATTGCTTAATTTCGAATAGTCCTTACTTTATCTTCTAATATAGTATATGTAACTACTATCTTTTTTAGAACGAGGAGGGGCCATATCTTTACACCATCTTTTCTATTATGCGTTTTCTTCTTGATTATGGTGTCCATGTCACAAGATATATCAAATGATTGCTTGTAATTATAATATAAGAAATTTTAGGTTTTGAGAGATAGAAAGGATGAAAGCCAAAGAGAGGAGGATGTTACACACTTATTATAACTAAGGTAGTTATCAGATTATATGGTGTGTGTATATACGTCTATATGGTTGTTGGCGAAATGGATTAGTATCATGTCTTTACAAGATTTAAATAGAATAAAAATCACATTAAATTGCAGCGTTTATTAATGAACGTAAATAAAAAAAAATTACATCCTAATTAATAATTATAACTTTTAGAATAAATTATTTTAATATTTTATTTATATTTTTTTTTACAAAAATTTATTTATTTTTAAAACTTATACAAATATTTTTTATCAAGAAAAATATGTATAGTATATTTTTAAAATATAAAAAAATCTGCATAAGTATTTAAAAATAATTTGTGTAAATTTTTAAAAATATTAAAAGAAATACGTGTAAATTTTAAAAATAAACAATATTTTATAAAAAAATAAATAAAAAAATTAAAATAATTTCCTCTAACCTTAAATCTAATGATAAATGTTGGATTCAACACTTAGTTTTGCGAATAAAATTCTTAGAAGTTTGATAATACTCATCCACAAGTATGTCGCCATGGAAAGGTTGGAAACCCCTCATCTTTTAAATGACAAGACTAGCTATTGGGAGTTTTCAGACTTCAGAGATTGTAAAGCACGCCAAGCGGCATGCTGAGCTTGCAAGGTACGTAGACCTATGATAACTTCAATGGCAGCTTGTGCGGTAAAAGGTTCACAAAGAGGAAACAATGATGTCCACGTTTGATAAAAGGTAAAATTAGAGCTACAAAATTTTATTGGTAAGTTTTATATAAAAAAGTATATACAAAATTTATTTATAAATTTTTTTATCTATATTATTATCCCATATTAAATTGAGCAAGAGGATATATATATATATATATATATATATATTAAAATTATATTATATAAAAAGTTATTAAGTAGTATAAATGATAGATGTTAATTAATCTTTTCTCATATATATATAAATTTTTTTTAGAGATTGTTTAAATTGGATTTACAGGCTTATATAGGGAGCTACATATACTTGATGGTGAAGCTGAAGGGATTTGAAACGTTTATAATTCAATAGCATTATACATTATATGGAACTTAAACAACCTCGAGAGATTACACGGGGAGATCTTGAAATTATAATTCTGATCGACCTACGACGTAGAAATTAAAACAACAAGTCTGACTCTATGTTGTAAATTGGGGCTAACTTTGTTGCATGATATTTATCCTGTTATTTACAATATTATTTAGATATTTTTGTGATGTAAGATGCTATATAATTTGTTTGGATTTCAATTAAAATTATACATTTTCTACAATTATGAATTATAATAACAGTATACACGAACTTATGAATAAAAGTGAATAATAATTTAAGTTCATCATATGATTAATTTATTTTTTAGAGATGGATAATCTGTTTTTGAACATACAATAAAAAGGATTTTAAATTTTATTCGAAGTATGTCTAATATTAAAATAACTACTTAACTGAAAATATTGTTTTTGTGTCATTAGAAATGGAGAGATATATATTTTTTTCGAGATTTGTGGTTTGTCTTAGTTTTGAAATGAAATAACCTTTCCTCTCCTTAATTTTTTTTAAATAAAAAAGAGAAAGATTCTGATCCATTTCTAAAAATCAGTAACGTAGATTAGTGACAGAAATTCTGATCATTTTTTGGGCCATTTCATCGGTTTCTAACTTTGACTCTTTTTTTAGTGGTGTTTATTTGTTGGATAATATTAAATATTATGAACCGAGGCTCCCATGGTGCCTCTTCAATCCCCCCAAGTTCCATTTCCCCTTTCCCCTTAAGTCCCAATAGGAACCTCCTTAGAACCAAAAAAGAAAAAAAATATTATGAATTGAATTTTATATACTAAAGAGAAATTAATTGAGAATGTGAGATATATCAACCTTTTAATAGCATGTTTGAGATAGTTTAATTATAAAAAAAAATTATTTTTTTTTCAAAAACACTCTCAGAAATGTTATATTTATAAACTATTTTAACCATAAAATAAGTTAATATAAACATTTACTAAATTGTAAATTTCACTTCTGTAAGTGACTGATTTACATTTCAAAATGATTGTGGATTCATAAACAAATCATATAAAATACTTCATGAAAATATCACTACTCTTACACTTTCATTATCCTTGTTTTCACCGAAACTAGTTTGGCTCTGAGTGCAGCCGAGCAAACCAAGAGTATGTCTCCAGGCCAAGGTCAATATTAAGTGGTTCCGTAATCCTAAAATTAAATGCATCATGCCATCGGAGCTTGTTTTTCTTGTATTTGTTGCTTGCACTTTCAATGAAGCAGCAACCAATGGTGAACACGATAGCATTAGCATACAACACCCGTGTATCGACGATAGTATCCATATGGAGGTGTGTTTCTTTCTCCGTCACCACTATAGCATTACTTCTAGCTTTTTTGGATTGGCCTTTGAACGCGGTAGAATCTCGTTTAAGAGGCCAATTTTAAAAGGTAATTCTGAAGCGTAAACTCCCGTTTGCAAGAAGCCTTCTCAAAGTAAGCTTTTGTGGGAAATAAAATTTGATCCAGGGTTGACTTACGTAAATATCTTATTTATGATTTAATAATTTAGAAATAGCATTATTTTATAGTTTATTTTATAAAAACAATTTAAAATTTTAAAATCAATTAGTTTAATTTATTTTTTTAATAATTTAACTCAGACACAGATTTCAATATTTAGATATATGGCTGTCTTTAGGTAAAAAAAAAAAAAAAAACTTGGTGAGGCCTTGTAGAGTTTCATATCGATGTTGTTGAATAACAATAATGCAGAGGGGAAGGTACCATCGTTTACGTTATTTTGCCCGTTGTTTTTCTAGTTTCCACGTTCTCAGGTCAATAGTCAATAATAATAGTATCAAAAGAACACTCGCTCACCTTGAAAGCTAAGCTTTGGAATGTGGACAACACCCCCCACACACAATGATGATGGTTGAAGAATTACGGAACACACAGGAAATGTCAAGTTTGACTACTACCTACCCCCGAAAACATAATCAAAGAAAGGCCTATCGTTGTTGCCCATCAAGAAAGGGCAGCAATAATTCCTCAGCTTCTAACTGAGAAAGTGAAGAAACCTTTGTGCAGCTGCTTCCGCGGATCACAAATCGACAAGTACTTTCAGCTTCAGAAAAAGCACTTTAGCAGTTTAGCATAAGCCAGCCTTTTATTAGAAGCAATAATGAGTGTAATTGAGTGTCTGTAACCTACAATAATCATCCCAAACTTCGAAAGAAGCATCTGAAATTTCCTTTACTTATTCGGTGTCTCCACTATGCCACCCACTATCACTTATGCCCTATAATTTCATGTCGTATGCTTCTCACTTTCTCAACCCATCCCCATCGCCTCAAGAGCTGGGTCACCTCAGCAGTTCACCAAATTCTCCATATCATTGGTGCACATCGCATAAGTGGGATCAAACGTAAGATAATTGTTTAATTAACTGAATATTTTATCTATTTATAATTGATAAATTTCAATCCTTATTTATAAATATAATTATCTAACTAAATAAAAACATTTAATTATTTTTAATTATTACATGATTTTGATAAAGTAAAATTTTTTATACCAACTAATTAAAATTAAATTTATGAAAAAATGAGCAATAACACTTGAACCCGAGTGGGACCCGTTTCAAATTTACTCCAATCATGAACCTCACATGGCATGAGGGAGTTGAGCATCGTGCTGCCTATTCATGGTGAGGATGCTGCTGCTGCTGGTGGCGGCGTCCCTTGCGTGTATCAACCACCGTTGGCTCGTGCGAATCACAAACCTGTGTTTTGAACTTGCAACCGAACTTCCTCCCCAGGGAGGACCTCCATCCGCCGCCGCCACCGCCACCGCCGCCGTGTGCGCCCGACTTGTCAATCTTCTCGATCACTCTCTTCATCGAGGAACACTCGCGTTCCAGCTGATGCACCCGCGTCCTCATGCTATCCATGTCCAACCGCAGCACCTGATTTTCCCTCACCGCTACCCTCCACGTGTTGCTGCCATCGGGATCGTGCGCACCTGCTACCCCTTCGCCTCCTCCTCCTCCACCCTCCTCTTCGCGTCCCAACGCCGCCGAGGGCCTCCCGGGCTCGGTGGCCGCCTCCGCCGCCATCAGCGTCCCCGCGATGGCGTGTCGCAGCTGAAGCTGCTCGAAGAAAAGCACTTGAACCACCGCGCGCAGCGGAAGCCTTTCGTTTTGTGCTGCGTGCGTGCACGCCTCTAGCGTCAACTTCTGACAGTCCAACACGCCGCAAATCTTCTCCCTTTCCGGTTCCGATACGCATGGGTGTGCCTGTAGATTAAAGGAACAGAAATTTCATTTTTCAGTGTCTGAATCTGTTTCTGCTAATGAAAAAACAAATAGAAATTTTCAACGGAATCGCTACCTTGAGATACACATCCACGGCACGGTAGAGACCGTCGTCGAAGAGTCTGGCTTGGTCAGGAAGGGAGATGGCGAAATTGTAGAATTTTTCAGGCTTGAGATTCGCGTCGGAAGCTATCTCGGAAAGATAGCCGTCAATGAGTTTCCCAACAAGCATCAGCGCCGGCGACCTTGTCGCGCCGTCGCCTCCTTCGATTGCGGCAGCATTTCTTTCTTCTAAACCATCCAAGAAGTGACTCAAAATCCTCTCCACGCAATCGACATCGTATAGAGTTTCGTTCAGATACGAATAGCTGGGTATGAGAAGGTCGTCCAGCGTAGCGTCTTCGAGCTGCGAGCCTATCTTCTTCTCCAATGCGTCTCTGCAAGCTTCGGAAGCGTTCAGTATATTCGCCGTTCGCAATAGTCCGAACAGAAGCCTCGCCGCCGTTGAGGACTTGGGACTCTTCTCCAGCGGAAGATTCGAAATCACAGTCTCCAGAAGCTCTTTCTGTTCTGCCTCTGAAGCTACGGACGAAGAAGAAGACGACGCTAACGGCTTCCGATTCAACCTCGATACACCCGGAATGTATTTCTTCGCATAATACATAAGGCAGCTCTCGATTATCTCTGGGCTCAGCTCTGCGCCTCTCATGGAAAGAATCAATTGCTTGAAAATAGGCAAACCCAGAAGCGCCATATCCTCAAACCAAGAGTCTCCAACACCACCACCCGCGACGCCGCCTCTGGCTACGCCCTTTCTTCTTCCCCCAGTCTCAATCCCATTCCACAAGACCTGCTTGGATGCAGAACCGCGAGCGGTGGTTGCGTCGTTGGCTCCGGCGTCGCTGACCGGCCAGCCAAACAATGCCGGATCCGCCGACGAAGCTCTGGAGACTATGGAATCTATGCACCTCTGTGTAATGCCCAAAGTCTCCGCCAGAGGCAACAAGCGCTCGCAAGATTTCAAGGCTTTGACGGAGTCTTTGACGCTCTTGAGCACGGACTGAGAGAGAAACCTCTCGGTCTTCGAGATGAGGTTGTCTTCCGAGTACTGTTCGGTCATCTCCAGAAACTCCCCGGCGCAGCGGAGGGAAGCCACATTGGAAGGGGACAAATCGATTTTGACGCCGTAGCAGAATTTGGCGGCCATCTCGAAGGCCTCGGAGCCGCCGGGGAAGCCTGCGAACGTCAAGTGGCACTGTTCCTCCACAATTTCGTCGTCTTCTTCTTCTTCTTCCTCCACCTGTTCTGCGACAGAGGGTGTTTGAATGGCAGCTGTTTGGTTTCTGGCAGCAGAGGAATGATTTGCTTCTTGCTCGGTTATCAGCTGGTGAAGCTTTCGACTTTTTGACATCAGAGGAAACTGAAATGGTATCACAGACAAATTTCAGAGAATAAGGTACAGAATATTGTCAACACTGGAAGCGGAAATAGACCCATGTGTGAAGATTGTGGCTGTGTCATGTGCATCAGAAAAATTCGTCACCTTGTGAAGATGGAAGGTCATGTCATCCACTTCAACCACAATGTCACTTGGCAATCCGGTTGTGCAGAACCTGCATAGAGGAATCGTCAGAAAATCTTATAGATTTGGTCTCATGTGGATAACTGGAAAAGAGGTTTAAAGAGAAAGCTATCCATCTAACCATGCTTGCCCTTTGGAGCTGGGCTTTTCTGCTGCTGCCATTTTTCTCAGTGAAATATATGCTTAAGATTGTTCAGAAATCTCAGTCTTACTAGACAGTCAGATCCATGAAAATCAAAAGGATACAAATGATTTCTGTTAGAGTGGACTCCAGAGACACTGAAAACTTTGTGAATACGAGAGATTGGATAGAGACAAATTTGAGGGGAAAGAAACGGATTTTAAGAAAACCCAGAATTGTGGTAATGTTGCAGAGGGTGAAGTAGACTTGACTTCCACAACCAATTGGAAAAAAAAAAAAATAGAAGATGAGAATGAAAGATATTGTTTGTTTGTGCTTTATGTTTGAGGTTTTATGAAAGAAAACAACAGATGAAACTTTAAGAAAAGAAAAAAAAGGGGGGGGTGAAACAGAATGGAATCCACAAACTCAGCGTACAAATGGACCTTGAGCAAATTCCTAAAAAGGGGATCATATTGGATCGTATTCCTTCCTTTATCAAAACTTCTTTTCTTTTTTTCTTTTCTATTTGAATCAGATCAGAATCTCATTCCTACCTACTGTGTCCCTCTCTCATGACTTAACAGGGCAAACAGACTCAACAAAAAGGAGGCACCTTTGATGAGCTTTTCTTCTGAAAACCCTCGAAAAGACAATAATCACCCATTAGCCCATATCTCATTGCTTGCCAACCAGCCAGGCGCAATGTTGCATTTGCGTAAATGATGGAATATTTTATTAATGAGAATTCTCATTTCCTGACTTGTAGACTTGGTTCGCTCAGCTTAATAAATTAATCTTGGCATTATATTACACTGAACGGGTGAGATAAGATAACTGTCTGTGTCTTAACGTAGTTAACCATTGCAGTATTAATGATAATAGGCTTCACAAGAGCATGAAATTCATGGAGCCCTTTCCTATATTTTAACAACCATAAATGAAATAAATAGTATTAATCACTGCGATAAGTAATGTACGTTTCTTTCTGTCTGTCATTGACAAAGAATAAATCAGTTACATTGGTCTAAACCCAGATATTAGGGGGAAGCCTTAGCCAGCACCTAGAAGCACAGGTCTATTTTAGTGGTTAAATGTAACTAAATGGATCGGAGTGGAGATTTGTGACCACCACAAGCTCATAAATCTCACATGGCATTATTGGTTCAAAACTTTGCTACTCTATCAAGTGGGTATAAATATAAATGGCCATATGTAGCATGCGATGTATAAAAGAAAGTTGCTTGATACGAATCTCTAAATCATTATTGTTGAGATTTTGTAGTCCTCAAATTCTTCACACCTTTGTCCATCTTCTTGATATCCAGGTGTGAATGCTGCAAGCTGCATAAACTCCACCACCCGAAACAAAAGAAATTTAAAATAAAAACAAGGAAAAGGAGCCATCGGTACATTTATGTTGGCATATCTACCCTCTCATCCTTCCTTGCTTAGAATTTATGGCTGCCTTTAATGAGTAGACAGCCATTGTAAGGTACATTATTCGAATCACACTTTCAAAGTGAATGGCTGGTATTTTCAAGTTTTCAAATTGAGACGATTGAAAATGTGGACCAAATATCAACCTATTAGGAAGACAGTTCCAAGAAGAGAGACGATGGGCTCAATACCCTAACAAGGGTCAGGAAAAAAACAGGTATTAAAGGTCAAATAAACCCCACTTACCCTATATGGGTTTCAATTTTCAAATGCCTTTGGGTGAAGTAAGTTACTGGAAGATAGACCAATTATTTGAGAATGTGGATCAATAGGTATAGGTATGTCTTTATTACTGCTTCTCATGTGTTTGGTGGCTCACCATCAAACGATTTGCATAAGTGAAGTCGTGTCCAACCGTCAATAATATAGCCCTATTAGCCTGGCCATGCTTTTGGGCATTATTTACTCAAAAGTGAGGAAGACAATATAAAGACAAACCACCAAAAACCAAAATTTCTCAAAGTCAGAACTAAGAACAAGGGGATGATTACAAGATTCAATTTGTGGACAGCGCACTTTGATTAGGCAACCTTAGTATATAGCAGATAAATCTTTCGGTAGTAATGTATTTACACATACACTTAAATCAATATTTGACATATGTAAAATTTTATCAATCATATTATAAATGCATTTCTCTCTAAAAAACTAATTATACAATATATGCTAAATATTAATTTGAGTAATTATTCAGGTAGATGTCTACTTAAAAATTTTACTGTGTTATATTCCATCTCCCAAGTCATAACCTAACTGCTGGTTATTTCAATCTCGTATCCAAAATTTCAAATGTCCCTCCTCTCCTCCTTTCACCAACTTCCCTCCCACTCTCTCTGGCTCGAGTACATACACATTTACAAAGCATGGGTTAAAGAAGGGAGCACAAAACCATGATAAAGAATAAAAAATAATATAATTAAATCCAAAATTTAAGGCGCCAAGTTGAAGCATTTTAACACTGAGCACAAGAACAGAGGAATTTATTCTTTATTAATTGACCCATTAACGTAGAACAGAATGCAGGTTAATGTTGGTCAGTTTAACTTACATGACAGTACATTATTAATATCAGCCTCCTTAACACTTTCTAATAATATACCATGGTATCCGACAATCCCTCTTCCTCTCTCTCTCTCTCTCTCTCTCTCTCTCTCTCTGCATGTATATCCTATAACCCCCCATCAAACTGAAAATATAATAGTTACTGCAGACCACCATTCGACTGCTTGAAGAACTTGAGGATTCTCATTGCCTGCAGAAAGCAACATTTAGAAAAAGTAAATTTCATCTTTATAAGGCACTTTAGTACACTTGGCATGTTTGTTAGTCAAGGTTCTCTTTGCTCTACACCATTTTAATTTTCAATTATTCTTGCCACTTTATATAAATAAGCTATTTGTTGGGTTCAAGTGTCCTATGCTTTTCAATTATACATTCTCACACACGATTTTCTTACAGATTATTGTCTCAAAATAATGCATTTTCGAAAAGAAATATGAACTACCCATGCCATTCACTCTAAATGCAATAAAAAAATATATATAATCATATTGCACACTTCTTTTTGTTTTCTTTTTTTTTTATTTCTTTTTGTGCGATCACTTTGCTTTATTCAATCACCAAAGAAAGTGAAGAACAACGTGTCCTATTAACCTTATGTGTTCTCTTTAACCAGCCAAGTGCATGTTTGAGAAAGTTCAAGTTTTTTTTTTAAATTTTTTTTTTTTATTTTTAAAAAAAGTTTCGGCAAAATTTTGATTATAAACTGTTTTAAACACAAAATAAGCTAATCCAACACATCACAATTTTTTAAGCTTAATGAAGTTATATACCTTCATATCAAAAGCAAAAAACAAAAAGGTTCTACCTTGGAGGAGAGTTCTGGATTGCGTGGGTTGCTGAGTGGCTCTGGCTGCAGGCTGGGAGGGTATAGCAACCCCAGGCCACGAGGGCACATGCAGTGGTTTCCCTCATCTATGCGTCGGAAAAGTGTTTTCAAGTGCTTGCCGCATCCCCCCCATGAATACTTCCCACAGCTCCTGCAGAACACCTTGTAACACATCCTTTTGGAACCCTGAGCTTAAAGACTTACTGAGTTATTCTGATGCTGCTTCTCACATACGATTATGCTACGTTCTACTGATTTTAATTTTGGAATAGATATATATCAGTGCTAGCACTTCGTAATCATCAACAGTTTTCTTTGTTGCTTTTGTCAGCTTATGCCTTCCACTCATAGGAACAGCTCGCCACTGAAGGTAGTAACGCCTTGCATAGTTTATCACTTAACAATTCCATATCCAAGCTTGGATTTGCCACCCACTCTTAGTAGGCTTTTATACCCTTGAAGAAGCAGAGATTCCATCGTAAGATTACTGAGTGCTTGGAGATAATCGCCTGAGAAAAACATCTAGCTCACAAGTTTCTGTCTTACAGGTTTTTTTTGGTCTTGCGGTTAGTTGTTATCCAGTTTTCGCACACCTCCCTGATCCGATCGAAGGCGTCGACTTTCCACGATAAAATTGCGGGATTCACAATGATATCCATTCCATAGTAGCCACAAGAAATTGACAACACTAGGATTCAAATTTATGATACACCTATCCACACATCATATGCTCGCCTCCACTTCTGGGGACAACCCTAGTGTTTATCTTTTAGCCTTTTAGGTCCTATTGTTTCTCTATCTTAAATATTATTCTTATATAATAAAATCCCCCGGGAAAAATTTAACAAAAGTAGTTTATATTTTAGAACGATATTAAAGGAGAATAATTTCATATAACAAACTTTAAGGAGGTCAATGTATGATTTGTTAGAACATGATCAAAACAATTTGGGTAGCCAAAGTAAGAATCCAAGAAATGTTTTTGAACAACGATAACTTGGTCAAACAAAAACATCCCATTATAAGGGACCGCTACAGTGGAAAATCCCAGCCAAGCTCGAGAATACTTTAACCCGGTTTCTTCAGATGGAAAAGACACCACAAACACAATTTTAGCATGGTCAACATTAAATCAGTCAATTGAGGTTAAAGAAAAAAAAAAGGCATTCTCCTGATGTACAGATGGGAAAAGAACTTAAAACATTAAAGACAGCATCTTTTACTAATTATCATCTAATTAAAATTATGTTTTCAACATAAAACCAACGCCAAACCTTACAGGCACATGCATCTGGCAATTGACAGTGTTTAGCATAATTGATCAACTGTTTCATGGTTTTGGTAGAGCAACATTTGTGTACTTGGAAACTTATGACTGATCAACCAGCTGCATAAAAAACCTACTGTAAGGAAAATGCGTAGCACAACACTATTTCCCTAAAACAACCAATCATGCAACTTGTCAGAATTTATCCTATCGATACTTGAAAGAGCCACCAAAATGTATGGTCGCTTTCAAAGTTCAAAGTTCATACTAAACTCTCCATACATAAGAACCAAGACCTAGACACTTCAAGATGCGTTGCTATCACCTTTGTCTATGGATGACTCTAGTGTGGGTTTCTTCAGTGTGCTTGCTTCTGCCGCACTGCCATTTGATGCTCGCTTAACTCCTCTTCCTACCACACCAAGGTGTGTGACTCCAGTAGATCCATTTGAGTGAGCAGTGGAAACAGTTGGAGAGTCGAAACCTCCAGTGCTGTTGGCAGTTGCCAACTGAGAAGAGCTCACTATTCCTGGAGATGATTCCTTACCACTACCTGCCTTGGCAGATGCTATTCCTAGGATCTCAGAGAGAAATGATTTTGGGTTCAAGACCAGCTGTTGCAAATCTTCAAGCTGCAATTCCAAAAATTCCCAGATTGATATCAAAATAACACAAGACAAATAAATATCTTAAAAAAGTTATCAAGTCTACCTTCTTTTCCAACTCACTAGAGAGACCTGTGAGTGTTTCAATCTCTGCTTGTTTTTCCACAATTGATTTATCAGACTCAGATCTGGAGTATGTTTGTACATCCTGATCTAGCTCACAAGCAGATGTTGAATGAGAAAGTCCCTTTACTTCATTTGTAAGACAACGTAATCGAGCCTTACAAACAGATGCAGCCTTCTGGCAATAAGCAATTGCTTCTTGAGGCTTAGAACCAACCTCCAAACACAAGCATATACGGAAATTTCTTAATTCACCAGTTAAGGCTGTCTAGTAGTGGAAGAGAACATAATTGGTGATCCTAAATTGCAGTTTCCAGTAGTTAGTGAATTCAGCAATTTATTGTAATGCCTTAATTTGTGTCATTTTTCACTAGCATTTAAACTGGTTAAGACTAGACACTTCAGTTAAGTCACATCTCAAGATAAGAGAGCAGTAAAAAGTGACAAGGATACAAATCAGCAATTTTTCTATCATTTGGTTCAACCAGCTGTTCTAAGATGGAAAGTGCCTTCTGGTAATCGCTGAGAGAAGTTTCAAAATCCTCTGTATAGACCATAACCAACAATAAGTCTAGTATTAGCAAAGGTTCTATCTTGTTTTTTTTGGGGGGGGGGGGGATGGGCCTTGGATAGTCTCAGTCAAATTTAAAATAAATTTATGAGCAAGAAAAAACCTCTTTCCATCGCAACATCTGCCAATGCTGATAATATGTCCACCTGTTCCATTGTATTGCCAGAGTGCTTTTCAACAATAGCTCTAGCAATATCAAGCATTTTCCATGCCAGGTCCAGGTCAGATTCATCTTCATCAGCTTCGGCCAAGTCCTCAGCATCACTATCCTCATCATCTTCTTCCTGGTCATTCTTAGTGGACACTGTTTCATTTTTCAAAAAACACAACTAATAATGAGAAACTGTTTCGGCTGCAGACAAAAACTTTTTGTGATTATGAAAGTATAGACATTATCCAGAAAAGTGACAGGCATAATACATTACAACTACAATAATGATTGAATGCTAGATTTGGTGAGCATGGTTGACATTTTTACTTTCTGTCTACTCCAAACAATTATAGGAGTTCCTATTACATAACTGTATTCACAAGCTTCGTGTACTAACCACAAAAGGTGACAGTTTGTTCTGAATCCCTCGCTGTGGGTACTGTGCATGTGTATGTATCACATAAGGATAGCATGTTTGGATCAGTTTATTTTGTGTTTAAAAAAGCTTATAATCAAAATGATGCAAACAGAAGTTTTGGCTGAAAAGCTATTTTTGTATAAAAATGAAGCGAAACCAAACATGTGCTAATTAGTTTGCATAAACAGTTTAGAACATTTTTTATTTTATTTTTTTGAAAAAGCAGTAAAAAATCAATATCAATGTAACAATGAGTGTAAAGTGTAAACTATAAATTTTCTAGTTAAATAAAGCATGACAAAGGGCAACAACACAACACCAGGAATGTTAATTTTTTTTCTTTTTGACATAAATCTTAATTTTTAATAGCAAGTTGAAAAGGAAAACAGGAAAAGCATCACAGGTGACATTGAGTAAGTATCTTAAGAAACTTAGTCGTTATTAGAGTATACATAATGCAGGTGGCAATGCTCCACTAGCAAACCTACCATACCACTTTTGCACTTCATCTACATTTTAGGAGTTTTGCTTACCCTAGTTGCTCTACAAATCAGCATACTTTGCATATGATAACATCTGATAATGTTGATCCTGGCTTCTGCAGACCCTAACTAAAACTCCATTATTTTTAGCTGTCAATGTACAATAATCATACATTGAAAACTTAAATTAATAGCATTTTTTGTCATATATGAAAGAATGTAGAATGCAGAAGTAGCACTAGTTGCACTAGTTGCTATGCTATATGTGATGATAGGTACTCAAGGCCATAAAACAGCCTGGACTAGACCACCATAACACTAAGACAAAATAATTGACAGGATATTGTCACTTTCCAACTCATGTTTGGAAGTATACACAATGGTCAAGTAACTCTAAATAAAAGGTGCATCTCATATGTTCTCCTTCATAAAGTCAATGCCACAGAACACTTATTGCTCTCTCTGTCTCTCCTGTAATGGCAGGTGAGAGTGGCAGGAAAATGCAGACCACCCCAGCACATTAAACAGGGAACATGCTTTCTAAGCCAACCTAAATGCACTCATTCTTTGGGGAAAAAGTTGAAAGTTAAATGTCATATTGCCATAGAAAGAGGCATTATTGGAGCGCTTTATAGTTTATACATCTAAGATGAAACAACAAACAAAATTTAAAGCTACTGATAAATATACACTAGAATCAACACACTGACCATCATCCACTGCTGCATCCTGGTTATTTGAAGTCACGTCCTGCTCAACATTGCTTGAAACAGATGCTGTGGTGGACTCAGCATTTACAGAATTCTTCACAAATCCATCCTTACTGGAGCCTTGTTGAGATCCATCCTCCTTCTTGGGCACATCAGCCAAAGGATCAGCTTCCTCCTGAGCCTTGTATAGTAGTGCACACCCATATTTGTAGTATGTGTGGACACACTCAGGAGCAAGTTCACCATAATGGGCAACTCTATTTTGAATAAAATAATCCCAAAAGGTTGTTGTGAATAGTTTTCAGCACAGTGTTAACTTGGAAACAAACACGACTCGAAAGCAAAAAGTTTTCTTTCAGCACAGTGTAAGTTGAGCAAAATGAGAGTTGGAAATGATCAATGGTTAGTACACAACTTGTCAAAAATGCTATCCCTAATACTTATTGATAGTTTTTAAACATAAATAATTAGATTTCATTCATTAATATTCTCCACAATGCACAGTTTAAACAACTAGCACTGAATGATCACATATTCTTTTCGAGAATCAAGCACATGTGTTGCCAATAAGGGAGACCTCTAACAAAGAAACAATGCAAATTAACCATGTGAAAATCAGATGTAACAATATCTTAAGCATGTATCATTCCATGAATAGCCTAATATTAAGGAATCTAACAAGGATGCTGTGTCAAAGGTAACTACATGAGCCACGACACATGTTTGCTTAATCTAAATCGAATTGAATTAGTCAATGCTAAAAGCAGAAGTATCTAAATTTCCTAACGTGAAAACTTCTACGTGAGAATTTCATCAACGGTGAACCTTTTTCTTAATGCTTTCACTCAAACGTCAAACTTCATATAAGAAATGCTCCATGGGGGAAACTAATAAAATATACTATTTTACACAGAATTGAGGGGAAACGAATCAATGGGAAGCGGCTTCACCAATGTATCCCATTTCCCAAGTTTTTTGCAGGAATAAAATCCAAATGGAGCGCCAATAAATGAGATTTAACCAAGAAATTTATTTTTTAAAAAAAGTAAAAGATGAACCTGATCTCCAGAGCACGGCTAAAGTTCTCAGCTGCCTCGCCAAAATCGTTCTCTTTCATGGCCTTGTATCCCTTATCCATCAACTCATCCGCGAACTCCAGGGACTTCTGACGATCGCTGCCGGACGCCAGAGCAGAGGTTTCGGCAGCGTTGCCGTCGTTGGAGGTTGACTCCACGGTGGGCTCGACGGAGATTTGGCTCTTGTGGTGTTCAACGGGGCTTAGGGTTCCGTCGACTCGGAGAGCTTCGGGTTGTTCGGGCATTGTGAGTGAGGAGGTTTCAGATGCTGGAGCTTCTTCCACCATTGTCGTCCTGGGCGAATTTGGTTTCAGCGGAGTGCGAAGATGAAAGTCTCCTCTTCCGTCTTCCAATTCAATGCGAGCGCCGGAGTTAGGGTTTGGGTTTTCCTTCCTTCAAAAACCTTTGGCGCAAAATGTGAACGTGAGCGATAAAATTAAATCAGACATATCCGAATAGTTTCGGTCCCAAAAAAAAAAAAAACCCGAATGAACTAATTTACGCGCACCATTTCCCTGAATTATTTTGTATACGTGTCAACCCAACCGGAAGGTCCATATTTTTGGCATACATTAAGACACTGTAGTAAAAAAAATTTAGAGATGAAATTTATATTGTATGAAAAATTATATTAAAAGCACATCCTTTAAATTGTAAATTTTATTTCAATTTTAAGATATATATACTAAACTAACCCTTTGATATGCCCTTAAAAATAGAGTTTAAAAGATAAAGTTTATATAAAAAAATTATATTGAAAATTTATTCTTAAATTTTGTATTCTCATTTTTAAGAGTATACACAACTATCTCCCAAAATAAAACTTTAGTTTTGAGTGAAATTGTAGAAATTGACAAAATAGTTTCCATGCTTTGCTATCAGGTATGATTACAAGTTTAACCATATTCCTAAATGAGATTTCTCTCTTTCTTAATGTGTTTCTCAGCCAAAATTACATATGATAAATTGTTACATTTTGTCATTGTATATGCATGTATGTATTTGAACAATATATTTAATTTTAATTTATTATTAATATAATTTTTTTTATATTATCATCTAATTATATATTATTATATTATTAAAAATATTTAATTTTTTAAATAATTATTTTAATTAATAATTAGATGATAGTATAAAAAAATAATTATTATCATAAAAATATTTTTGTGAAATGAGTTACGAAAGAAAGAAGAGAAGTTTGTCTAGCGATTTTTTTCTTATTTTTGGTTGTTGAACAATTTGAATTCAAAAGTTAAGAATCAATTACCTTGCGGTGTCATTAGTGTAATAGTTTCGTAAAATTTTTTTGTATAGAATAACAGTGCTGTGTAAAAAAACATTACATCTACTGTAAGTTTGTTATATCTTTTTAACTCATATTTTTAATAATTTTTTAAATATTTAATAAAATAAGTATTAAATAAAAAATAAAAATATTTAATATATTAAAATTTTAAAATATATTTAATATTTTCTTCATTTAATAATTAAAAAAAATTATAAAAAAAATAAGTTAAGCTCACGATCAAAATTAAACTCTTACCATTGTAAGTACCATTAATGTTATTAACTTCTCAATTTATTATTTAACTACATTTAAATATTTGATAAACACACTACATTTTGGAGAAATAATTTCTGCCTTTTTTATACATAAGAACAAGTTAAAAGGACATTGAAGTTTTTTAATGTTTTATTTTAAATAAAATGAAAATAGAAGCTTATGTTGTGTTTTTGTCTAAATGAATGGAAAAAAAAAAAGAAGGAAGAAAAAAAACAAAAAACTCTCATTAGCGGCTGCCATCAAATTCACCGCACGGCCAGTAGTTGCCACTTAGCACTTGCTTGCTACACAATAACTCAAACGCTCTGAAATCTGGCACGCAAAGCAGCCGGAGGATATTTTTGTTCTCCCCTCTCCATGGCTCGCTTGTCTTCGAACCCAATCGGTCTCGATAGATTCCGGCCATGCCTTCAATTTCAAATCCCTCCACCTGTTCAAATCTTCGCAAATCCTCGGCAGCGTCACGGCAACACTCGGAAATTCCAGACCTTAGCTTGCCAAACAAATCCAAACCTCGACGACACCTCTACAACGGTAAATTTATGTTTTTGTTTTTGTTTTTCTGACATATTCTCCCTGTAAACGAGGTGGTTGATTTCATTGTGAAACTTCCTTTGATTGCTGGTGTCAGGAAACTGAGGAAAGGTTGGTTGTTGAGCCCAGCACGGGCAGTGGTCATACAACATGCAAGGCAACAAATTCCCCCACAGATGCTCCCGGCCTACCTGAATTCCCCAGCAAAGATATCAACAGGAGAATTGCTGCTGTTTCTACCTTAGCCGCTCTGGGACTTTTCTTGTCTTCAAGATTGGATTTTGGTGTTTCGTTGAAGGATCTCTCTGCCCTTGCATTACCTTACGAAGAGGTTTGTTCTCCAATGGTTCCCCCTTTCAGAATTTCCCTTCTGTCTTGCTTGTCACACACAGTAAGATGATTGTGTTTATGCATGCCCACTCCAGAAAATCTTGTAGGCTCAAAATTCCCGCAACTGTTAGGAAAAAGCCTTTCTTTGAAGATAAGACAGATTGGCAACGGATTATAATTTGCAGTTTTTGTTACTGGGTTCATTGGATTTTTTTTTTTAGTTCCATATGAGGTTGTTACATCATATCTGCTCCATATTTGCTTATGGTATTTGTACTTTTGTTGTTGGATATTCCAGGCTCTGTCCAATGGGAAGCCCACTGTAGTGGAATTTTATGCAGATTGGTGTGAAGTGTGTCGGGAATTAGCTCCTGACGTTTACAAAGTAGAGCAGCAGTACAAGTAAATGTCTTCTATTGCTGTTGGTGACTCATTGTTTTAGTAGTTCTTAAGGGAAATATCACCACTTATGATTGCCCATATTTGCATCTGGCTTCTCTAAAGTGAGCCCCTCACTTTAGAATAAAAAGTGAAGAGTGATAACTGTTGATTAGAAAATCAATGATTAAGATCATGATAAAATACACGCACATATATATGCACAATAACCAACTATGAGGTTATTAAAATATATTTTTTTGATTTTCACATCAATAGTTATCACTCTTCACTTTTTCCTCTAAAGTAATCTCTCATTTTAGATGAGCCGAATTCATTTCTTAAATTATTGATCTTGTGACTTTTCATGTGTACTAATTTTCAATCTTAACACCACTGAGTTTTGAAAGCAGGGATCGAGTGAATTTTGTTATGTTGAATGTTGACAATACAAAGTGGGAGCAAGAGCTTGACGAGTTTGGTGTTGAGGGTATTCCACACTTTGCATTCCTTGATAAAGATGGGAATGAGGAGGGGAATGTAGTAGGCAGGCTTCCAAGACAGTTCCTGCTTGAAAATGTGGATGCCCTTGCTCGTGGGGAAGCATCAGTGCCTCATACCCGTGTTGTGGGACAATATTCAAGTGCTGAAGTAAGGAAGGTACACCAGGTTGTTGATCCAAGAAGTCATGGTTAGATGACCCGGTAAAGTACCTTCTTTTACAGTAGCAACTCGTTCGATTTGTCATTGGGAAACATCTGAAGTGGCAATCCATTGCTCTTGTATACCTTTTTTTCATATTCATCACAAGTTTCTTGTATTGTGAACATTGTCCAAGTCTGTCATAGAGTAGGATCTGAAAGTAGGTTATCATTATCAACCACAATTGTTAGCATAGCCACGCAATCTCAATATAGATAAAGGGGCACTTGAATGCTTTATAAGTCTATTACTCTACTCATCACTTGTATTTCAGCACTTTTTATCTGTTTCCTCCTCCCACACCAAGGTCATGCAACTCTTGGCCAATCAGAAAGTGCTGGTTTTGTTGAAACAATATGACTTTTCTTATCACAATCCACTACCCACAACTAAGAATTTTAGATGACATATGCTAATATATGTTGATTGACACTTTGAGAGGCTACCATATGTGCATTTGCATTTGAACGTAGATCGAATGGTAACGATATAATGCTGTCTTCTACAAATTTTTGAAATTCTGTTTTCCTTTTGCTTGGACACTTTTTAGCAGCCAGTATCTCTAGGTTCCATTCAAGCTTAGTTGTAACATTCCTAGCTGCAGTACATAAAAAGGATACCGTTTCTGATTTCCCATTAATGTAATAGATATCATTCATGTCGGATATTTGTCACTTTTAACATCAATAATATTCTAGAAAACTCTGATAATACAAGCAGCTTTATTCAAATAGCTGTTAAAATCAGATGAAAAATGAAGAATTTCTGGACTACGGATGCATAGAATGGAAGATGTTTGGTCCTTCCTTTTCCTATCATGCCAATTTTGATTTTATTACTCTTCAAGAACCTGGCAGGGGACTTCAATCTCAGTGAACTCTTTTGTCAGCAAAAGATCATGTAATTTAGGTGGAAAAAAATGAAGAAAAAGTGTTATGCTGGGACCAGGACCGTTGTAGGAGCTGAAATAAAAACCAAAACGCATTGCAGTTTACCTGCCTAAATGCTGGAACCGATGAGTAGTAGTACTCTATTCCAAGGATGAGAAATTCTTTGCTAAACTATCATATGATATCGTTAAAAGTGTAATTATTTCTCTAATTAAAAGTGTTTGACTTCTTTGATAATTAATAATTATCATAGTCAAGCTTTTTTAATAATGTGATAACACATTATTGGATGATGGTTTAAATTTTATATCAAAATACAAACAAGATAATTATATGCTCACTATGTCCAGCCACAACTGAACATAGTAACTACTTTTCCAAGTAATGCTACTTTCAATTTCGCATAACTCACGTACTTTTCTTCACGTGAACTTATTTTTATGTGCGAGAAACATTTTCCTTTCTTCCTATATGCACAGTGAATTCTGTATATTGATTACCGAGGATTGATCCCACAAAATAGCCTTGGACGTTGTTAGTACGATTCAAAGAGGAGATGGAAAGCAGAATCCTAATGTTAATCATACACAAAAATAGCTAATAGCAATAACAGCGGAAAAGAATGGGATACTTTTATATGCCTCTATTATGGTTCCCACCCAAAGTTTATATGTCACTGAACTACATTTCCCAACAAGTTGTTTGATGAAGGCGAGCTATGTCCACTTAACCAAGGATCATGCACCGATACAGGGGAGCTGTCCTTCACCTCCTTCACAGAATGCGAAAAATTATCCGTCTTCTGTGGAACAATCAATGCCTCACTCCCTTGTCCTGGTTTCTCAAAATTATTTCCACTCAGTGACTTCTCACTTCCATAACGAGATGATGAACACTCGGACCCAACCGATGAAGCCGTGCATATAGTTTCTTCCATAGTTGCCCATCCACTGCGTCTTATGTGTTCTAGCTCCTCTGCCACTTCCATCATAGTAGGCCTCATGTCACTATGAAAAGCAAGGCATCTAAATGCAAGCTCAGCCACCTTGTGAACAGAATGGAGTGTCCAAGCATCCGTATGTGGTTCAAGGAAGGGATCTATGATCTCATCCACACAACCCCTCCTAATCTTATCAACAGCAAGTGCAGCCAAATTAACCTCACTATGAGGTCGAGCAAAATCAACCACTTTCAGGGCAGTTATTATCTCTACCAAAACCACTCCAAAACTGTAGACATCACTTTTATCAGAAAGATGGAAATTCTGGTGGTATTGGGGATCAACATAGCCCGGAGTCCCCTGTGGGGCGGTTGAGATATGTGATGTTTCTGTTATGCCGAGCCTAGACAGCCCAAAATCTGCTACTTTTGATTTGAAGTCGTAATCCAAGAGTATATTACTGGATTTTATGTCTCTGTGATAAATTGGAGGGTCAATTGCAGAATGGAGATATGTAATAGCATTAGCAGTTTCAGCAGCAATGGTGAGTCGTATTGTCCATGGAAGTCTTTGACCCCTCTCTCTTTGCAAATGCTGAGACAGTGTTCCATTGGGCATATACTCATAAACAAGGATCTGCTCTCCCTCCTCTATGCAGCAACCTAGGAGGCGTACTAAATTTGGGTGACTCACGAAAGAAAGGAGCTTGATCTCATTCATGACTTGGTCAGCGCTGTTGGTGTCCCTATACTTAATCTTTTTTATAGCAACCAACTCATCATTGTGAAGTTTTCCAGCATAAACTGTGCCAAAAGCCCCAGTTCCTAGCCTCTGCTTCTCGGAGAAAAAACTTGTGGCTTTTTCTATTTCCTTGTACGGGTAGAAAGGTACACTAGAGTTGCCTGCTGCTTCTCGTAAGAGGCGATTTACTGTCACTTTTTTTCTCAAACAAGTGGAACGGCGCCTGACAAAGTAACATAGAAGAGACAGAGCAGCCACCAGGGAAGCTCCAACTATGATCACTGTGAAAAATCATGTAGCATTGGTCAAGATTCTCCATGACGAATTTTTTGGAGAAAATAGAAAAGGAGTATAACAGAATCAATATTCAATGAGGTATTAGGAAATGGGAAAAAAGAGTGTGAGGCTCAATTCCTTGCAATTATTTCAAGGGTATTAGTGGGAGAGAGAAAAAACTAAAACAAGTTTGTCCGATAATTTAGTTCTCTCCAACTATATTTATGCAGCGATAGTAGAAAATCCAAATCTGACATTAGAAGCCTAGTAAAAACATGCTCACATGCATTCAATACTATTACTAGTACACTAAATAACAGGCGACTTTCTCAGCGGACAAGGATTCTCGTATGAAACCCACTAGTTTTTCAGGTAATTGAAAAAGAAATCTGTGAACTCTGCTACATATAGGATCACATATTGGCATAAGTTAGTGGGGTTCTACCTCCAGCAAGGACACCGATTTTGGTTGCTTTCCCACATCCGCCAGAGGTCAGTGTTGAAGCACTGCAATGAGAAACTGCTGACAAGGCTACAACAGAAAAAAAAAAAGAAAAAGATCAAAAAAGAGACAATTTTTAAAACAGAAAAGCTGGAGTCTCCAAGTAAATCAAGTAGTAAGTACTGCCAGTTACTATATGTGTCACTCAGATGTTACAACAACGGTAAAGCATCTGATTCTTTTTCCACACTTTATGTATCATTATCCAAGGCAACAAAAAAATATATTAATCGCCATTAGGTTACCAATATCAGAACAACAAAGCCACTATGAATCATATCATGTATCTAATAACCAATTGCAACTGGATCTGCGGTATCTTCAACGTTCCCTGTTGATTGCGTCAAAGCAGATGTTTACTCGATTTATAGTTTTTCAAGAACTCACATCACACTCAATTTCTATTGTCAGCAAAACCCAAAACGACAAGCAAGATGTCGGTGATGTCCTGATGCTTAGATGTTAAGGATAATTACCTTAATATATCAGGTTCATTTCCTAATTGCTCACATTGTGAATGTATTTGTCACCTAATAATCTCCCCCATTTGACCATTGCCAATAGAAAGAAAAATTCAGATCTATCCGACCAGACATGTGCTGTACCTAATATCGATCAATAAACAATCGAAAGGAGCAACCACAACATGTTGACTTTAGAAGGATTCTTTCTTTGGCAAGTTACCATTCAAAACAAGAACATACATTTCTCCATATCTACTTTACCAGAATATGGAATTCATCAGAACGGGGCATCAACATAAATTTCAACGGCAGCAAAACAAGTGAACAACCAAGCAATTAACAGTTGCTTTGCTTCCATATTCTCTCCAAAATTAAGGGTGACAAATCCCCCATTAACTAAAAAAAATCTTCTCAATAACCAATCACCACAGAGATGAAAGAGGATGAGGGCCATCATGTTGTGTTGGTCCACAAGAATCAAAATAATGAATCTCATTCTCACCGCACATAACCCCCAACAAATCAAATCTAGCCATTATGGCCCTTCATTAAGCACACACTGATCTTCGAGATTCCCACACTATAAAAAAGTAATCCGATCCTAAATTCCTGATACGCACTCATACAGTTGAATTCTATTTTACCACCATGAAAAGACATCCTTTTGTTAATCAAATCAAAAAAAAAAAAAAAGACATCATTTTCCACGAGACAGAACTGAGGTGTTACTACCTGGTTGGCTTGAGCATAAAGCCGCAACCAGATGTATACTTGGTCATCAATTTTCAAGTACCATCGATTTTTATTATTTATTATTCCATGAACGAAGATCAAAGTAATGAAAGTATAATTCAATAAATAACATTTGTGAAGAATAAAAATATGATGATATAGAATTTTTTTTTTAATCTGAACGCGTGGACTCACCTCTCCGGCAACCGGTGCCGTTCTGGAAGCCGTCTCCGTTGAAGCCTTCAGGGCAGAGGCACCGGAACCCGCGCTTTCTTCCGGCGAGATGGACCTCTGTGCAGGTCGCGCTGGGAGAGCATTGACACGGCCCTTCAAGCCACCACCCCAACTCAACCACCTGAAACTGGAGCGAAAGCTCTTTCCTCTGGTCAATAGCAATTGCTGAGAACAAGAACTTGCACCCAGTTCCTTTCCAATCCGCGATTGTCAGAACATCTTCGTGCTGTTGGTGCTGAAATTGCGAAAAGCAGCTGATATTATCACTTCTGCTGTCGCACCCCTCCACCTCAATCTGGCTGCTGATAAAGGTGGAGGTGGGAATAACGCAGCCACCAAGCGCAGACGAACAATTTTGCACGAGAAAGCTGTTGTTTAAGGTGGGAGCAAAGTTTTTGCCGAAAAGGGGGTCCATGGAATGCGTGCTGCGGTTGCATTTCGCAGGAAGACTGATGAATATGCTTTCAGAAGTCACGTTCTGGACCAGGAATTCGCCAATTTGGAGGCTGCTGGTCCTGCAGTTTAGCCGAACTTCGCAACCTTCAGAGATGCCGAAAGGGTACTGCAGGCGATGTCCTCCGCAACTGCGCTGGCAGGTGGAGTTCTGTGCTCTTGTTGAGCACACCATGAAGACTGTGAGCACAAGGGCAAGATTTGTCTGGTAATGAAACATTTCTGGCTGTAAATTGAAACTGGGGCTTGAGGGAACAGGGTAATCATCACCCTTCTGCAACCAAAAAAACAGAGTTACCCTGAGATTCAACTTGAATTAGCCCAAGTTCTGATCTTTCTAGAAATATCACGGTATCTTGTTGAGCATCAGATGATGGAGTAAATGAGAAATTAAAGCTTGTGATTGATGCCGTTGGTCAGCCATCCATCTCAATAAATGCTCTCTCGTATATAAGAGAGCCACTAAATGAAGTTTCAATTTTGTTCCGATGAAAAAGAAAAAAAAAAAATGAAAATTTGAAGGAATGGCTCTGAGGTGAGCTATCAATATGCATACCTTCAAGGCTCTGCAAAGTTTGAAATTAATGGCCGTGGCAGTGGAAGTAGTAATTCACCCCGCCACTCGAAGATCGAGATTGAAGCTGAATGACGAAAAATGAAAAATAAATTTTCATCTAAGAGAACAGAAAAATTGTCGAGTTAACGTTGTTGTCCTGCAGAAAACTGTAGAATGAAGCCGCAGCATAACAACATAACAATAAGAATGGAGAGCAAATTGAGGAGTTCTGAGAAACCACCGTCTCATTCGCACGCACCACTTGTTCTGTGACCTATGGTACTTGTCCTACAACTGGGAACGTAAAATACATTATTTCGATTGAACGACGAAAATATCCTCTCTGATTTTTTGTTCTGCGCACAGAAAAGCCCCTGCTTTCCACGCCAAGTTGCCTGCACGTACCTACGTAATTTTTTTATCTTTATATAATTCGACACATTTAAATATCTTATAAATTTAATTTTTTTAAATTAAAAATAATAATAATATAATTTTTTTTAAAAATTAAATTATAATTCTTGTACTCAATTAAGTTAACATATCGTGGGTAAGGTAACGGTGTAGTTAGCACAAGGCAAACAGGTGAGTGAGAGTAATGATTTTTAATTTTGACCAAACAGGAGAACGAGGATAATAATTTTCAATTTTCATTTGTTGTGTAAAATTTATTTAGCACTATTATTTAATAAAGTGTTTTATAGTATCAAAAAAATTTAACTTTTTAAATAAATATTATTATAATTAAACTTTTTTTAATTTTGTGACATTTAAATGATATAAAAAATGTACACTAAAATAATGAAAACTAAACGGAAATCACAATTCAATCCCGTTTGCATTTGAAATTGTGTCATATTTCTTCAATATTCACTTACTTAAGAGTTGAGTTTGTTTGGATAATTTATACGGTGTTAATTTTAGATAAAAGTATATTTTAAAATAGTATGTTTTATATTTAAAAATATTTATTTAAAAGTAATGGTCTGATGGTAAGTTGTTTATGTTACAATTACTTACATTTACGGTATTTGTATTTTTAGTATTGTGGTCAAATGGTATTTAAATTAGTTACTTTATACACATTTTAAAGAATCTAACTATATATATATATATATATATATATATATATATATTCGAATGAATTCAAGATTACATAAGAGGAAATAGTCTATCCCTTCTTTTTTTTTTGTTTAGTATTCTACTTTGCCCAATTTTAATAACAAAGGCAGTTTGTATTAAAACAAAAAAATTCACAAAAGAAAGGGAAAAAAATCTCTAGACAATGCTATAAAAATTCGCACTCACTATGGCAAATTTTAAACTTATAAATATGTGCCTATTCAACTATCTTGTACTTTACTCCGTTAGTTGATATAATCTAATTAATATTTCATATAGAATAATGTTACATAATTAAAAAAATAATTAATTTTTTTTATAAAATATAATTAAATTTAAAGGTAGTTGTTAAATAAAATAAAATAATAAAAATTACTCACTTATCTAAAAATAAATAAATACGTTAAATTATTCTATTAAAATTTTTGATATAAAATTTGTGACTGTATATCATTTTTCTTTCATATTATATATAAAAATAGAGTAAAGTTAAAAAAAAAAGTGAAGATGTTAGCATTTTGAAGTACAAGCATGCATCTTTAATGTAATTGAGACTCCTCTTGATCTAAAAAAATTAAATGTAATTGATATGCACTAAATATAATTAATGTAATTGATATTATTCTTTTTTATAAAAAAAAGTGTAATTAATTTACTCTAAATATAAAAAGAAACTCAAATCTATATAATAATAATAATAAGTTATTTAATATGTAAATAGAGAATTTGATAAGAAAACATATAAAAAAAAAGCCCATTAAAATAAATTAGATAAAAAGATGTCATGTATTCAACAAATGTTGATGCGTGGCGGTAAACCAATTATCTTAGTAAAAAAATGATTAAAGTTTAAATTTTGAATAAAGCAAGAGTCTCTTAGTATTAAAATAATAAATATAATTAATATTTATTATATGATTAACTGATATTAATTTTCTTTGAATAGTATGAGTATTGGTTTATCTCAACTCTGAAGTTGAAATTGATGAAAAAAGAAGGGGGAGGCTGTGGAGAGATGGTTGATTGTTTGCTTGCTATTTGCTAGATAGAATAGAGCACACCAGGAAGGAAGAAAGGAAATGAATCCACTGACGCCGCCGTGATGGCGAGGGTTGACGCAGGCAGCGGTGGGTTTTTTAACTTTTTATCGGTGAAGTGAAAAGTTTGGATATTATTCAATCTCACTAATTTGTCTCTCTGAAATTAATACTGTACATAAATAAATAAATAAATCCGGTTAAAATATTCGGAATTTGGTATCAACGTTGCAGTGATTCTGCACTGTGTTTTGAAAAAAGAAAAAGACAAGTGCGACAGTGACAACAGGGACACGTTTTTAGACTTTAGATTGGGACACTTTAGATCTAAAAAGAAATCTAAATTTAGTTTTGTTATCTTCTCATCCCATGTGAAAAAATATATACCTTAAAATTTTATATCAATGATTAAATGTTAAAATTATTTAAAGGTCATATAAATATTTAAAAAATTACATATTTATTATATACATATATATACATATTTATATCATTTAATAATTTTTATAAAAAATAAATGTAATTAATTTCACTGTTAAAATATAGTTAATTGTTATTTATAATTATTATTTGATAGATTAAAGGACTAACATGCCCTCAATAAAAGGACTAAGATGCCCGTATAAAATGTAAACCGAAGCAGGTACTTTACTAATTGCTGTTAGTGTGGAAATTAAATGACCCTATAGCGGACGCCAATTTACAGATAATAATAGGAAGGTGAACGTGACGTTGACGGTGACGGTCGGCCAAAAAATCAATGGTTTGAACAGAGCACGGCACGTGACGGAGAGAAAAAGTGGGCTGTGCAGCGATTCGCCACTATTGATGGTTCTACACGTCACATTTTATATCCAAAGCATATTTAAAAATAACTTTTTATAAAAAAATATTTTTTTAATTTTTTAAAAAATTATGTTGGTTATAAAATAAATCAATTTAAATTCACACTTAAATTAAATCAGATTTTATAAATTTTATTGTAAATAAATATAATTTTATAAATTTAATTTTATTTATAAGTAAATTTTAATAAAATAATTTATATTTAAAAATAATAACTTTTAATAAAAAAAGTAAAACTTAATTACTTTACACGATATTGGTTTGTGAAGTCAAACGTTTGATAATTAGTATAAACATTAAAATAAATAAATTAAAAAATAAATAAAACTTCGTTTATATCTTTAAAAATTCATCTATGTGATACAAACGTTGACTTAAAAACCTTTACATTTAAAAAAAAATGATACTTGTATGTACATAAAAGTTCACCTGCCACATACGTTAAATTGGAGATGTGAATAATATAAAAAATAAATATATGTAAATAATATTATCCTTTTTATAATAATAATAATACTGTGCTTTCACTTTGTGAGGGTAGGCGTAAGGCAGCATCTTCAAGTGGACGAGCTAAAGGCACACGCACACAGTATTTTAGTTTTGGCAAAGTTGTTGGTTGGATTGAGAATTAGGAATCGGGAGGGGATGAACTGCACATGCATCCCTACCCAGTCCAGCACATTCTGCTGGAGCCTGTAGCCAACATTCCAAAGTCAATTCAATTTAGCACATTCCGATTTGGATAATTATTGACATAACAATGCACAGTCAACGAAAACATACACATAAACGGAGAAAGAAAAGAAGAAGCTTGAGTTTTGCTTCAAGTTTTTTTTTTTTTTAATTTGGAGTTTTGCTTCATTTTGATCATCACTTTTCCTTACATTACATAGGCGCATAAAGAAAAGAGAAAGAAAGTTTTAATTAATTGATGGTTCTTATATGATGTTTTACTGCTTGGGCTATAAATAAAGGGGTGGATGACCTTGAATCTCATATGAACTACTGTTGTTGCAAGTAATGAGGAAACCTGTCTAAAAGTGAATCAGGTAAAAATAAATGACAGTGATTACTTTTCATATTACTATAAGAATATCGAAACATCACGTAAATTGAATAAAAATAGAAGCGAAAGTAAAAATATAAATGGAATGAATGCACCTTTGACGTAATAAAAAAAAATAAAATGAAACATATAAAATTTTTAAAATTAAAGTATAAAAAACTTTTGATTCTCATTTTATTTTTTTTTACTTATTAAATATGTAATGAGGATTTCAGAAATAAAATGAATGGTATTTTTTAAGAAATAGATATTTATTTCCTAATTTTTTTTATTTAACAAGACAATAAAAATATTTTATTTTTATTCTCGTTCTTATTTTAATTTTATTTTTTTCATCGTACCAAATATGTATTAATAGTAATATGTTCGATTTACTTTCTTAAAATCTTCAAACGTTAAAGCAATGGAGCTAGAAATAGAAGTTGACGCAAATGTTGTACGAGCTCGTTTAGTTAAAGAAAATTAGATAAGACTATTATGTACTTTCGTGTTACGGTTTAAATACTTTTTGACTAGTAATTTGATCATCTTTTCTTAGTAAAATTTCTTGGCATTTTAAAAGGTTGGTTGAATAACTTTTTTTCAGATTTTTTTTTTAAAATGTAATGCTTTGAGTAAGTTCATGCATGTTTCTTTAAAATTCCAAACATGATATTAATATCCTGTAATTTTAAAAGATATTTGATTGGCAAAATTTTTTTCATTTTTGAGAATTTTTATATAACAACGTTGGATTCTTATATTTGGTACAATATTTTAAAAAACGATTCTCAAATATAAATTTGGTCCTTCATTTTTACACTTCTATCTTTATGTAAAAGTGATTCTCCAAAATATATATTTTTTAAAAAACTTTGACCTATTATTCTTACATGTATAAAAGTTATATATGTTTAATACGTGAACTGGTAAAAAGGCCGATTTAGAAGAATCCACCGCTAGCCATCACCCAATGCATCCCTTTCAATCTCAAGTGTCCAATTTGCATATCATTTTCTTTGTGATGGTCGGTTGGTCCACCAAAACGGCAAAACCAAACCTTTGACTCGGTCTTACGCAGATATCCAGCCGTCAGAAAATTCTTGGCCATGTGCAGCTCTTGACTTGCACCGGCTTTATAGGCCTTTTTCTTCATTTCTCTGGAGGTCCCTTTTGCTTTTTCTAATGTTGGAATTGACAAATGCGTGTCTTTCCATTCCATGATTCTACAATCCCTGCGTATCCGTGCATGTCCTTACAATTTATGAAAAAATATTAAGTATATTTACAGTGTGTTAGTTTGATTTTTAAAATTATAAAATTATTATTTAAGTAAAAATTATAAGAAATATATTTTTATTTAAATTAAATTTTTAAAAAATTAAATTAAATACACTATTAGTATAAAATAATTTTTTTATATTATATCATTGAGTATGTTTTATATTAATTATATGAGTTATTATTTATTTATAATCAAAAATTAAAAGAATTAAATAATTAATATGATATATAATAAATAATACAGTATAATAATATTCTCTTGACCTGAGTATACCTAAAAGTAAGTCTTGAAATCATTCGGCTTGTTTTCCTATCTTCTTTCACCATGATTCGGGATATATATATACATATATTCCGATTCGTACGTGTTCATCTCTTTTCAATAATATTTTGAAAATCAGACTGGACTGGCCGGTTTAATCAGTTGGATCGAGAATCAGTCTCCTCACCAGTTCGAGCAGCTCCCCAAAATTGGTGAAGTCAAAAACCTGTTAAAAATTGATAAACCGGTCTCAAATCGGTTGAACAGGTCAAACTGATATTGGTCCGTACGGTTACCGGTTCTAAACTTTTTTTTTCTTGAAATTTTTTTAAGCGAAACAACGTAGTTTTGCTCTTAATTTTATAATAAAAGAAAAAGAAACAACGTCGTTTCTGGAAGGGGTTGAAAACCCCTGTCTGCCTCCTCACAGAACGGAGAAATGGATGCATTACCGCGTGTTGTTTCCAGAGGGGGTTGAAAACCCTCAGCCCGGTCTGCCTCCTACTCGTAGAATGTGTGCATCACAGATGCAGCGGCTCCGTCCAGCAACCCCCTTCGGCCCGGTCTGCCTCCGCACTCCGTAGAACGAACGCACCGCAGGCGCCTCCTGGTCTCCGTCCCGCGTCACACACCCCACCTAGCCAGCATCGTCCGCCACTCCACCTCCACATCGCACCTCCAGGTTGAAGCCTTACAATTTTGTTGTTGTTCTAGGTAGAGACTTTATTAATTCTTGCATTTGTTACTTATTTCTGCTCAATGTATGTGTGTGTGAGATTGTGTCTTCGTCAGTCGTCAGATACGTTATATAAAACGAAAGTAAAAGTGAGGTCACATTGTGATTCTGTGAACACGTATTATGCACAAAATTTGTGAAAGCTGATATAGGTTATCAAAATTGACAAGTTTTGAAATTGAGGCAAACAACTCCCATGATTGAAGATCCCATCCAATAATTGAATTTTGTATGTGTATCTTGCAGCTGTTAAAAAAAAATCTTAGACAATGTGTAAAAACCGTTCAGAATATTTATTGTATTACTTATATGAATGAAATATTTTTTTTATTTTTATGGTATTATTTTTTATGATTTAAATAATTTTATTATTGATTTATATTATATTTTTTTATTTATGTTAATAGTATATAAATAATTATATATATATATAAATATATTTATATTTATATATAAATATAAATATATATTTAATTATATTCCGGTTCGACCATGATTCGATCACAGTTCGACCATTAAACTTTGAATCAGTACCTAAACCGATTCAGTGACTGATTTGATTTTCAGAACCTTACTTCTCAAGCATATTCTTTGGTGCTTAATGATTAATTGAACAATCTCATTTAAGAAAAAACAAATCTTTTAAAATAATTTTTTGAGTGAACTTTTCCTTGTCTCTCTAATTTAAAGCTTGTAACTAATACCTTAATGGGTAATGTGTGTGTGTGTGTGTGCGTGTGTGTGGGGAAGAGATGAACACGCCTGAATCGGGATATGTCATGTACATTTGCCCTCAAAATGGTTTGGTTTAAACCACCACTACTACTCTCAAAGGTACTTTGAAGCTACTACTCTCAAAGGTACTTTGAAGATATGTCATGTACATTTTGCCCTCAAAATGGTTTGGTTTTAAACCACACTACTACTCTCAAAGGTACTTTGAAGTGACAGAATTATGTGAGCTATCAGTATTTATTTAATGAGATGCAGAAAGTCAGGGATATCTCATAGAAAATGAAAGTCAGTAGTCTCTTGATTAGAAAGTAGAAACTGTGCTGCATAAGCCACAGAAATGTCCAAAGCCCAATAACGACTTCTCGTCCACCCTTGAATAAAAATATTAAAGGAGCATACCGACTCTGCTGTATTTTCTTCTTCTTTCTTTTACGTGGTTCCAATTGATGCATTTAAAATTGTTAATGGCAGTTTTCTATCACCAAAAAAAGTGCTTATGAGAGATAAATATTTTTGGCCCTACTTTGACATCTTATCATATTTTTATGATGGTGCTGACTGAAATATAAGACAGGTGCTCCATTAGAAACTTACAATTTAACTTGTACGAGGCCTAATATGTTTATTAAACAAGTTAAATTAAGAATTTTTTAAAAACTTATTTGATTAAAAAAGTTAGGCTTTAAGCTATAAAAATAACTTTTTAAGCTTGATAGATCAGTTTTGTTTATATTATATATATATATGATAATTATTAATTTTATTATTGTACTAAATTTATATTATATTGACTTAAAATTATAAATTTATTAGTCTTTTTAAAGTCTTTATTGTAAAGTAAGTGTTTAAATACATTTTCAGGTCAAATCAAATTTTAAAAAGGTCAAATTAAGTTTGAAAAGAGAGTTTATGTGAAATAATAAATCAAACTTAAATTTTATATTTAAAAAACAGATCAGACTCATTTCCATGTCCACTGAAATGGAATGTGAAGATGATGTCCCACCGTGTGCATGTAAATAAGGAGTTATTTGAAGATCTAATTTTTTGCTTAATTTTAAAATTTTGAAAAGTTGACAATGAAATATTTGTATATTTAAAATAATTCAGCTAATTTTTTTAATATTGATCGAAAGTAAACTTTTGTTAAAAATATTCAGTAAATAAAAAGTCACTTAATACATTCTGCAGTAAATAGCTTTTGTTAAAGTCGTTAAACGATAATAATTTATTTAGTATTGTATTATTTATTTTATTAAATGCAACTATTTTTCTTTAACATAACACTTAACATAATTTTTTTTAAAACATATAAATTTAGCGCTTAATTTTTCATTAATCTCTTGATGATAGGACTAGTCCCCTGTTTTTTTATCCCATTAAGGTCAGGAGGAGTCAAATTCAAAGGCCCAATTTTTCCACAGATGATTATATAGCCCAGCCCAAATGAACACACAACCCAAAGGAGAAGAAAAGATTATTACTAAGGCCGAAAAAAGGATTATTACTTTGTACAAGGCCCAATTATGTAAATCTGGGCCTAGAGTTAGAAAACTTTTATGGGCTTCATCCTTGACGTCGACGAGCGGATCGGCCGAATAGATATTTCATTGACATCTCAATTACTGGCTCGCTATGGCGGAAAGGGCAAAAACCTCTGGCACGCTGTGTAGCACCTTAAACCCTAGAGAGAGAGAGAGAAACTCAGAATCAGATAAATGTCAGACAGAGAAGATAACGAGTCGGACGCACCCGAGGAATTCACAGCTGTGCAGGTCTCTTACCTTTTTTTTTTTTAATTTTAAAATTTGTTTCAATGAATCGAATCAAAATCAAAATCAAAATTAAAATTTTCATGAACATAATCAAACGTAATTCGTGCAAATTTTACTTATTTCATGTAAGCGTGTGTTTCGCAGGGAATACAACAAGACGATGAGATCAGAAAGATTCAGAGAGAAAATAAGGCGAGGTATGCTTTCTGCTCTTGTCTCTGTCATGAAACCTGTGTTTACTTAGTTTTACTTACGGGGTTCCGTTGACTAAGTCAAATTATCGGAAGTTAAACCGGAAAAGAATTTTTTTTTTTTGTTTTTGCATATTTTGAGTATCATCATCTGTATAGATGCCCAGATATAGCACGAAAAAATGTCCATTAATTCCAAAGCCATTTGAAACTCTGTTCTGTACTTCTGTTTAAAGCTGCAAGGTTTATCATAATCTAAAATGAGAAAAAAGAAATTAGGGGTGAGAGGGTGATTGCATTGTTTATTAATTAATTAGCATCAAGGTACTTCATGATTTTGAAGAATTTGCATTATATACAACATTCTGTAATTGGAACGGATTCAGGCAGCTCCTCGATGTATATATATAAAGGGCTTTTGAGATCAAGATCATTTGAGAGATGAAAGTTTACATATTCATGTAAGGATGCCACCAGACTAACTCTGAATCAGATGGACTGTTATATGCTAATATGTGGCCTTCTTTGATTTTTTGGTATACAAAAAATAGGCCTAGATAGGCTACTCCAATTCTTTTAGGTTAGGGTGCCAATGGCATAACATGTGGCCTTTATTCAACCGTTCCTTGCAAATATTAATCTTTGTTACCAGTTACCACTCTGTTTTTTCTTTGCTGAATCCTTGTTTAAGAGTATGATTGCATGCTCTTCAGCTCTTGAAGTCACATGTAGGTTTTATTATTGAATGCATGAATAACAAAAGAATTCAGCGGTGCTTAATATGATTTTGCCTGGCAGGGTTGCTCGTGAAGGAAAAGAACGTCGGAGGCTATGGGCCCAAAGGATAACACCTCGACTATCCAAAGCTGGTGAAATCTCTCAAGATCTTTCAGATACTGAACCTCAGCAAGAATCAAATGCTGTTGAGGGATTGCTTCCAGACAACATTGTCCAAATGCTTGCAGCTCATGAGAAGTATGACCTCTCTTTCTCTTTTGTGCTAATAATATGCTTGATTTTTTTAGACAAATCTCTAAGAGGCTACAATTCATTTGCAGACAAGTTTTCTTATCAGACTCTGATGATGAGAAAGCTGAAGTGAAGCCCACTATTCCAAGGAAGAAAAAGTCAAAGAAGTCAGGGTGAGGGATTTTATCCTTTCTATAATGATGCATTCATGTTGCCTTTCAACTACCTATAATTATCTTTGTTCCTATTGTCATTTGCAGTTTGGAGCCTGTTATTTTGAGTGAAATAGGTCCTCCTCAATGCTTACAGAGTTCCTTGGAATTCTTGAAAAAAAGGAAAATGGCAGTTTCAAGGTCATCTTCAGTCTTGAACAATTCCAACCAAGCTTTGCGCCTCCTTTCTAGTTCAGGTGTGCTAGGCCGGAAATGAGGATTTTCTTTTTCCCCCCATGAAAGTGAGGTGCTACATTATCTATTTTTAACCCATCATTTTGATGCTATAGTTGGTTTACATGACTGAATTGTAACATTAAAAAGTCCTAAATATTAGTAGCTGTAGTTGATTATCCACTCATGTTTTTGCCGCAAGGAACACTCTTCCCAAATCTCTCCTCCTTTTTATTGGTATTGAATACTTGAGGAGATTCTTCATCTTCTGGCTTCTACGCCAGTGACGGAATTTGCATCTTTAGACTAATTTAATCGCATTATGTTAGTGACCAAAGTTTTAAGTTGTACTTGCAAATTGCAATTGTGTTGTGACTGTCATGGATTGATGCGGGCTTATACGAAACAGAATTGCAGTATGATGTGATCTTGGTAACCACCACGACCAAAATATTACAGTTGTATCATGTGACGTGATTTATAATTTAAAACCTCAGCAGTGAGAAATCAGCTTAAGCTACGAAATGTATTCTCACCGGCTTTCAACGTGATCTCCTGTTGCCTTATATTTTGAAACGAGTACGTTACGCGCCAATAAGCGGTAAAATAAGCAATAAGCAATTTAAAGGAAAATCCATGGGCCTTTAGCAATGGGAATAATAAAGAACAGAGAAGCGGATTACTTTGCCATCCATATGCGAGACATTCAGGTTTCGATTTTATCTTAATTATATTATATAATATTATAAATTTGATATTTATAAGTTATGACAAATAATATATTTTTAAAAATCTCTTGTCCTCATGCTTGAACATGCACTAATGATTTTTTTTTAATGAGTTTAAGTTAAGAGACAGAAAAAACTATCTCATTTCAAGATCGAAGAATGTCATGAGCTTTAAGAAAAGTTTACAATAATATTTATAAATTGTGTACTGAAAACACCACCATATGATTTGAAATTGAAGTAAAATACTATAAATAGATGAAATCAAACTGAATAATTGATTTGGTTTTTTTTTTTTTAACTATATAGTATGTTTAATTTATAAAAAGGATTGATCATTGTTGTGTATTTCGGTTTATGATCTAGCAGTTCAAACTAAACCGAATCAAATCATGTGTATCATGTTATTACAAGCTTCTATTGTTAACTAACAAGTAAAAAGTAAGTGTGTTGCTGTTTTCTAATTTGTACTGCTACTGCAGTTAATTGGCTTTAGGGCTTACATATTGTTTTTAGAGGTGTTGAATTATTGTTACTATTATTACTAATTATGTAGTAGTAGTGAATATGACTTATTTATGAACCACATAAATTATTTTCCGGACTACATTTTATTGTTAGTGTGAACTATATTTGACTTTCAGTATTTTGTGATGTATAATTCAATCATAATTTAGAATCAAATCAAATTAAAAATAATGGTTTAATTTGGTCCATTACATGAATTCCTTGTTAATTAATGTGAGTTTAGTATAGAGATAAGAAAAGTTGACCAAGAAAAAAGCATAGAGATAAAAATAAAAATAAAATTTTTATAAATGAATTTGTAATTTATATACAAAACTCATAAAAATTTCTCTTCATTTTTATTTTCATATAAACTAGTTTTTAAAAATTGCAAATCAGTAAAGTTTGGTTAAATTTTATATGAAAATTTATTTTTAATTCATAAAAACTACATTATTTATTAGTTTTATTTTTTAAAAATTAAATTAATAAATTTAATTTTTTAAATTTTTAAATTTTAAATCATTCATAAATTTTATTTTTTATTTTTTTTATTTTTAATTTAATTTTTCAAAAAACCCAATTAGTGTAAATTTAAAATTTTAAAAATTAAATTAATAAAATTAATATGAAAACGAAATTAATAAAATTATATTATTTTCAAGATTAAAAATAAATTTTCCTTCAACTTTTAATTTGAGCTTTAAACCAAACGGATCTACAGATACCCCCAAATTAATTCTATGGACTAGAGTACCTTGAAGTACTCTTCCCCAAATGACTTTTTTTTTTTTTTTGTAAGTGACAACCCAAAACCTTGGTTTGTTTATATCTAAGAAGAAGGTTTATATTTTCCTTCCGAAAAAAGGCAAAAAAAAATACACCGAAAACAAGTTCGTTGCGAGTGGGATGGGTGCTGCCTATGATTTGAGCCAAATTGTTCGTGGCACAAAATACAAATAAAATCTGCAGATTAAACTGAAGTAGTACATCAGGTTTCCTGTATTGAACGTTGAAGGACTGGCCAACCTGATACACCAGCAACAGCAAAGTTTGGTAATTTCCATATTCAATATATAAACATACCAATGGAACATTCTACTCGCACCCCACAATTACTCAGTGGTCACCTGGGGCCATGTTGATGAGGGGATGGGGGAATTGTGCTTCTAACTACGCTACGGAGCAGAGAAAGCGTCATCTTGTTGGAGCCACTTCTGGTCCTGGGCAGAGGCTGCGCTGCCTCCCGAGCCGCCCAAAAGAGATTCAAAAGCGCTTTTGACTCTGTTGAAGGACTTGCGCTGCCGTATGCGGCGGAGGACAACTCGTCTGTCCAGGCTCTGAGACGAGGATTTGGACGACTTCAGGTGGAGCTGGCTTGAGATGGCACCGCCTCCATCCGATGCAGAGTCCTTGTCCTCCAAGTGATCGAGGCCAGCCTTCTCGGCCTCTGGGAATGCTGATTGAGATCTGGAAATCACGAATGCCATTTCTCTTTTTCTTTTGGAGATGAGAATCAGAATGTTGCTATGGCAGAACATAGCTCATAGGAACGTGCACATGGCAGGGAGGTTCATATTTATAGTGGTGTGGTATATTCGGTTTGATTACTTTTTCTTTTGATAAAAAAAATTATGTGCTAGGAAGTGGTTTCGGTGTTTCCCATTCAGGGAGCCGGTTGTTTTTCTCAAACAAGGGCTACGGCAGCAAGTATGGCGGTAGGGACCAGAAGTGCGTGTCAAAAGGATTGAGCGAGATTCTGCGCATTACCATGAAACCACCAAAGATATTCAGTTGGCTCATTATCCAAACAAAAAAATATATATATTTATTTGCCTCTCTCAAAGTGGTGCGGTGTCAAGCTAAACATGATGCCACATTTCACTATTACTGCTGGATAGAGACGATAAGAATTTGACTCATTAAAAAAATAATAAAAAAAATTAATAATTATAATTATAATTATATATATATAATAAATTATAAAATTATTAAAACAACATGTAAAATATACGCGCATCAGATTACATCTCTTCGATATAAAATCTAAGAATGATGTTTTAGAGTAATGCAAACTATTGTTTTTTTTTTGTGCTATACTATTGTTTATAATAAACAAATGATATTAGAGAATTAATAAAAAGGAAAAGAACATAACAAGTATAAAAACTTCAATCCAATGGAACTCTTATCCTGAAATAAGGCCCAAGATTAGCACACCAATTATTTTTCGAGACAAAAGAAAAATAATATTTGTTTGATACCATACAAAGATAGAGAGTACGGTGCACGAGCTAACACTTGGAGGTTACTTGAGGAGACGGTTGGCAACTCAAAAGTGACAACGTAGAATGAGAAAACAATGGGCAGAGCAACTTGTTTTCAAGTAAACCGAGGGCGTATTCTCGGATGTTTATGCTGCTTCAACTTTACACATTTCAACGTTACCGCAAGCAATTATCTGTAACTACCGGCATCTTTGGAAATAATTTAATTTTTTTAAAAATTATTTTGTTAATTCATTTAAAAATTTTTGATTATAAATTATTTAAATTATAATATAAATTAATCTAAGCATACACGTTTAACTATATAATTATATAAATGATGAACTTATTGTTGGCTATTTTTACAGCAGACCGTAGAATTTTATTATATTATTCAAATTTTCATGTGTAAATGCATTCCGTTATTAATTTATTAAATCAAGATAATCATAATCGTATACATATATATAATTTATTTATACAATTATAATATATTCATGAATTTAATTTTAATTTATAATAAATCAAAATTAAACTCTTACATAATTACCTCTTATTTTTTAGATTTCAAATCCTATTTTGTCGTGCAGGAAATTAAAAATTTTGAAGAGTGTTGCTACCCACCCCGAAAGATTGCCTGATTTTTAGTTGCCAGAACGAAATGGCAAGTAGTTAGGTGAAGCGGTAGCTCATTATGTGTAACTAGTGTTTTTTAAACCAATTAAAAAAGGTTAAAAAGAAAATCCAAAAACAATTAGCAATGGCAAAAAAAAAAAAAAGATGTGCTTGTGAGTTTTTGCGCATCTAAACATTCCATTCTACAGAAGAAAAAAAGAAACCCAGGCAAATCCATCTCTATCTCCCTTTCTTCATCCTTTTTTCTTATCCCTCTAAGATCGTCCTAGAACAAGTTTCAATGATCAAGGCATTCCATGTGTGTCGTTGCCTTCCGGAGGTGATTCGTCCTCCATCTCCCCCCTTCATGACATTTCCCAACTCTGGTCCCATGCTCTTCCGAAATTGATGATGCTCCACAATCACATCATCGTCGATCTAGTCATGGATGAAGATGGAGTAGTGAGCTGGGGAGTTGTTATGTTGACAATATTGGAGTAAAAAGGCAGTATCGATGTGTTGACCTAAAAATAATTTTGAATTTCTTTATTAAAAAATTTATGACATGCAAATTCCACTTAGCTGCCAACTAATTTGGGAATCATGATTCTGTCAATAATTTCTTGCTGAATAGTATTTCTCTTTTGAGCTTGTGAGATCACATGATAGATGAAGATGACAGAGTAACGAGTACATAACTAAGATATAACAATTCAAATGACATGTAGCGAAGATAGTGCACTCGCTGAGTGATCAACCTCTGGTGATGAGATGATCATGAGTTACACATAGAACGGGGTCACCATTTAGAGCATCAAGATGATCTGGGCATCAAACTGCCATACTCAAATTATAACACCCCTCGTATAGATGGAGTCTCAGGAACTTTCTGGACGGCTTCAATTGCTACAGTTTAGTGAAAAGAGATAGTCATACATGCTCCAGTTACGTAAATTAAAAAAATGATTAAATTGTTACTACCGAAAAAGAAAGGGGATTAAAATGTTTTGCTCGATTCGAAAATAGCCCACTCATACTGGAGGTGGAGGTAGGACACTTTTGCACCCATTAAAGACAGATAGGCTACTGAATGTGTGTGACTCGTGTTAAATGATTGAACTAATGTAAGTATTAATCTCGCCGATACTTTTCATGCACACGATGACCTTGTTATAGCATGTCAAGGCACAAACGGGACTTCATCCTGCACATCCCGTTTCTTTTGTGAAGATAACTGACAATATAACGACAATTGAAGATTTTATTCATCATCTTTTTGGTCAATATAACTCAATAAAAAGCCACTAACTATTCTCCGGGCTACAGGATTTGGAATACAACGACATAGACGTCCATCAATATATGCCAACAAGCCAGACAAGACAAACTTGGCCATGCCCCATTTTCGAATGAAACTCACTTTCTGCACCTTTTGACTGGAGTTTGCAGAGTCACCCGCATGAATACCAACCTCAGACTGCTTTTCCCACTTTATTCTGAATATAAACTTGTTAGCCTGCCTTCTCAGGATGCGTATCGCAAAGCTAACGAAAAGATGTTCACACAATGTCAAGACAGTTGGTCCTATTTTCCATTCCTGCCACAAACATCCCCGAATCAATGACTTCAAATTCAATTGGGAAGACTGCTTAAGGATGCTGTACCAGTAGTCATTATATATCAAGCATACAGATTTTCCATTTTAGAAACAAGTCAAGCACTCAATATGAATTATTCTTAACAACGGTATCTTCATATGTGAATGTGACATTTGAAGAACCTCCATACTAAACAAGTGCATTCCAGGCAGCCAAGAATGCATGGAAGTATTAGTTTGGGAAGCTTTAGCAAAAAGATCCTAAACATATGAACCCATGATTCCCATATAAGAGACCATGGATGTTTTTCATGTAAAGATAAGTATAGAACATGCGTGAGCCATCATTATAGTCATGAAAAATTATTACTATGATAAAAGATGATAAGTCGGAAGATAGAGGTCCTAAAAAAGAGAAGAAAAATATGAAATGGGAGAAAAGAGGCATGCTCACTAGAATAGAACTTACACTTTCTCCACGAAGATGGCGTAAAGGGCGGGAAGAAGTTGATGCATCTCCTTTTAGCAATGCCTTGCTCACAAGGAACTCCTTAACACGATCCGTGATCTCATTGATAAGGGAATGATTTGGAGGTAGGTTTTTCAGGATAACCTGAACATGTATAAGAGTCCATCACAACAATACAGTATAGGGCGTGGGCGTAGTTTAAAATATTTTATTCGATGATTTTGGAATTTGTATGCTTTCTGGTATTAAAGTCAATCCATTACATCACTGCTCAACATATACTCAACCATCATTCTCTAAACAAGGTTCTCTAAATAAAATTTCATTCAAAAGAATATTTAGTGTTTTCCCAAGACATGAAATGCAGTTTTTCCACGGAAAGTCAAGCTAGCAAGACAACCTTTTACGCATACTTTTCCAACTAAATATTGATTTAGCTTAACTATTACCTGATTGTCAATAACTCTGACTCTAAGGTATTCTTGTCTATAAACTGTGTCCAACATGGCTTGGATATATCCTTCAATGTATAACTGCAGCAGTCCACACATCTAATTAGAAATTGACAACAGAAACAAGATTTTTAAAAAATCAAGATGGAAGAACTGAAAAAAGTAAGTACTTCTTTTGTTATGCACAAATTTATAAACATACTTGAACATAATTGGTCAATATCTTTAATATTAACATATGCCTCCTCGTGGATTTGTTTGGCAATTCCAAATAGTGCCTCCACCATTATTTTTTTTTTCCAACCAATCAGCCAAATCCCACAATTTTAAATACTACCATCTTAGAAGTTGTTAATCAAGCCAGTTATGCCACAAAAATCGAAGTCACAATTATAAGCATATGCTCTCCCAACCCCAAAGTTACCCTTTTAATTAAAATTTCAAGGGTAAATATCAAATAAACCGGTGGTTTGACCTGTTTGCACTTTGGCCCGCATAGCTTAAAGTGTTCCACTTTTAACCCTGTGGTTCATTATGTTAGCTACTATTAGAGATATAAAACCAATCTTGAGCCTCCACCTAACAGCTTAAACTTTTAAGGGAGTTGGTCTTTGACATGGTATCAAAACCTCTATGCTGCCTTCATTTTTCATAATTAAGTTGAGTTTTAACACAAAGAAAATGGGTTAGTGTATTATCCACGCTTTAAGCCTAAAGGGTTCTTATGTGAAGGGGCATGTCCTGAACCTCCCATTAATAGCTTAAGCTTTTAAGAGAGTATAACTACCATATTGCTCCCCTATCTGTTACCAAATTTGAAGGAAAGTTGCTCAAGGTGGCAATGAGGTAAAAGAATGACTAAATGAACCACACTGGGAAGCGAAGTGCAACAGGTCAAACCATTTTGGGTTTTTTTTGTGGAAGGGGGTTTAAATTGTACCCTTTTATTCCCCCTATGTGCTATCATGTACCTAATATGTGGCAATATGCTAAAGGAATGAAGCATAATGGGTAAAAAGGTACACTTTGAAATATAAGGGGTGAAAACAAACCAAATTACAAGGGATATTTGATATCTACGTTAAATAAAATATTTAATATCTTTGAAAGAAACTTCAACAAATAATTTTCAATGGACAAAAAATGGGAAATTCTAAAGAAGAAATGCAGAAAAATTGGAAAAGAATATAATGAAATTCATACATTGTTAACATTATTAAATTGTGCTCTTCAACATGATGAATTATTTTAACATTAAAGTAAGATATACCTACATATTTAGCCTGTAGTTTTAAACAAAATTTAAGCGCAATATTTCATATCAACTATATAATAAGACTAAATATCCTCCATAAATAAACTCCTTCAAGTAGTTTTTATAAATCATACTCTAAAGGCTAATCATATATTGTAACCAAAAAAAAAAATTCCCTTAGCTTTTTCTCATCTGTATGTCTACATACTTGCATACACTCCTTACACCCCTCAAAGAAAGCCTGAAATAAGTTTTTTAGAAAAAATATTGAGATATTCTTCACTACAAAGATACAACCCAAAGGAATGATATACAAAAGATTTTCAACATAATTCAAATTAATCTTCACATACCATAGATGCAACAACATATTGTGTAATACCTCATCAACTCCTGGACTTCGATCAAGTAATATCTTTCTATCTGGGCCACCTTCCATCAATGCAGTTCCCAGAACTGATGGCTCCATAGCCAATTTTAATATTCCTTGGTGAAAGCCACTCACCTTGAAAATTATATTTGTCAAAAATTCAAATATCAAACACATAATACAGTAGAGAATAAGTCCCTGGTCAAATGAAAGTAACCACATTAATAAACAAAAGGTGTTCATTCCGTACCAATCCATTGAAACCATTTGCTTCTGCTCCTTTCAGAACAGAGTCTGATATTTCTGTTACAGCGGCAAAAACAATATTGGAACCTGCTGACCTCAACTGCTAAACCACCATAAATTGATCACTATGCCAAGAATCCATGACCACATTTGTAATTAAAGCAAATTTTGTAGACAAGAAAAAGCTAAGAACTTACAGTTTTCCCTAGATCACCAAAGTAGCGTTTCGTCCCCGAAAAACCTTTCCCTTTGATACATTTACTTATAAATTTGAAAGTACCTGATCAATAGCAAAGCAGCAAAAAAATAATAATAATAATAATTACAATTTACAAGTAGTAGAAACAACATCAGAGTTATTGTCCTAACATCATATTTGAAAAAGTAGAAGCAACAATCTGTCTGCACATAGAAGTAGAAGTAGATAATAATTAAGAAATAAGTGAGTTAACCTTCCTACTTATCTGTCTTGCACAGCTTAATTTCATCTGTTTATAGCCAGTAAGTTTAAGGGATTATCCTTGAAAAGAATATAAATCTAGGTTCCAGTTGATATTGAATCTCCTAAAGATGGGGGAAGGCCAGAAGGCAGTGCATAATTTGCATGATTCACCATAATCATTGCCTCCTTGTCCATAACCCTCATATGAATAACCTGCTGGTTAGAACTATTTAATGCAAAGCCACTACTCACCAGATCTCTGACTCCTATTGATAAACAAAGGAGATTACATCCTAGGTTCTCAATTTCTCAGTCAAAATTGAAGGAAGTACGGATAAGATATGATAACACAATTATACTGCAATGTGAAGCCCTTATAAAAACTGTAAGGTACCCCCACTTGCATAAGCTTTAGTCAAAGTGCCACACTATTTGAAAACCATAAGAAGCCCAGTACAAATGAGATATCCACAAAATGTAATTGCAAGGCCTTAAATTCTCAATCCTCCTTTTAAGGACAACCCTAAGTGTATGTTTGGTATGGGGCTACAAATGAGGGGTAAATTTTCATGGATGAGATTAAATTTACCCCCCATTTGTACCCCATACCAAACATACCTTGAGACTCAAAAAATAGAGAAGTAAACCAAACTTTTATGACAAAAGACATGTAAACTTGAGCTATTCATAATTATGATGATAATTGCAATTAAATTCTCATGAAACTCAACAACCTCACAACCAATGGAGGAAAATTACAGAAAAAGCGAATTTGAATCCAATTAATAACTTAGAAAAGAAAAGTGACGAGAGACAAACAGAGTAGAAGATATACCTAAAGTGAATCCTGGAAGATTTGTCAACCCACGGGACGGATCAAAGAAGACATCAAGAGAGGATGAAGCCAAGTCGTCAAAAATAGAAACAAAATCTGGTGGAAGCAAAGGGCTTCCTTTTGCAATATATATGGCCCTCATGGTATACCTGAACAAGCTCGTCAATTTTCAACCATAACTCTCTGTAGTGCAAAAATTCAAATGAAAGTATATCATTGGCTTACCATGAATAATGTTGTGCACATTTAATAAATAATTCACGCACTGTTATTAGAGCATGGGTAATCAGGACCCCATTCAGTTCTACAACCATATTTTTTATGGGAGGCACCTGGAGAGAGAAAAATAAGGGTGTAATATGAAGAATTCCATGAGGATACATCATGGTTCAAAAGACCGAAAAAAGGTTGATGAAGTATGTTAATTAAACCTTAACCACACTATGAATTAAAGACCTCAGAGCTTCCTGCGCTGAGCTATAACTTGAATGTGATTCCCCAGGGATAAAGTTTGCAGTGATCTACAAAATACAGGAAAGTTTATGAAACAATATTTAAGGGAAAATATTCAAACTAAAGGAGATAGACATTATGAAATAAGGAAACCTTTATTGGATGGATTTCAAAATGATCAAAGTAAAACCGCTGACTCTCTGAGTCACTAAGAGACGTTCTCCAAAATGAAGCAATTTTCATTAATGTCTCCTCATCCAGGTTCAAATCAATAGGCTACACAAACCAAGATGTGAAATCATATATGAGTATAACCAATTCATAATTTCATATATGATTATTTAGTTGTTAAATTCATTCCCTATAACTGAATAATATTGGCTTCTAATAATCTGAAAAACTCAAAAGCAAACAGAACACAGAAAAAGAAGAAACAAAAGAGACAAAAAGCAAGAGTCCAACTTTACCTGAAGAAAAATTGATGAGAATCTAAATTGCTTAACATTGGAATTGGACGTAATTAGAACAAAAACAACCTTCAATACACTATCATTTGAGTCATTGTAATCTAATTGACGTCTGCGAAGCATTGATGCAAAAGGAGCTCCATTCCACTTAAGCTCCAAATTCATGTACTGGATTAACAACAAATAGGATATGATCAATAAAGTTACTTAACTGGAAAAATTACCTGAGACTTATTATAACAAATAAAGTGCAATAACTACTACAAGTCAGTCGTGCAGCTGAATTAAGCATAATTCTTCATAATACCTGTACACTGAACATGTTATATTTCTGGTGGTTATTAGAAACAGTAATCATGTGCAGATTCCCAAACTTCGCAACTACAATTGGTGCAAAATCTGTGAGCTCGTTCTCATCTCCATCCTTCGGAAAATAGTAGCATCAAAGAATATCAGTAGCAACTAGCAAGTTTGCAAATGTTTCTCCATCACACACAAAAATGGAGCCTGAAACTTAGAAAAGGCGTAACCATACCAGCTATGCTTTTATTATGTATTGAATACTGTAACATATCATGTAGTGAGATTTGGATTCTCTCCTTTTTTTAAGAAAAGAGGGTCCTATTATGAGAGAGAAAGATACAAAGTGGTTTTATATAAAATCAGTGGACCCTATAACCAATCATGGTGGAACCCTCAAATATAAAATTTGTGTCTATCTTATAACAGGACTCTCTCTTGTTTTTGGGAAAAAGGAGAGCAACCAAATCCAATGTGGACTGAGAGAAATCACTGCCCTTTTCCAAGGGCAACACATTTCCTGACACTATCAAACTTCACAATCACTCTACACCTAGCAATGTTTGAAATTGGACCGCAGACGTATCATCCATGTGAAATCCTTGATTACAGATATACATGAAATGCCTTTGTCAAGGACCAACTCTCCTAAAAGCTTAAATTGTTAGGTGGAAGCACCTGAATATTTTATGCTTTTAACATGCCTGTTCACACAAAAATCCTTTGGGCTGGAAGCAGAGACAAAGCACATGTCCATTTCACCTTATGCTAAAATTCAAATTAATTATAATGAACGGGGGCGGCAAGGATCGAACTCCTAATCATTGGATGATATAGTCTCTGATACCTTGTCAAAGACCAACTCTCCGAAAAGCTTAAGCTATTAGGTAGAAGCACTTGAATGGTTTTATGTCTTTAACATCCCTTTTCAATTTTTATTTTACTTTTTTGGGATGGATGGACTTAAAAGCCAGTACAAATTGAGAAATGCAGAGTATGATCTGATAAAGCAAGGAGCAATATATGTTTATGTTCCAAAGCTAAAATATTTGGAGTAAAATTCACACAATATGCACACATTTGCAAGCATAAATTATAAAAATGGAAAACGTAACTTCAACAACAATCAATAGATAATAGGAATTGATGGATTCAAATACTCAACAAAAGCACAAGTACCTGTTTTGCATGTTCAAGTAGGTGAACTGCGAACTGAGAAACTCTCAGTTGAATTTTTGCACAGAAATCAAGAACTGCATCTCTCTTGAAACTATCAGAGATCTCACAAATTCTCAAAACTCGGGTGGGTCCCTCTGCATATATTTCATACCCCATTTTTGCCATATCCATGCCATCAAGCTCACTGAAACTCGCCCTCTGATCACTTGATCTTTTGTCTAAAAGCAAACGTGGAGCCAACACTCTTCGTTGCCCAAGTTTGTAAAAAGGTTTCCATGCGTGCACCTTATCCAACTTAATTTCTCGTAATTGAAGGCTATCTACAAGAGTAATCAATAGTGCTATTAGATGCCAATATAAACCACTCTGGTACCAATAACCCACTTTAGATCCATCCACCAACAAACTGAAACATGGAGAGGGCTTAATAATAACATCAAAACAATGGAAGCATAATTTACCCCAAATAAAAAAAAAAAAACAGTGGAAGCATAGCATTCCTTAATTTTCTTTCTTCTTATATCTATATATATATATATGACGAGGTGAGTATAGATCCAAATAATGAAGCCTGAATTCCATATAATATTGTTAAAGATCATAAGGGTAGCGCAGCTAATGGAGTAGGGTCACCAAAAGCTTTGTGAGTGTACTGTTTTGTACAACCTTTTTGTGTGGAAAAACATAAAGGGAGAATTATGATTTAGGAAATACTGGCTATAAAATTTCTAATTCAGGAACACTAACCACTTGAGTGGTTAATAATGTTTGAAGAGTAGTTAATGTATTAATCTCATATTGAATTAAACCCTTGAGTGGTTCATATTCCTAAATTGGAACTTTTTTTGCCAAGATTTCCTATATCATAATTTTCCCAAAAACACCACTCCAGAATTACTTATACTGAGAATATATTAAAGAAAAAGAGTAAACAACAAGATGTAAATGAGCACCATTGATGCGGACAACCAGTTTACGAGGAAGAGTTAAATCATCCCAGACATAATCAGCACTGCATGCAGGTCCAAGAACCTCTGGCTCTATTGAACCCTGGAAATTTCATGACACGAGGGAAAGCAAAGGTCAAAATTAGTGAACGGTTGAGAAAAAATACAAAACAAATAGAATTATTATACAACCTTTTGGTAGTAAGTTATTGATACACTATGCAAACAATTCTCGATTCGATATGGTAAACTCAGATTTGGTGGTTTGTAGAAACGCATAACAAGAGTAGAACCTTCTTCTACCACATGAACAGCTGCAAATTGTGTCATGCTGCTGTCCGATATTGAAACTTCATTTGTTTGTTTTCTGAATTTCAGGAAAAAATGTCCTAGTGAAGCTATGCACACTGGTCCTGACCATCCCCATCCAGGCTCATTTGTTTGAATCTGAATATATAACAAGGAATTGTCACTGGAACTTCTGTGCTTTCTGATAAAATGCTCAAATACACTGAACTCTCTTGTCTTCCTAAATCCTTCCTTCAGTTTAAGTGACATTTTCTGTTTGCTGTCAATGGAGATAACACCTGCCTCCTCGTCCTTCACAGACAGCTAAATTACTTACACATGTAATTGAAAGAAAAAAACACAAACACACTTAAAACAGTATGTACAGAAAGCATACCTGAACATAGCATTGACGAACAGTGATGCATCCTTCTGATTCATTAGAAATAACATATCGTGGTACCAAAGTCACCATTTGTGACGGCACAACAATTTCTCCTGAAGAAGGACCAGTAGACACCCCAATCTTTATTACAGATTTTACCCCAGATCCTTCCACTTTATCAAAGCTCATTTCTGTAAGGCCTGATAAAGAATCCAAGTCTAGCAGTGTCTCAGATGTATGGTCTTCCAGCAATTTAAGTTGAACTCTTTGGGATCTGGAAGCAGGGAGTTAGATAACATGCTGTAGAAAAATACAGAAACGTAATAACTCAAGCAAATCTAGGTAGCATTACAGGAAAGTATAAATTTGACATATTAATAGCAATAAGTGATGGACAATAACTCATCTTACTTCAAGAACCATGACCTGGTTGACTTTGGAGGCAAACAAAAGCCTAGCTCCAAAGGAATGCTGGAATTTATATTGTCTAATTCAATCCTGCAGATGGAGAGCCAACCCATATATCAAGAATGAACAAAGAAAGATGAGATCAAAGTGCCCATTAACTGTCTAAATGAGTAGGAATCACCTGGAGAGACACCTCCTTTTAGTTGCAAGAACATAAATTGGAAAGTCTGTATCATTCTTCATGGAATAGGATGTAAAAACGACAACCTACAAGCAGCTCCACAGATTCACAAGATATTAGAGTAACTAAACCAATGCGTAATACAGAACTTCACAACTAGAAACCAAATTCTGCTCAATGTTGATGAAAACAGAGATTAGCATAACAACCTCTAGCATGCCCCTGTTTCCGCGGTACAATCTCAAGGTAGCAAAAAATTTGTCTCCATCAAAGTCCAAATTTATATCTAGATGTTGGGCATCATTGTTCTGCTTCAGTAACTTCTTCACACAATCGCCACTGTTTACTGGCTTGGAACTTGAATTAGAATCAGTTAGAGTAACAGTGAAGTATGTAACCTCAGGATTGGCATAAAAGTCAACAGTAGAACCATATGATATCGTTGCCTGCTTCCCGATATTGTCATATTCATTCGGATTTGACTTATCTTCACCACAATTAAAATTAAAAGTTAAATCAGTGTTAAAAGAAATGCAATCTTCAAAGCATGCATTCCCTTACCTGTTTCACTTAAAAGGACGTCTATCTCAGAGTGCAATAAATTGGTCATCCGTACAGTAGGAAGAAGATATATTTCTTTCTGCTCTTGCAATGAAACTGGTGAATTCTCATTGTTTAACACAGCTGCAGACTTCTCAGGTGGTGCAACAGGGATATCTCTGGCAATTGTCTGAATGAGAAAATAAATACTGGCAACAGATACACCCTCAGACTTGAGGATGCAATGTGCTGTGCTAAAGGAACACTTAACTGCTTTTACAAATAATGCCTTGCGGACTCTGTAGTTTAATTTATCAAATAGTCCAGACAAACGAACAGCTTTTCCGCCTTTAACATAAGCTGACCATTCCAAAGAAAGAGAACTTTTAGAATTTATCGAGTCCTCTGTCAGTTTGGGTCTAAATGAAAATAAGAAGTTACCTGAAAATTAATAATTAAACCACATCAACTCAAGATAAAGGCCAATTGACAAAACTTAAAGTTTCGGAAGAAAAGAAAATAATGGATAGTGCAGAAGGAAATATATCTATAAAGAGAAATGCAAAATCACTAATGAAGGCATAATGAACAGTATTCAACTTAACCCTGTTAATGGTGCATCCCCCAATAAAACAACAAAAAAGAAACGTTACGCAGTTTGGCCCTTAAATGTGCCTCTAATTTAGAATGCTTCTCCACGGACGTATTTCTATTTGCTCAATCTTTTTTGCAAAGTAAACTTCTCTTGGTGTTAAATAAATTATGAAACTATTTCAAATTTTGAACCAAACAATATGAATCAAGGGATGCTATGTTCAGTCAGTTAGTAATGTAAGGGTGACAAAGAAAACTTTTATGCAGTGTTGTCTAGACTGGACCACACTGGTCCAGTTTTTATAACATTGCTTTCATCATATTCTTCATTTCCTGGTTGCTTCTATTTCTTGCAGTTCTCCCCTCCAGGAATTAATGTATGCCTGCTAAATGATTAGTTTATAAGTACATGCGTGGAGAAGGAGCAGGGCAGTGTATCTTGAAGGGCTATGCCAACATGGGCAAACACAATCATATTCATCTTTCACATAGTAAAACACAATGTATCAAGGTAGTGATAGAATGATATTTCACAAGTAACACAATAACTTCTCATTGTTTGTGTGCACACACTGCTTGTGAATAGTAGAGAGGAGAAAAGCTGTGTGAAAAGGAATAGTGGTCAATAAAAGCACATGAAGATGTAAGTGCATACCAACACTTAAAGACATTAAAGCCCTCTTTACTCCCCCAGAGAAGTTTATGGCATCAAACATTGCTATGGAATCATCAATAGAATCCCCCGGTTTTAACAACACAGATACAAACTCATCTTCCTTTGGCTGGGGTCGCTGGAATTGTAGTTCCATTGAAAATCCAGTTTCATTATGTATTCTAATCAGAGGAGAAACCACAACTGACAAACCATCCTAAAAAAATTAAACATAAAACCATTAAGGGTTATAGATAAGATAATCATCTCTCTCTCCTCTCTTATATATATATATATATATATCCATTTAAAGACAAAAAGGTCTTTTTCAATGGTTTCAGGATTAGAGAAGATTGAAGAAAACTTTAGGAGAAACTATTTAAAAAGAGCTTACTCTAAATGAATTTATTGAAAATTTCGTTTTTGATAGAGCCTAATGGTGTCATTTAATCCATGTAGCCGACCCCACTTGACGGGATAAGGCCTGGTTGTTGTGATTGTTGGGTATATATGCGTGTTAAAACATGTGTTTGTGTGTGTGTGTCTATAATTACAATCATTTTTACTTTTATTAATTTATTACACACTTCATACAATATATTGTCAGATATAAAAATTATTCATAAACTTCCACCTAACAGTTTAAGCTACAAGGATAGTTGGTCCTTGATATAGTATTAGAGCTTTTATGGCCAAATGATCACAAGTTCAATTCTTGTTGCCCTCATTCTTCATGATTAAGTTGAGCCAGCACAAGGTAAAAGTGAGCCTGTACCATTGTCCATACTTTAAGCCCAAAGAGCTCTTATGTGAAGAGGCGTGTCAGATTTAAAAGCCATTCCTAGGGTTCTACCTAATAGCTTAAGCTTTTGGCATAGTTGGTCTTTGATATATATTATAAAAAATTTATAATTTAATGTTTAATAATTAATATTTTAATACTATATATGATTAACAATTTAATATTTAATTAAAAGTATATTATTGAAAATAGTAGATATACTTTCTGTTGTTAGAATCGCACGATTCGCGATTCGAATCGTGTGATTCGATTCGATTCGTGCTGCCCACGATTCGAATCGGAAGCTGAATCGTTTCCGGCTTTGAATCATGCCAGAATCGCCTGAATCGGTGCGATTCTGTATCACCGATTCGAATCGTGGCTTTTGCGATTCATTTCGTCTGTTTTTTTTTTTTTTTTTTTGCAAAATCGGACGTTTCCCATTCTCTCTCTGCTCTGTTCGGTTTTTCTCTCAGACACGCAACTCTCTGCTACACGCAAATGCTCTGCTCCTGTCGTTTTTCTCTCAGACACGCAAACTCTCTGCAACTCTCTGCTCCTTTCGTAAACGTTCGCACTTCGCAGAGCTCGTTTTTCTGCTCCGTTCGGTTCTCTCTCTACTCGGTTCGGTTCCCTCTCTGCTCCGTTCGATTCTCTCAGAACGCACGCAGATTGCAGAACGCATAACGCAGACTGCAGAACGCACAACGCTCCGTTCGTTTTTCACTCAGAACGCACGACGCACAGTGCTCTCAGAACACATGACGCGCAGTGTTCTCAGAACGCACGACGCTCCGTTACTGGTGTGCTCTCAGTGCTCTGCGTCCAGTGCGTGCAGACTGCAGACTCTGCGTCCAATGCGTGCTCTGTTTCATTGGTTCAAAACAAAGAGGCTGAGTGGGTGTTGGAATTTTTTCTTGTCTCTGTTTTTGGTGGTTCAAAACAGAGAGTATTTGGATGGCTCCTAAGGCTAAGAAGAAGGGGAAGAAGGATGTCACATGGGATCATTGCAGTGTTCTTGATAACAGATTACATGTTAAATGTAATTACTGTCCACAAACAATGTGGGGTGGTGCATTTAGGATGAAGCACCATTTGGCAGGAACACGTCAAGAAGTTGCTGCATGTACCCAAGTACCAGAAGATGTTGAGAATCAATTCATGAAGATGCTGCAGGATAAAGAGAAAAAAGAAGATGATGCTGCTGACCTCTTCAAAGAGATAGATAATCCTATTGATGGTTCACAAAGTAAAAGAGCTATGGATGCATTTGTCATGAAGGGGAAAGGGGGAAGTAACTTTAAGGTCAACAAACAGCCAACCTTGAATGAGATGGTAAAGGATAGAGATATGGTGGCCAGAGATATATGTCGATGCATTTATGGCAATGCGTTGCCATTCAACTTGGTGAAGAGTCCTTTATTTGTTCAAATGGTGAAGTCCATATCTGAATATGGGAGAGGTTTGAAGCCTCCAAGTTATCATGAGGTCAGGGTAACATATTTAAAGAAAGAGGTTGATGAAATTCATGCTAACTTGGATATCTATAGGAGTGAATGGAAGAAGACAGGTTGTACGTTGATGTCAGATGGGTGGACTGATGGAAAGAGCAGGTCTTTGATTAATTTTTTGGTTAATACTCCAAGAGGAACTGTGTTCATAAAATCCATTGATACTAGCATGTTCATTAAAGATGCTGAAAAAATGTTTGAGTTACTTGATAATATGGTGGATGAAATTGGAGAAGAAAATATAGTTCAAGTAGTAACTGATAGTGCATCTGCCCTTGTAGCTGCTGGAAAATGGAGAAAAGGAAACACCTCTTTTGGACACCTTGTGCAGCTCACTGCCTAGACTTGATTCTTGAAGATATTGGTAATATTCCAGTATTTTATAATACCATTGGAAAGGCTAGGAAGATCACAGTCTTCATTTATAGGCATACTTGGGTGCTTAATTTGTATAGGACCTTTTCCAATGGTAAGGAATTAACAAGACCAGCAGTGACTAGGTTTGCTACCTCTTATCTCACATTGAAGTCAATTTTGGATCAAAAGATAGCTCTCCAATCTATGTTTGCATCAGAAGAATGGGCTACAAGTACTTATGCTTCAGGATTTGATGGTGAAAAAGTAAAGGAGATTGTTTTGAAAGATTCAAGATTTTGGAAATCTCTAACTTATTGCTGCACTTGTGTCTCACCAGTAGTGAAAGTACTTAGACTTGTGGATGGTGATTCAAAGCCATCCATGGGTTACATTTATGAAGCCATGGATAGGGCAAAGGAACAAATAGCTATAAATTTTCAAAAAGTAGAGAGTAGATATAAGAAAGTATGGGAACTCATAGATCAACGTTGGGACTATCAACTCCATAGGCCTCTTCATGCAGCTGGATACTATCTTAATCCTAGGTAACTTTTTTTATAGTTTATAGTTTAATGTAGTATGTAAGCTGTTACTTTTTTCCTTCATAGTATATCAAAATATATCAATGATTAAAGCTTATTAACAACTTTATAGGTTTCATTATGAAACAAGTTTCAATGCTGATCTTGAGGTGATGACTGGTTTGTACAAAGTGATGGATAAGTTAGCTCCAGATATAGACACAAGGGTAAAAATCATTGCCCAGCTTGATAAGTTTGATAAGGCAGAAGGAATGTTTGGATATGACTTGGCAATAGCAACTAGAGACAAGATGCAGCCAGGTATTCTTTCTTGCTAATTCATTTTGTTTGTAGTTACCTTATGTGTTTGCTAGCATAGAAAATATCTAAATTCTGAACTTCTGAATCTTATTTAGTGTATTCTTTGATTCTTTCGCTTTGTTAGCCATATGGTGGAATAGTTTTGGAGCAGAATGCAAGAAGCTGCAAACTTTTGCTGTTCGTGTGTTAAGTCTCACTTGTAGTACTACAGGGTGTGAAAGGAATTGGAGTGTGTTTGAACATATTCACTCTAAGAAGAGAAACCGCTTAGAGCAACAAAGATTGAATGCACTTGTATTTGTTAAATACAATCTTAACCTTCAGTCAAGGCAAAAGATAAGAGAGGACAAGGGAGAGACTTATGATCCTATTTGCCTTTCGGATATGGAATCTGATGATGAATGGATCACAGAAAAAGAAGAGGCTTGCCTAATGGATTCGGAGCTGCAAACAATAGAAAACTCTTGGATGGATGTCCAAGAGTGCTTTAATATTGATGAAGGAGCTCCAAGTAAAAAGAGAAAGAGAGGTAATGTAAATTATTGACTTTCAGTTACGAAACTTCCTACTTCCTAGTTTCATACATCCAATGATCCAAATTATTAAATCCTTAACTTATATTATATTACTTGTATTCCATGATTAGGACCAAGAAAACCTTAATGCAGTGGGCAAGAAGGACAAGGGAAAAAAACCCATGCAAGTTGCTGAATTTGAAGACATTGGAGATGATGGTGGTAGTGAAAATGAAGACGAAGAAGATGAAAGGGAAGTTGTGGTTGATGATAACACCCAAGTTGGTCATGATGATAACTTTGATGATATGCCTGAATTGGAGGATATTTGAAGAAGAGGATATTAGATTATTTAATAATTACTAATTAGAAATTTAGAATCTTTTTGGCATCAATATGAAATGGTTTGTGTTTTATTGAAGATTTGAAATTATGGCTTATAAGCTTACTTATGACTAATGAATAATGACTTACAATTTAAGTATGTATTTGAGACTTTTGAGTATTATGTTCATGTTCTAGTATGGAATCATGTGTATTTAAGTATTTTAGTAATGTGTTTCTGAATCGTACAATACGTTACGATTCACGATTCAAAAATTGAAAAAAACGATTCACGATTTGACAACTTGATATACTTATTTTATAATTATATTATTTATTATAATAATTTTATTTTTATTACAGAATACTAATATATTATATTGTAATTAATAATTTAATTCTATATTATTTTTAAGTCTCTATTTAACTTATTTAAATTTGCAACAGATATATGAGTTAAAAATAGAAAGGAATTATTGAGGAGAAGAACAATAATGTGCAGATACCTTTGAATTTCTAGAAATGTTAACCACAAAAATTGGCCCAGGGTAAGTTCTTGAACCTGTCCAATGATGAAAAAGGATAAGGACAGCCTGCCAGAAGTTTCACGATCTTAAATATGCACACACTTAAGAGACACATTCAATAAATTACCACAAATATAAAGAACACACAACATCCCAAACCACCAAATTCCTCTATCCATGGTTAAGAAACTGCACGGTAAAGAATAAATATGAAATATATTATTTACTAATCATTCTCCTTCATGGTCAGATAATCGCACTTACATTGCATGTGATTAATGATTCAAGAAGATACAGTGTCAAAATTAATATTTCACTGAAGGCAATGCACCACTTAAGAAATGTATTTCATAGACTTGGGATGTGGGAGGCTAGAAACAACACTAGGAATGGGGGAAAAACAATAACTTTTATTCATTTTAACAAGGAGCCATAGTAACAAAACTATCTTTACATAGCTTTACAAGAAAGCATAGTATGTCATCTCAGTTTACACGGGCCTGCTAATACAAAACTATTTAATGACAATCATGGGCAAGAAAGTGGGAAAAAAAGACCTTCATTTGACATAACTCGTGTTCTCCAAGCAAAAGTCTGTTTTTGTGAAAGTGAAAAATGAATAGAAGAAGTTGTAAAGGAACCAGAATCAGCAAGTTGGATAGACACAGAGGTTGCAGCTTCTGAATCTTGATTTTTGATTTCAGAGAGCCTCCTGTTCACATATCATCAATCAAACATATAAGAATCCAATTCTAACCATTAATATTTTATGATCTCCAATAACAAATATGAATGAGACTAACTTGATTACATGGTTCAAGTAATATGCTCAAATTAGACGAGAGAGAGAGAGAGAGAGAGAGAGAGAGAGAGAGAGAGAGGGAGCAAAAGAGAAAGGAATGCAAAATCTGAACCCAAGTTTATCAAGACCTACCATCCAATAAAATATCAACCTAGATGAAACGAATGCAAGGTCTTGGATCAAATAGTCTGATACACAATCAAAATGATTGTGAAATATTTTCACTGAGAAATAATTAATCAGGAATATGCATGCTACGTAAGAAAATGGCAATTAAATTAATGTGGGAAAAAAAGTTCTTCGCCAGAAAGCCTACACTCTCCAGTCTAAGAACAAGGACCATAAATAGTCTTGTTTGATATTTGATAATATGTCATATGCATGGCAATGAATGATAAACAACTGCATACCTTAATAAAATGAAGGTAGACTGTTTTCTGGCTATTGTAACCCTTTGCTGATTGAAGTGAAAAAGAAGATTTAAGCCTGACTGATTCTCCACCTGCCATCTAGCAATTATTATTAGTTGATCACAATGACACCAATTTGGTGGTGCTTAAACAATTAGCAGATTCAACTTAAGAAATTACGACATGAAAATGACGGCATGCAAGATGTATATGAAGAGAAGCCCAAACAAGAAATTATGTGGTACGAAGAAATGAAAAATGAGAGAAGGAACATCAATTGAGTCCTTTTATTCCTTTAAAATCACAAAGATGCAGTGGGTCTAGAACCTTGCAGCAGTTAGCCAGAATCACGGAGCTTCGCAATGAATAAGGACCAGACAGATTCAATTTCCCAATCATGAAGAGAAGCATATCCAATGAATGCTCACTTAGGGATATGTCCAGCTGCCCAGATGACAAGAACTTTTTTAAAAATGGTGATATAATGTCCAAATGAAAGTAAAGAAGAACCATAAAATCAGATATAACTCTAACAACCTCTTTAGTTCTGCAGTAGAAATTAACAGGAACCGCATGAGATGCATATTCTGAAAGCTGAGTTTGAACATTAGATCGGTAAAACATGCAAATTTCAACGGGATGGAGAAGTTCTCCCCTAGAATAAAACAATATCATGAAAACATGTTCAATCAAAATCTGAGCGTTAAAAAGGAAAGTGTGTAATTCAAATGGGCATTTAGACTAACCATAAATTTCTTTGAGCATCAAAATAATGTACTACAGCACTTGATGTGCCTATGACCCTGGACTTTGTTGCCAAACTTTGTATAGTAACTTGACTATTGTTGATGCACAAGCAAATCAGAGGGAAGAGATCTACTGTATCTGAAAGTTCATGAACAATATTCAGAGAAATCTTCTCAATTTTAATATCAATACGAGGAATTTTTCCACCCTGCCAAGAAATACTTTCTTCATCGATGTGCAGACTAGTTTGAGGAGCCATTCTAGGGTAGCTAGCTGTATTAGAAACGTCAAAAGCCACAGGAAGGTCATGAAAAACTTTGAACTTGATTAGATTCCCACGCTTCCTGATGAACTCTGGAGCACCATCAACAAAAGCAACAGCAGAGTCATTCTTTTTGTTCACTAGGCAGAAAGTTCTCTTCACTGATTGATTGCAAGCCTCCCAGTCAGAATCTCCTTCATAACTATCACCCTGAGGAGGATAGACTCTCCAAAGTGCGCATCCTCCATCATTAGTACAAGAAATGTCAACAAAACATGATCCTGGACGACAACTCAATCTCAATGGCACACCCATATCATTCTTAGCAAACAGTGATATCAAGGAAAACCACAAAACTGTAGACTTCCATCTTCTTTGGATGCAGTGTTTGACCTGCAGAAAATCTTTAGCTGATACATTTGCTACGTACACATCATGACACCGGAAAAACAAAGAACAAACAATATGTCCAACCAGAGATAATTAAGACAGAAAATTTTAGTTAAAAAATAGCAGTGGAAGACAGAAGATAACTATACTGTAATCCACAAGTAAAAGCCTGAGCATCCAACCACAGAAGTTTGGCACAGCATCCTCTCAATTGAACTGGATGATTTCACAGAACACAAATTTCATATCATACTCACATTTTATACATAAAAATCTAACCAAGCACAACAACTAGCAGTGTTTCTGATTTTAAATCATTTTTATACATGTGACTAATGAAGATATTCTAAGCAACAGTCCTACAGTACAGAACTATAAACCCTAGTGCACTGTTAAGAACTTGAAATTACTTTATTTTTTAAAGCTTGACAAAGACTTCAAGAATTTATTACTAAAAGGAGAGAGATCTGCAAAATTTGCAGCAATTGACAGATAGAACCACTTATTGAACAAAGATTTTGCAACACTAAAAAGGCATATCTGCTGGACTTATTTCATACCCTGAAAAGAGCCCTTTCTCCTACAAGAGAATAATGAATTACACCACCAATACTGAAAGCCTTTTCTTCACCTTCAACTGTAAAATACATGTGTTGGTTGACATCTTGAATAGCAACAACAGCCCCTACACAAGATCATTACTAATTACTAGTGCAATTTCCCAAAAGATAATAAACAGATAACATAAAGCTTGACTCTGAGTACCATTGGGAATCATTGCTTCCAAACTATTGTCAGATTCATTGGTAGTAGACCAATGATTTCTATCCAATTCTCTGATTGTCTTCTGATTGGATATCCCAGAGAGTGAGGAGGCCATTGACAAAATTCCCTGGCATAATGAAACAAAAATTAGAAGAAAAACAGCATTACCTTGAGTAGCAGTACATGCAAGAAAAAAAATTTAATAACATACGAGACTGCCAACTTTGATTTTAAAAAAAACAGCAGCAGGAACAACTACTGACGAAACATTATAATAATAGTAGGAACATTTACCTGAATTTCAGATACAGAAAGTGTCATATCGAAACCAGAAAGAGAACCAATGCCAGACCAACACTGAGACAAATGCAAAGAACCATTATCTGTCCTCTCTAGCGTCAGGAAAGCTCTTAAATCTTTCAAAATTTGGCTCTGATGACTTAAATGAAAGGGAACAGGGTCTCTTGAGCTACTTGCATTATTAATTGAGTTAAATTCACCAAAGTTCTGAAATCCTGAAAGAGGATCTGCAGATGCAAGGAGAGATGACAAATCTTTTGATGTGACAGAAGAAAAATGAGGAATTTCTGTTTCATCTTCCACTCTCTCACGAAGAATTTGAGAGAGGATTGACAAACGAGAAAGGTCCATTGTTAATTTCTTCCCAGTATTTGCCAATTCAAACTTCAGATGGATGTTGACTTCCACTACAATCTCTCTGATACCACCTGCAGTAATGGATTACATATTTAACAAAATTTTGCCAATTAACACCACACTACTAGAGAATAGGTTAATTACCAGATTCATTTTCAAGCACAAAAACAAGAGCAAAGTGAGACAAAGATAAGTCAAACACATCCAGCAGTCCACTTTCAGCTTGTTGAGATGTGCAAACAGTCTCTTGATCATTCTCATCATTAAGATTATAGCTCTCTTTGCCATGCTCTACCTTCATGATGCCTTTATTATGTTGCTGTGCATCAGTAGTGAGATTGCCAATAAAATGGAGATATGAAGAATAACTATCAATGGTCATTGCCAAAGATGTTGTTTCAAGAACAATGAGTCCACCCTGCCCAATAACATTTATAACTCAGTAGGATAAGGGGGAAAATATAAATCTTGAGATGTTAGCATAAACAGAAAACAGTTTCAACTGTAAAATGGATAAACTCCTTGAGATTCAGTTTGTAATAGAAGGCTCAAAACAAAGATGCAGGAACAGGTCTGAAAAGGATGATTATGCACTCTCTAGTCGCTCAAATTATTACCTGGATCTCCCAGGATATCATTTGAAACTCTCCACCAATAGAAAGCAAAGACAGAAATTTATTCAATTGATGTGCTTGAACAAGACCACTCTTCATTGAGCATCTTCCTATGAAGACATTACTTACTTCCACATTTATAAGTAACCAGTAAAGTGCTGAAGCTGGAGTGCAGATATTTGTAGGAGACCGCATTTTCTTAACTATTCGGGGAGAATGATTATTTGACCTTTCAGAGACTATCAAATCGGTTTCTTGAACTAAGTAAGAGATATTACCATCAGAATTAGAACTACCAAGTATTCTGCTCTCATTTCCTGAAGATAAGGTACTCTGAATGGGACCCAAGCGTAGAGTAAATATGCAACCAGGAAGAGATACTTCGTGTAAACAATTAACAGATCGCAATAGTAAATTTTCAAGTACAGTATGACCATTATTGTTTCCAATTGAGTTCTGATATTTAAAAACAAGAGACATAATTCCTGATAAATCAGTGAGGAGATCCATTTTCCCTTGTTCACAAGATATTACAATAGTTGTATGCTGAATAGAAATCCAAATCCCACAATCAGGCAACTTCTTCTCAGCCAATTTGTTGCCGGTTAAAAAGTCAAACTTTCTCATACAACTCTCCATGTTATCACTTGTCCTAGAATTATGAAGAATTACATCCACCGACTTAAATGTACAGGTCCCACTAATAAAAAAAGGGCAGCTATTATTTGTCAGTAAAGCTCCTCGTATAGTTGCCTGACCACTCTCAGGCTCTGTAAACAATGCTTTTTGTTTCATAATTTCAGGATGTATACAATCAACAGCTTCAAAGCTACTAAACAGATAAGATACCACAGAAGATAAACTTGCAACTTCCTGTCAAAAGGGGGAAAGTATCCTTTAGTCATGACTTGGTAATAAACATATATAAAATTAACATGGAACTGCATTTATTGAATATACCCTTGCATGCAAAAGCAAAAGGAAAGCAACAACAAACAAATAGTTTAAAAAATATCACTACTTCAATATTTAAATAGAGCAAATTTCCTTCTTGATAGACCCCTTTGGAAGTCCAAGGCTCTTTCTAAAGTCAAGTCTTTAATTTGGATAGTTGTACCAGTTACTTAATAGGATTAATACTAATAATACACTGCGGGTTCATAGACATGACAAAGCTCTTTCTCCTGAGGTGTTTTTTGTTAAGATCCAGTTCAATAACATATTAAATTTATTTTTACATTTACCCAAGAAAACCCTAAACCTAACCCATTAAATCCCTACCCCTATTGTGTCCTATGTCAAATATTTTAGTTATTGTTAGAAATATAAAATCATTCATGTGCTTTCACCTAATAGCTTAAGCTTTAGGAATAGTTGATTCATGACAATGGTGGGAGCCTTGTGCACGAGGCCACCCTTTATGACACCAGCCCTGCCTGCAATTCTTCTGCAGGGTTTAATGGGGATTACTTATTACTAGATCAATAAGAAGCAGTTCTGTATACATTAGCGATACCCTAGAATGCATGGGTATTCTGATATGGCTGCTGTACCCATGCCAGGTACATATCCAGATACGATTACAACATAAAGATAAGGGACACATGTATAATAAAGGGCATATCAGCAAAATGCCTTAATGAATTAGTTAGAATCAGCTCTATAAAAGCAAATTAAGAGGCTAGTTAGGGGATAAGAAAGTTGTTAAGGTCTGCTATGGAGGTAAAGCTCTTCCTCTAACTAGAGCTGGTTACCATTCCTTTCATTTTCCCTCACCTTCTCTCATTTTCTTTCTCACTTTCCCATATTTCATCCCTAAGCACTATCAACTGGTGCTTTAATTGCTCCTCCTTGCTACAATGACGGAAGGAACAAGATATGCTCGAATAGAAGAAGCTATGAAGGAGCGGGAAGAATAGAATGACTACAAGAAGCAGACAATAGCGTTTCAGGCTCTTGCAAAGTCCAAATTCAACAAACTAGCCTCTTCCATTCAAAATTTTGAAGGGATAATCAAGCAATTGCTACCTGCACCAGCCATGGCATCATCAAGTAAATCAGCGGCCCAAGTATGCGGATCCTCTTCTACGCAGGAAGAGATGGCATCAGAAATGGTTGCGCATGATTTGAATTCCCTCAAGGGAATGCACATTGATATTCCACCCTTTGATGACAAAGCTGCTGAAGAGTGGGTGTTTAAAATAGAAGAGTTTTTTTACCATGTACAACACGCCAAATGGTCAGAGGATCAACTTAGCCATGTCTGAGCAAGCCTAATCGTGGTACAAATGGATGCTCAAGAATGGTTTTCTATCATCATGGGTAAACTTCTCAGATTCTTTGTTAACAAGATTCCTTACATTTTCCCTCACTTCCTCTCATTTCCCTGATCACTATCATATCCAGTATGAATACACTTGGGATTTTTTTTGTACATTTGGATACGGCTTGGTTACGCATCACAATGAGCCGGTATGACCCAGGTACAAGCTGAGTCACACAAAACCCAACATCTTGCTGCTAATTTTTTTGGTTTGCTACTAAATGAACACACCACTACTCCACCCCTTCAAATATGAAGGCCTACCTCAAAGGCTATGTCTTCTTTTGATATATTTTGCTTGCTTAAGTACTTTATGGAGTTTTGTTGAAAACTTGGAGTTAGAATGTTATGGAAATGATATTTATCTTCTAGTTTAATTACTTGATTGTTTATATTTTTATATAATATATCATCACGTACCATAACCTTTAAAAATTTTATTGTACTTCGTTCATACCTGTACCTGTATAGGTACAAATATGCGTATTCATATCCATGCAACTTAGGCGATACCCAATACATTTCTGATGATAAATTTATTCATGTATACAATATGACAACAATAAATATCATTTGACCATTAGGAAGGAAAAAAAATTATCACCTTATAGATCATATACAACTCCTCCAAAAATGACAAAACAGTGAATCCTCCAGCTGTTATGTCCAAAGCAGCTGAAAAAGCAGACATTTGTGTGCTCAAAGAATAAATGTACTCCCTGCAATATCAAATTAATAATCACAAATCACAATCACAACAAGACAGATGCTCATGAAACAACACATTTTCAATTATGGGTAGGAAGGACAAAGGAGAACCCCAAAATTTCTTACCTCCACTAATCAAAATTTAACATATTAAAATCACCAAATGACAGTAAGAATCACAAGAGAATATGCGACATATCATCTACTGTATCATATAGTGAAAACTAAAGGAATATCATGAATTATCAAGTATATTTACATGCCTTTATCAAAAAGTAGATACATAAAATGAACAGAAGTTTCTGTCCTAGTATATATCGAAGGATGAACTTTTCTAAATGGTTTCTTACTGGATTCTGCTTTTTATATGGGTGTTTCTTCAATGGATATACAACCAGGATTTTGTGGGATCCTTTGTTTTTATATAAAGAAGAAATTGTAATAGAGAGAAAAGCGAGGAATTTCAACCAGAAAGATAAGATATCCTCCTTGTTAGAATACCAGTCTAGATTCATTAGTATTCTAGTCTAGATTTTCAATAGCATATTTAGTACATGTTAGAATATTAGTCAACTATAGTTATGACTGTAGTTAATAGCTGTTAATTATATAATTAGTCATTGATTGGCTCTTGTACTAAATGCTCTCATAGGATAAATAAGATGGATTATGTGCACACAAGACACAAAATTTCTCCCAAATACTCTGTTAACATGGTATCAGAATTCAGAATGGTACCACCCGCCATGACTTAAACTCACCATGATTGCAGCAGTATGATGTTTTCTAGTTTCTACATTTCAGTTTTGTTACCAAAGCAATTTGCCATCATATTCATGTTCTCTTCCCTTATTTGTTTTCTCTGTTAATCACCACCTTGTTTGTTGAATCAAAGATCGTACCCACCATCATGATCCAGCACTCAATGACTGATTGCTCTATTCTGGAGAAAAGCAGCTCTTATTCTGGCACATAGGGGCCAAACCCCCTGGTCTAAGATGAGCCCAAGCCCTCTTCGCATTTTTTGGTTGTTTAATCAACTTGTTAACTAGATCTGAACAGATTGTGTTTCCTTTATTTGGCTGCAAGTCTTGGTTCTTGTTAGTTTTTTATGGAGCTGTTCAAAGTCTTCTGCTCTGATGGTGCATGTGGGTAGTTTCTCATGGATCTTGATTGCCCTTTTATTTGTTGCTGTTGGGTTGGATATCTGAGTTTCTTTGGAGAAAATTTTCTGGAGTGCATTTGGATGTCGTGCTCTGGTGATTTTGCAATAGCTTTGCTGGTGGGCTGTCACTGAATGAAGCTGCAAGGAGTGGATATAATTCTCAAGAGTTAAAGGGGTTCTAATGTATTGCTTTCTTTAGGTGTTGCTTTGTGTTTGATTAGTTTGTTCTGTTTTCTTCTGTGCTGTCATGGGAGTTGCGGATTGAACACTTTGGGCAAAAGTAACTGGTTTTGATTGTGTTACTGGGTGGTGTGAGACCCAATGTTGTGGAAACCAACTGGGAGAAAGTCGAGGGGGTCACTGAGAAGAAAGGTCAAAGACTACTGAAGCTATGTCATGTACTTGGGATGCATGCCAAGGAGATGTTGGAAGAAGATCAAATACCTCTAGGAGCTATCTACCAAGGACATCGCCAAAAGGTTTTTTTTTTTTTTTTTTTATGAGAGTGCTACTTGCCTAAGTTCTTTGGTTTAGATGGGCTGAGTTGTTTTAGATCTTGGTGTTCTTTGTTTTTTGTTTGTGTTTTTATTTGTAGCAAGCTGGGAGCTTAGTAAGTTTCAGTTTGAGGGGGAGTGTTAAAATACTAGTTTAGATTCATTAGTATTGTAGTCTAGATTCATTAGCATTTTAGCACATGTAAGAATATTAGTCAATTATAGTTATTACTGTAGTTAATAGCCATTAATTAGCTCTATAATTATTCCTTGATTAGCTCTTGTACTAAATGCAGACATAGTATAAATAAGATAGATTAAGTGTACACAAGGCACACAAATACTCCCAAATACCATTTGTTTCAACACTCCTAAACAGATAAACTAAAAGGGAACAGTAAGCCTAGTAGGCACTAGGCTCAAAGGTGCCACAAAGCTGTCCAATGTTTGAAACTCCCTTAAAAGAACACCAGATAGAGGCCATAAACACAACCCCATCCCATAACATATGTAAGAGCAAGGGAATGCCCTTGAAAATGTGTGCATTCCGCTTCAAACAGATACACCAGAGAATAGCATAGACAGCTCAGAGCCACAAAGTCATAGCCTCCTTATTCTTTCAGAAACCCTTAAATGCATCATGAGAAACTGATCCATACAAAAGTAGCTGCCAAACAATGCAAAAATAAATGGGCACCTGTTTCCTAACTACCCTTGCACATAACACACATATTAGAGGAAATAGCCGTACGAGGTCCATCAATCTGCAACATGTCATTGGCATTAATCCTATTAATTACTGCTGTCCAACTGGAAGATTTGACCTTAGAAGATTTAAATTAGTAAAATTGGCTTTTTCATATTAAAATCTGCAACTTTTGTTTCTTTCATTGTGATATCATTTGAAGGGCATCATAATTGTACTATTCTTTGCCTTCTCTTTACTCAAAATAATTTATGTCTACAAAAATGAAAATTTATTGATTCCTCAACAACCACATACATCACATAGGCCAGAGTAACTAAATGTTGACGTGACATACTTTCTGCCTCCAACATACAGGAACTCCAACAGTGACTCAGGAGCACATAACCAAGCTACTAAAAAGAAACAAGAGAGGAGAGACAGAGTAAGGCAAAGGTGGCCCTTGTAGTGTAAATCACATCTATATGGGTAATGCACCCTGCAGCCTTCTTCCATATATAAAAAATGAAAGAAAAAAATACCATGAACTAAGGTTCCCAGGCACACAATGTAAAAGAAAAAAGTGAATACATTCCCCATGTAATCTACACTGAAGCACCAGCTGAAGCCAATAAAAAAAGAATTCATTAGAGAGAAAAGAAGTAAAATCTTGTTGCAATTGCTTGCTTTATTTAAAAAAATTGAGAGAAAAATACAATGCTGGAGGATCAGAGATCCTCCTCAAAAGAAAAGAAAACAATAAGGAAGGCCAAAAAAAAGAAGAAGAAAAAGAAATGAAACAGCAGCTCAAAAGAGCAAACCAATCCCTTTGCATATTGGACAACAAAACTACCTTAAAAAACCCATGAGTTGAAACCGACAAGAAGGCTCAGAAAAGAAGCCTATCACATTAAAAAAAATGAGAAGAAGAGATATCGGGGTAAAAATTTTGGCATTTCACTTCAGCCAAATGCACCACACCCAAGCAGAAAGAGCAAAATTCAAAAGCACCTTATTCTCCTTTCTACTCTTAAAACCTTGAAAAATGGTAGAAACAAATACCTCCAAGTTAAGCAGATATTCAATGCTTCTCCAAAAGGTCAAAACAACTTATTCCACAACTGCCAAGCTACCTCAAAATGCAAGAAGAGACGGCCATTTTTATTAATATAATTTTAATTAAGATGTACCAACACGCACACGCACACACACACACACACAAAACCTAACTCGAGAGAAGGAAAGAGTCAGTTAATATCAGATGGAGCTTCCCTCTAGGAGGCCAAAATCAGACCTAACCAAATTAGGTCCAAGGACATTTGGACATTTTTATTTTTTAAGCCGAAATCATGTTCTATAGTTGACCAAGAGGCCAGGCTCCACAATATCAAATCTTCAAAGTTGATGACATAGTTAAAGTAATCCATCCTAATGTAGAAAGCCAATACCCCTCATTGTCTCTCACTCTAATTAAAAATTATAAAATAAAATTAAAAAAAAACTAAGTTACCTCTACCAAACTAAACATATTCTCTCTCATTCATCTTCGTTGTTTACCACTCACTTCCTACTTTTAAGAACTCTCTCTTTTAATTTATTACTAATTATACTTATTCAAGCAAGAAATTAAAATAAAATTTATAGTTCCTGATTTCGCCTGCATTGTAGTTGCCACGACTAGTGCAGATATATATATATATATATATATATATATATATATATATATATGTTAAAAGTGTCACAGGAAACACATAAACCAGAGACAAAAGAAACAGAATTCATCAAGATATAATAACACCCATTAGGGACCATCATCATAGAATGGAGGAAACGGATAATGAAAACAAAGTATCAACCTGGAGCCAAGATCCTACCTAAAGGATGACATCTGGACGGTGATTGGCTTCAATACAAATAGTTGAATTTGATGTTTTTCTGCTGACTTCTCCAAACAAGCTTTTAAACCATTTAGACGAAGATAGGAACCAATTGAAATCTTTCCTGAGGATGCATACTTATCATTATTGGGTTTTGGAATTTCAATCGCCTGAGGTTCCAATTTAATAAACTCTACTTTGGCATTGTCAAGTCCCAATTGACCTGTCAGTGGTGCCATACCAAATAAGGAAGATGAACCAACAGCCACTTCAATCTCATGGATATCAAAAGTGAGGTCAAAATCATCCTGAATGACAATGTCATTAATGTCTTCACCACCAAGATTGGCCTCCCTTCTGTGTAAAAATCTGACAGAAGGACCATCAACAAATACTCCAAAATGAATGCGTTTCTCTGGAAACTTTTGAAGCAAGGCCATAGTCAATCCTTTGGCATAACAGTCATATTTTTTAACCCAAGCATTTTCTGTTTTATCCGCAGAATTTGAAGCAATGGATGCTTCCCTCCTGTCCTCCCAGCAAATAGCATGTTGTATCTGACTAAGAAGTAGAGACACGGATGATACTGAAGAATGAGCCAAAACTAAATTTAATTTTCCAAGCATTAAACCACATTCACAAAAACCAAAATCTGGATTCTTAAGGCCTGGATATGTGGAAGATATCTCAACCTTGCAGAGAAGGCATGGATTTTCAGAATACTCAATGTCACTTCCATTAAAATTATTGCAAATTCCTTTCCAACTCTCAGAAATTTTTCCCATAAAGCTTTCCAAATGAGAATCAAAAGAAACTTCAGCCTGGGCAGTATTAGTTTCTGAAAGAAGAAATACTTTTGCGGGTTCAACCCACAAAATTGATTCCTTATCATTGATACGTTCCTTCCCATTTCCTTTTGCTGAACTAAGCAGATTCATTGTACTTGCTTCTGGTGACACTGTCAAAGGTCTAGGTTCAACCTTCATTTTCCCACATGATAGGAAAACTCTCTGTTCAAAAATATCTTCTATGGATACTAATAGCAAAGCATCAATACAGAGACATATTGCAAGGAAATCTGAATATGCAATCCCAGTATGAGAATGTAACTTTTCATATACAGATGATTGAATTTCATTGATTTGGGAAACTGTTATTATGATTTTCCCAAAGTTCAGCACAAAACAACACCTTCTACAAGGATCTTCAGTAAGATTTCCGAAACATCCATCAGTATCTGGATCTTGCACTATTTTTTTCCCAAAAAAGATGTTTACTAAACAAAGAATTATCTTTGAGATCACTTTCCATATAAATGCCAGTATAAAAAGAAAAGGGCGAAAGAAATTACTTGTGGTCACACACTCCTCGTAACAATCAGATGGAATTTTCAGTGCTGCTCTATGACGGGCTATTCGCCTCGCCAGTGCTATGCCTTCAACAGGTAACTTTTTCTCAAGGTCAGAGATCACCTCCCAATGGTGTCTAGCAGAACTCAAAATCAGTTTGTCATGAGACATCTTAGAAATTGACTTCTTCAATAAGTGGCCGGTAGAATATCCACTTAGCAGCAAGAGATTCTCATAAGCATTGACATAATGTATCCATTGACCCATAACACCAACTAATCTATGCAATGACAACCAAGGAGTTACAGTCACACGGCCAATTCTGCTGGCAGCTATTCTCCATAATTCTCTAGCACTTCTAGCATGATACTTATTAGATAGCAATTTGTCTAAAGCTAGATATATAGAAATGTCATCTGGAGAGAATGAAAAAGCTAGTTCAGGAAAACAAAGGCTGCAATCTGCCAGCTTAAGGTCACTGAATTTAATGTAAGTGCACAGATCAGATGAAAGTAAAACACGGTCTGTGTAATTTTTTTCAACAAATCTGACCTCAAATCCAATGCCATTTAATATGTAAGAGCTCTCTTTCATTGGGAGGAAAATTGCACTGAGAAAACCTCTAAGAAGACATATTGGATCCAGATGCTTAGATCTTGCACTAAACTCCTTTATTTCTCCAAAACACATAAACTCGTCATTTAAGATAGGAAATTGAACCTCCACATGAATGCGTTGTGCCTCTAGATGACAGTGTTTCAGAATAAGATTCAGAAAAGATATTGTAAAATCCTTTCTCGCAGGTATAGCAAATATTATCCTCTCCAAAAGGTGATGCAAAGAACAGCCCTAAAATCCATACAAAAGGTAACAGTAATGACCATAATGATATTGGGTGTGTTTGGATAACACTTTCCAAGACTGTTTTAAGTTTTTGAAAATAATAAAAAACAGCAAACTTGTTTGGCTACTTTTTTTTTTTTTTACTTTTCAGTTCTAAAAATTCACTCCCCAAAAGTTGTTTTAAAAATTGAAAAGTGAGAACCATTTGAAGTAGTTTTCTGTGTTTAAAAACACTCCTCTTTGGGGACCTCCACTTCTCAACTCTCAATAATGGCACAGTTGTAATTATTAACAACTTCTCATCAGTCTTCTCTCTCGTTGCTCTTCTCTCTCATTCTTCTTCCCTCTCTCCCACCTTCATGATCCTCCTTCTAAATCCGATCACATCACTGCCACCAGACCCAAATCAACTTGACCTCTTGGAACCACCACTGCAACTCCTACGGAAGCCTTGATTTTGCTCTGTTCATCATTGATTTTTGAGTCTAGGTTTTCTAACTGTCTTAACTGAATAATCTATTCCAGCATTGAGAGTGTGTGAACTCCTTTTATTGTTAGTGTAAGATGTACACAATAATAAGTGAATTCGTGTTAACATGTAGCTTTATCTTTTTGAGTCTTCATTGGTTCACTCTTCAGGTTCTGATAAACAAAAATTTCTGGAAGCTTCTATGGCTTATGTTTCTTGAAAACCAATCAATGGCGACAAAGGATATGATAATTTGAAACTGAAGCTAAAGCTTCTCTATTTTCACTTTATCAATGAAAAATTGTATTGTAGTGGTGGTACATTTATAATCTGGTGTGAATTGATCATTATTTCACTAGTACTTGAGAAATAAAAATGGAAAAGTATATATGATGCAGACCAGAACAATGATTTGGATGGATACTATTATTTTCTCTTTAATAAAAGGACAATTAGGACTGCAGTTCATGAAACATTTTACTTTATAGGTCTCATTTTGGAAAGTTGGCCATATGAAATACCACTTTCAGTAGTTATATATTGATCATAGAAATTTGAGAATGCAGTTGGAATTGTTTTATGAATTGTATGTTCTTCAAACTTCTTCTAGTATCATTTAGTGATTTTGCAGTTCTCTTTTTAGATGGAAGGTATTGAAATAGTGGTTTAGGGTCCACGGTGTGGTCTTTATAGTAGAAAGGTGTGTGTTAAACTGTTATTTGCTCTTTGATGTGAGTTTTGCTTGTCAATTGTAGTTATGAATAGTTGTTTTCTGATTAAATTATTCTTGAAATATTAAATAAAAGAGTAAAATTTGATCTTCCAAAGATTGAGTCGACATCACTTTGATCCTCCAAAATATATCGACATCAATTTAGTCATTGAATCATAGAAGATGACATTATTTTGGTCCTCCAAAAAAATTGATATCAATTTAGTCCCTATCCATACATAGAAGGACTATTTTGATGTCATTTTCCATGATTCAAGGACTAAATTGATGTCAACATTCTTTGAAGGATCAAAGTAATATCGACCCAATCTTTTAAGGATCAAATTGGGGGTTTATTCTAAATAAAATATATAGGAGTACTTTTTCTTGTGTCATTATCAAGAGATTTGTTTTGAATTTGACTATAAGCTATTAAGATCAGTTATATCACAAGTACAGAGTACTGACAAGAGATATAGCATCAGCTTTAGATGCCAAAAGCTTCTTCACATACTAGAATTCAGATTTAGGCTTCTAAAAATTCATTCATGAATATTTTGGCCCTGCTGTGTGTTTAATTTTTATGCTTTACTAATTGACATCCTTTTTATAGGTTTGCAAAGACCTGTCTGTTGACTATTTGAAATCCACACTGAACATCCCAGCAACAGTGATTGCATTAGGATTGTAACTAACTCTTTTTCCGCTCTCTTTTTCTCTAATTTATGTATGAAGTGCATAGGTTCATGATGTATTTAGTGAAAATTATGATTCCAGCTACTGCTATCACAGGTAACACACAGGACATATGGTGAAAATGAATTCAAAAAAATGTTATATTAGCCATATGTGCATTTTCTGAAGACTTGAAACGAAAATTATACTTATCTATGTTTCATATATTTCTATTTCCAAGCATAAATAATGTCTTACTCTTTATAAGTGGGCTGAAAGGAATGTAAGAAACTCCAAATATATATATTATTTTTTTATATATTCATTCATCCATCGGCAATCATATTCTACCAGCTCCCACTCATTATATAATTTCTTATTTACACATGCATTTGGACTAGCATTTGTGGAAAGCAATACAGTTTCATCTATTAAGTTATATCACTTGACAACCTAAGAGTATATGGATGTTGTAGATTCTATTAAATGAAGGGCTTCTGCCCTTTTCAGTTCTTTAATACTGCATAAGCAGATGCAGTGCGGTGTTGCAATTGAAGTTGAAAATGTTTGGAAAAATGATCTAGCTGAAAAGCCAAGCCAATTTGTTAGACATGGAGGAAACTAGTGAATGGCAACTGTTTAATCAAGTCGTATAACAGGGGAACCGGCTGCCATTCACCAATTCCCTCCAGGTCCAACAAATTGGTTTGGCTTGATTTTTCAAGAATTCTCAGTGATTCACAGACTAGCTCATGAAAACCACTTTACTGAGCTTTTCTTTTTGTAGTTGCTGATTTCCAGCTTTTAGATCAAAATAGAACAGCTTATAGTTGATATCCATTATCGATTTGCATAATTTCCTAGTGGCTAAAATTGGTCTGTGAAGATTGATATTGGTTGAATCAGTAGTTTTGCAGTGGATGAAACAGTACTACATATATATATATATATCAATCATATATTTGTGAAATTTTGTAATATACCCTAGTTCTCTGCCACATAGCAAGCCTAGAATTAAAGATAATTTTCAAATCAGTATCCATTATTTTAATCTTTTTTATTAATCTTTCTTAAATCAAAGGTTTCATCCCAAATGATGGGAAAAAGTATGTGTTTCCTTGACCTGATTTTACTGCAGGGCCAACTGATGTGGAAGTTACTGTTTGCATTTTAGGTAATGACTTTTTTGCAATTTCAAAATTTTCCTATGGTATGTTAGGTTCTTCTTCCTTGATGATCTGACTGGATTTGAGATCACATCTGCTAGAGGCATGCTTTCCTCATTTTTCCTTGTTCTAGAAATGCACACTGGTTATTTAGATGCAGTTTGATTCCAGAATGTCATCGTATCTGACAGCAGTTGCATTTTTATGGTCCTTTTCTTATATTTTACTGCCTTCTCAATATCAGGAAGTAGTTTAGCTGTATATATTATTGGATTGTTTATATCTTCTAGTCAAAAAAAGATCCTTTTAAGTGCAAGGTTCATTCTTAAAACAAGTTTTACCTATGAGAAACAAGTTCTACCAACACTGTCAAAGCCGCAAAATATAACACTACTCCTGTGTTAACCAAGCCTCAGCTCTAGCACTGCAATGGTGTATGATTCAACTACAAAATTGAATACACTACGAGAAGGAAATAATGCCTAAGTGGAGGTACATTCCTTGTGTACTCTAGAATCTCACTGCTAATTCTATTGTAGCATATACTTTTGGCATTTGAAATTAAATTTGTTTTATATGTAGTTAAGAATCTGCAAGAAGTGAATTTTTAAAGATTGTAACCTTGAAGAAGAACATGTTAATGGTCAGTGTAGTCAAAGCTGTTAAAACCCATGCCTAAGGCACTGAGGCGAGGTGCCAGAAGGGGTTAGCGCCTCTTGCTGGTTAAGGTGCTTCCCCTTCGGTGAGGCACACCCTCCATTGCAGCACCTTTTCTGGTTCAGGTAAGGCACTTGCCTTTAGTGCCTTTTTGATAACTGTAAAAAACCAAAGCCCAGCCATCTAACTTGATAACTATGATGCTGAGGTAAAATAGGCAAAATGTTAAAAAAATAACTAGTTGTTGGTCTTTGGGAGTCTTAACAGCAAGCAGCTTAGGGTTTTGTAAAGTGAACATTGTAATGTTTTATTTTACCATGAATGTTATGCTTGAGTAGTTAATTTATATGGCCAAGGGCGGCTCCTCATAGGCTTTGAGGGAGCCATGCCCCCCCTAAATTTTTCCTATTTGTTAGTTTATATGTATTTTAGAAAAATATAAACTTGGCCCAAAAAAATATCAAGTCTCATTAAGTATGTATTTGAATTAGATTTTGTAAACTTGATTTTGATTAAAAGTGGGTTTGCAGTTAAGTTATTTATGTTGTGAAACCTTTGTCTAGAAAGTGATTTTGGTAGAATTATGTTGCTATAATAATTTTTTTACTTCTGGTGCTATTATTACATCAAAAATATAAAATAGAATGGTATTTGAGCTTTTTAAAATGGATTTAATTTTGATCTAATATTAATATAAAACTTTTTACACTATCATCCACTTATGTATTACCATATCATTTAAAGAATTTGACAATGATAATAATTAATTAATATGTCAAACTCTTTTAATGATGTAGCAGCACATTATTGTATGATAGTGTTGAACAATTTTACAGTGATAATAGATCAAAATTAAATTCTTCTAACATTATTGTGATTTTAAAAAAATTCACAATGTATGTAATGGGTAATAAAATGCATAAAATTAGCACAATTACTACAAATCAGGTATCTAATCAATTGTTAGATAACAAACACATTTAAATTGTGAAAAGAAGGAAAAGGCTAGAGTGGGAAAAATGACCTGTCATTAATGTCCTAATGCCAATTAAGTTCAATGCAGAAGCCGAACTTTTGTTCAAATGAGATTTTTGCATCAAAGCAGATTTTGGTGCATTTCCCAAAGCACACATCCAAACAAGTATTTGTGAAATAAAAGTGATTTTACTGCGGGCAAAAGTGGCTTTGGGTTAGGCAAACACCCAACCAAACACACACTAAGTGATGTCTTTTCTCATTCGCCCCAAAAGAAAATGCCCTGACTCCACCCCTGTATATGGCAAATTAATGCAAAATAGTCAAATATTTTACTGTTTTCTTCTTTTTGTCTAATGTTAATGTATTTCTGCAATGAGGCATGCACTTTTTGGTAACTCTTGCCTCAAGGCAATAAAACACCCTAGCGCCTTTGACTACCTTGGTAATGGTATCATGTATTTCCTTTCCTATACTTACATTGTGCATATGGAAGTACATACAGGTATGCCTGTGCCATACTTGTTATTTTTGCAATGGGAGGAGATCATCGATAGGAGCTACTTTCATGTGAAAGTGACTAATTTATCAAGACACAAGCATGGAGAAAGGAGGATGGGAGAGTATGGACCTTTCATATACAGACATGGATAAAGGCACTAATTTGGAGGAGGCAAGCTCTAGTAATGACGACTTATCAAGGTTATCTGATCAAAGTGCAGCAAAAATGGCTAGACTTCATGCACAGATCACAAATTGGATGTGGTTACAATATGCACATTCTGATATATAAGTGCATAACAGTTTGATCCATGTGCTAGTTACAAACTTTTGTGTAGACTAGTATTTCGAAGCCTGGTAGACAAATTATGCTTAGTGTAGAACAATGTATTAAAAGAGTTAACACTATTTCAAAGTCATCTTAAATTATAAATATGAAGGTCTGTCTCTTTTTCTTTCAACATAATTTTAGTGATTGTATGATTGCTAAAAATTGTCTTCCATATATACTTTTCTTGTTTTTTGTTTTTAAAATTTGATTTGTAAAGAGTTTTGCCAAACAATTTAGAACTGTTTTGACAAACAGATTTTTTACCTTTTTTTTCCAGAAATTATTGTTGAGGCCTGTTTTATGAAACTGTTTTCAGAAACTCAAAACTGAGAAGTGAACCAAACAGATCTGTTATATTTAACAAATTGATTCCACATGAGAAAGCTAACAACAAAAATTGGCAGCTTAGCTACATCTCTCTCTTTGGATTCAAAGAACAGATATCAATGTATGAAACTTATACCAAATGACCTTTGTCCCATTTTCAATGAATCCGCTGACTGGACATGTGTCCGGAACTTCACTTATCTAGTTGTACTCACACATTTTAAAGGCGTATAAATGGTTAGAACATGGGACTGAGACAGCCACAATCATTCAAATTTTGCATTCAACAAACCAAAGTAGTTCCAGTAATTTCCATTTGTTTTCATATATCTTATAAGATACCGGTCTTCGGCAGAAAAGGTTCAAATTAATATGATCTAAAGCATAGTATTTCCACAAGTATGCAAAGCAGTATATGTAACAGGTGATTGTTAGGAATTATATCAATTATTTGCATTTTGCAATACCTTTTATTGTGAAATAATCCGTTATTAGACTAACAATCTAGATGAAGCTTCATAGAGAAGCTTCCCAAGTAGCAAGACTCATCTACCTTACCATGAACTGAAAGCAATTTGGAAAGTAACCTCTATCTTCAGACTGAAGAGAGAAGAGTATTACCTCGGGATCAAGTACCGAAAGCTTCTTTCTGAGATGATCTGAATAATCATACTTCGATGTCCGCAGCCGCCTCACGCATCCTTCCTCTTCCGGCTTCCTTCAAAACCAAATAGTTAGGTTAAGGGAAAGGATATATCATAGATATCAACCGAGTAACAAAAGGCTGCACAACACCCAAAGAAAAAAAAAAGGCAAAAAGCTGTTAGCAGCGACTTACTCAAACGATTGCACGACGTGAACGCCATGAACTTCGATTGTGAAGGCCGGTGCACACCAGCACGAGAATCGAATGCTGAGGCGTTCAACGGTGAGGTCCTTGAAAAACAAGCAAGCAGGGGCGTCGAAAAGCTGGTTGAGAACCGAAACGTCGAAGCGGAGGTTCTTGGCAACCGCGAGAGAGTGAGCGAACCCTAACTTGAGATCGAATTCGGGCTCTTCTCGCAGCCATGGCTGAAGCAGAGACAGCAGCCTCCGCCGGATTATGTTTTTCAGGGGCATGATATCGATATTATGGACTGGTTGATTTCTGATTTCTGATAAACAAGTTGCGATTGCGTTGTGGTGGAAAGCGTGAATTATATGATCAGAAGAAACTAACAAAAATTAGTTTGCGAGTGAAATCGATGTGCCTCTCGTCCCGCGTGAGTGAATCGACGGGAAAGTGTTGGCCCACATCCGTTTCCGACCAAACTGAGCACTGTCCGTTATTCTATCACCCTTGAATTTACCCGTCTAATAGTCACCCCATTTTATCGGTTGAATTTGAACCATCTATCACTTGTTTTTCTAGTGAACTATTAACTTGACATTCAACAAGGGATAGGATTCATATGAAAAATCTAGTATAGGAAGCACTTTAAAAATTTATACAATGTGTAAATGATTTTTTTTTTATCAATTTTATTATATAACTAAATTGTTTTACATGTTTCTAACAAAATCATGCATTTGTTTTTAAATTTTATCAATAAATACTTTATAAGATATAAAGTTATTACTCCGATGATTGGATAATTATATAATTCTAAGACGTGAACAAAAATATTTAAGATTAAATTTTAATTATATAATTCTAAGACGTGAATAAAAATATTTAAGATTAAATTTAATTTGTCTTCGTGTGATTTGAAATAAAATTACTCTCTTACTTTATGACTTGCTTTAACTTTGTCATTTAATTTCATTATGATTAGTTCTTTTAACACTTTATCTTCTATGATTTCATTCCATTAACTAGGCAATAATTTATTAGTTTTAATTAATACAATTAGAATTAATCTAATCTTTTAGTTTTATGAAAACTCAATTAATAATAAATTAACTATATATTGTCTAAGGCAAGTAAATAAATGTAAAAACAATTTGAAACTTTCATGCTGTGATAACAAGTAAGTTTTGTTAAATAAAATAAAATATCAATTACGTAAATTAAATATATCTTTATGTATAAACTCACTTGTTTAATAGATGATAAAAAAAAAAATTCTTAATTGGTAAAATTAAAAAGAAAAAACACACAAGGAACTCTCAAATAATATTGGATAATGAAACTATAGTAAACAAAGTGCTAACAGAAGTAATCAAATAAGATAAAGTGATAAAGCTGAAACTACAAAACAACAAAATAATATTGTTTTAAACTACAAGGAGGTAAACTGAATTTAGCCTAAAAATTTATAAGATGTGTGACACCTAAAGTCTGTTTGGATACACTTTTTTTAGAAAAGTACTTTTTAAAAAAAATATTTTAACACATTTTTAAATGTGTTTGGATACAACTTTAAAAAAATAAAAGTTAAAAAAAGTTAATTTACTTTTTTTTTAAAGTTAATTATCTCTAACTTTTAGAAAAAGTAGAAGGAGAAGTGATTTTTAATATAATTTTATGACAAAAATATTCTTTATTTTTATTAAAAATTACATTTTATATCATTTCTTTTTCCTTCTTATAAACCTTATTTACATAAACTTTTTTAGGTAATTCTATGAATTACATTTTAAATAATACAATTTAAAGTCATTGTTCCTTAATATTTTAAATTGAATTCTAATTTTAATGACTATACTACTTAGAAAAAATAAAATAGAACAACATTAACAACATGTTGTTAAGCTTTTGGGTACACAATTAGACATATTATTATTACCTTATGTCTCATTTTCTATGACGCTGTTACCATGACATATTTAAAAATCTCACTGTTCCTATTATGTTAGCCCATTTAATCATATTTTACATATCATAAATCGTCATATCTTGTATTTGGATATCTTTTTCAGTAAGTTTAATATAAATTAAATGTTTATATTCTTTTTTAACTAAAAAAATTTAAAAATCTTTTTATTATTTAAAAGTACTTATTAAATATTGTATCCAAATATAAAATTACTTTTTCTTAAAAAAATCTACTAAAGATATATAAAAAAATACTTTTTATAAGCTTATCCAAACGAGTTCCTAGTCTTGTCTTAAAATAAATTTTATTTTCATAATATATTTTTTAAGAAATACATAATTTGTGTTTACTGATGCAATATAGATACAAGTTGAGATTAGTCATGAAAATAACTTACATGAGAGTTAAAAATAAATATTGAATAAATTAATTTAAAATTAATTATTTTAACCTTTAATGTTGCCTTTCTTAATAGAATGCATAATTCTATTCACAATTGACAATTATATATATTAAAGTTTCAAGTATTTTTATTATTAAATAGCTTATCTCCTTATTTTATTCACATATTTTAAAAGTTATATGTAAAAGTTTAAGAATTTTTATGACAATTAAAACTATGTCAACATAAGTAAGATTGTCAAAACGAGTCAAACTAGTCGGCTCAACTCATTTAAACGTATAAATTATGTAAGTCGAATGTTTATTTCAGTAAACAATATATAAGTAGGTATTTTAGCCCAATCTATTTAGTGCATGTTTGATATAGCTTTTTTTTAAGCAAAAAAATTACTTTTTTTAAAAATTCTTTTAAAAATTTTTTAATTATAAACTATTTTAACTATAAAATAAGTTAATATAAACATATATTTAGCCCCTAGTTAAACAAGCTAAATCACATTTACCTGCTAATCAACTCATTTAAACGTTTACATATAACACATTGTTATTTCACTCTTTATGATGTGTTAATAACCATATAATTTTTCTAATTTTATGTAAGTTTTGAATATAGATTATTCGCATTTGAAATATGCAAGTTTAGATTTGGGCTATGTAATGTAATGATTGACTTTAATTTTCTTAATTTGTTAAAAAATGTAATCTTAATTAATTATATATATATATATATATATATATATATATCATTTAAAGAAACTACTTTATTTTGACTTACAAGCTTATGTTAAACGGATCCAACTAATATTTTTTTTAACCAATTTAAGTGAGTGTACTTTTAAATTGACTAAAGGTATATGTAAATGGGACAGTCTTAACTCATTTGAACCCCCTAAATGCAAGCTTAGATTTTGAGATAAAAATGTTAAAAAGTAGAGTGAAATGATGCTTTATTTGTTATAAGTTGCACATGTCATAACAAAGTTAATCTCACATACCTTAAATATGCATGAAGTTTTAAGGGTTTATATAACTTGAAGGAATCAAAATGGATTCAATATTTGTTTGCATTTTTTGAACTCTATATTTAAATTTGAAGTGGTAACATTTATCAAATAATGAATGATCAAATTTAGCCCATAATTTTGGTTATATTAAATAAGAGTGAGCACAAAATAAAAGAATGAAAAACCAAATGCGTTTTGACCTAGGCTTTTAAAATGCATTTAGTCATAATTTTGAAACATGAGGTTAACAATTTTGTTTATGAAGTTGTAGTAAGTGTAAGTAAGTATACAACTCTTTACACACTAAAAAAAAATCTGTCCTATACATTATTGAATTTATTTTCAAAATCATACAATGTCACATTACTATTATTTTACATAAATTTACATATAACTTAATAATTTTGACATTAGTTATTTTCTTTTGTACAAAAGAAATTATCAACTTTGTATAATTGTTGTCTTTATATAAAATGTAGGGGCAACTTATGCCAGAGTAGACACATAGGTGGGACTCACCATTGGGCAGTTCTAGTAGTAAGTCTCAATTTTGTATCAACCTAAACAACTTTTCGGACAAAAACTTTTGGACTTTTTAATATTTTTTATTTTTTGTAACAATCTTTTTAGTAATCATTTTAATACTTAATAAATAAGTGTTTAATGTGTAAGTAAAAGTATTATTTAATATTTTTAAAACTTAAAATTGCTTACATCAAGGCCTAAATTTGATAAGGTTAAAAGGCATGCATCGAGCTCTTTATGCTCAGCATAGTCAATCATGAGATCAAGTTTGAGACACGTGAAAAAGGAATTTTTCATTATAAGCGAAACGGTTAGAAGAAAGATATGTTTCATTATCTCAGAGGCTAACCTAATGATAAAAAGAAGAAGGAAAGTAATAATGAATTATGAAGCGAAACTCGTTCTTATACGAGAGAAGCATTCATTCTCTTCCTAATTTAAATTAATCACCTCTTTCATATTCTAATATAGCATCGAAGTGTTACCTAATATTACTATAAGAGAAGAAAAATTTTGAAATAATAGAGGTCACTTCTTACCATAGATAAAGGTCTTAAGGCTTTAGGATGCAAAAAGATACTCACGATGTTTGGATCAGAATGCATGTTAACTAATAAGTATTGAATACTATTTTTTAATGTTTGTAAAAAAAAGGAAAAAAAAATTGAAAATGAGAATAAAAAAAAAAAGGGAATGGGATGGAAGGGAATTAGTTGCTTTCCATCATTTGAATGTTTAACTCGTAACTGGAAACTCCGTTCCTCCGATAGCTATAGAGAAGGTAATAATGTGTCTCACCATTTAACAAATTCTGCTCACTTCATGTTGACTGGATTGCATCATTTGACAAACCCACCGGTGAACTCTCAGTGGAGGATGCAGTGGATGTTTCGTTTTTTCGTTGTGTAAGTTTCTTTTTTGGGCCTTGCTCCTCTTTTGTATATATAAATTTTTTTTTAAATGTTTAAATAAAAAAAAATTATTAACTTTTTGTTTAAATGTTAAAGTTTAAATAGAGAGGACAACAGTACTTTTTTTAATTTAATTTGAAAAATGAATTTAAGTAGAAAAGAAAAACTTTCCTATTTGTTCTTCATTTTTTATTATTAAAAATCATTTTAATAATAATTTAGGTAATTTGTTACCCCTAGACCTCCAATCCAAACAGGGCATGGAAACGATAAGCGGGAAGAGAATCCGTGTTCCTGTTCGCCACGCAAGCCATTTCGTAAAAACTTCATGCGGAGCCCGTGGAATCGGATTCTGCTATTGTGCTGTACAGATCCTTCGTTCTCGTGTAATTGTACACTGAAAATTGCAGGGCCAGATCACGGTGGTCCTTTCTGCGTTTATCCATCGCATGCCACACACCCCAAAACTCGGATACCGACAACACTGTGCAAAACGACAAAGTGCTCGCCAGCTCCGACCCTACATGGCCCTTCGCAGCCCCCACACCCACAAAAGAAAAACAAAAAAAGAAAAAGAAAGAAAGAGAGAAAAGATTCCACATCTACCCCAAGTGCCGTTTTTCTTTCCGTGTCTTTTTCCTTCACCTCACTCTTCCTTTGTTGCTACACTTTTTTTTCTTTCGTTCTCTCTCAACAACGCCACCCAACTGCACCCGATTATGGATTTTCCGCGATTTGTCTTTCTCATTTTCGTCGCTTCTCTGCAGCTCCATTTTCCTTTCCCTAGTTTGAAAATTCGAACATCCAGGGCTATATACTTTCACTGACGGATACTACTCCCTTCTACATTGTTGGGAAATTCCCACACTCCCTCGGCTTTCAGAGTAAAATTAGTTTTTTTTTTTCCTTTCTTCATAGCCCCTATTATTCCCTTCTTTGAATCCCCCTGCCAGGCATCTTTTAGGAAAAAAGAAATTCTTTTTTCTTTATTTTCAAAATTCAATCTTTGTTTTGGGACGAAGCTTGAGCTTGTCTTTTTTTTTTTATGGTTTTACTATTCAATTTTGGCTTGGCGTGGAAATTAGGGCTAGAGAGGATCTCTGGTCCGTTACGATATAGCTAGCATGTCGCCGGCGAGGACATCGGTGGCCGATGACGGGGTCCAGTATTCATTTGCCGTGGAGTACAATGGACCGCCGCTGGCCTACGATCTTCCCCGGGCCGTGCCCATAAGCGTCGATAAGATTCCGGTGGCTGCGGTGGTTGCCCAGGTTTCTCTGTCTGATACTTTGTCTTTGCCGGTGGTGCAACCGCTCTTGGCACCGGAACACCCGAGTGTGAAATTCTCCAAGGAGCTCAAAACACTTGGCTCCGAACCTGCGGTTTCTCCGACTTCGGTGATTGCCTTTGACCGGAGCAACGAGGGTGGCGCCGGTTGCTCATCGAGAGAACTAGAACTAGGTTCCGGAAGAACAGTATCTCCAACTTCAGTGATTGCCTTTGAAGACAGAGCTGCGCAGAGGAATAATGTTTGCGAGTTATCGGGTGAGTTGAGCAGCTCCGGAGCGTTCGAGTTCTCGAATGGGAATTATGGCTCTGGTGAGTTGTCGGACGTGGCTGAAAGCTCGAGGGTGCTGGAATCAAGCTTGGTTAGTCGCGAACATTCGCGTGAGTTACTGGGTGCTCGAGGTGGAAGCTCGAGCACCGTTGAGTTTTCAGAAAGTTTTGACAAGTCAGGAAGAAGCTCGAGTGCATTGAGGATTTCAAATGGTGGGAAAGAGAGTTTGGATTTTAACAATATAAGCCAACAAGATTGGGCTTCGACTGAGTCTGTGTTGAGTTTGGATTATCCTTCCTCTCGGGTTTCTTCTTTGAAGGCTGCGGATTGCGGCAATGAACCGGATTGTGATGTTAGACGCCCCCCTATTGTAACTTTCAATGTCGATTCGGAGGATGCTTTGAATGAGGAACGCGATGAGGAGGAGACTGAAACTAGACCAGTTAAGAAAGAACCTCTAACAAAGGGAAAGAAAGGGTCATGCTACCGATGCTTCAAGGGAAATAGATTCACAGAAAAGGAGGTTTGCCTGGTTTGTGATGCAAAGTATTGTGGTAATTGTGTGCTGAGAGCGATGGGTTCAATGCCAGAAGGTCGGAAATGTGTTACTTGCATTGGGTTCCCAATTGACGAGTCTAAACGAGGGAATTTGGGGAAATTCTCTCGGATGCTCAAGCGTCTGCTTAATGACTTGGAAGTTCGACAGATAATGAAGGCTGAGAGGTTTTGTGAAGTGAATCAGCTTCCACCTGAATACGTTTGTGTGAATGGAAAGCCTCTTTCTTATGAGGAACTGGTTACATTGGAGAACTGTCCAAACCCTCCAAAGAAGCTACAGCCAGGAAACTATTGGTATGATAAAGTTTCTGGTCTTTGGGGGAAGGTAAATTTTGTTTTTCACCATTCATTTGTCTGCTGCTTTACTGTTTGAAGTTTTATTAAGGATGCTGATTGTTTTGTGAATTTCACAGGAAGGACAGAAGCCTTCCAGAATTATCAGTCCCCATCTGAACGTTGGAGGTCCCATCAAGCCGGATGCTAGCAATGGAAACACACAAGTTTTCATTAATGGTCGGGAAATAACTAAAGTAGAGCTTCGGATGTTACAGGTTGAAAATTTAATATAGGCAAAAAAATTTTTTTTTTTTGAAAAGGCTTTCTTTTAATAACTATTTTTTTTTGGGTTGTAAAATAAGTTGTTGAAAGGATCTTGTTTTGGTTGGGCAGTTGGCAGGGGTTCAGTGCGCTGGAAACCCACATTTTTGGGTCAATGAGGATGGTTCATACCAAGAAGAGGGACAGAAGAATACAAGAGGGTATATATGGGGAAAGGTAACATTTTTTTTGCATATTTGTCTCTTATTTTATTCTGCGCCAAAGTTCATTTGCATTATTACTCACTCTTTTGCTTCACTTGTTAGGCTGGAACGAAGCTTGTATGTGCTTTCCTGTCCCTGCCAGTTCCTTCCAAATCTTCAAATTTGTGTGGGGAACAACACTCCAATCTGATTAGCAGAACAGTTCCTGACTACCTCGAGCATGGAATAGTTCAGAAGCTCCTCTTAGTTGGTTACAGTGGGTCTGGGACAAGCACTATTTTTAAGCAGGTGATTTTTCACTTGATGATTGAGTCCGCTATTGTGTTATGCTTTGAACTTTCTTTTAGTTAGGAACATTACATTGGACAAAATAGCAACGGTAAATATGTGCTAATCAAAATTATCATTTCTTAAGCAAACTGATATGAGAAAGGCTTCTGAAAGTATTCTAAACTCTAAACAAGAATATAAACCTAGTGAGTCATAATATATTGTGGATGCTATGATATTGTCAATCCTGTTTGGCGATTTGCTGTATGTGTTAAATTGGATGCACAATTACGTTACTCTTTTTGGTCTCATCTAGTTTTCCCTGGTATAGAAAGTTAAATTGTGGTGTCTCTTGTCTGATCTAGTTTTCCCTGGTATGGAAAGGTAAATTGTGGTGGTAGATGACATTGACAACTGACTTCATAGTTGGACATAGTACATGATTATACATGGGCACTTGAGGCATTGTTGAATTCAAACTATTAAGGTGTTTTAAACTTTTTAATGCTTATCCATGTGCACCCACATATGATGTATGACCTCAGAAATGGAGGTCTGGTTTCTGAAAATTGAATTGTAAATGCTTATGTCAGGCCAAGATTCTTTACAAAAGCACCCCCTTCTCAGAAGATGAGCGTGAAAATATAAAGTTGACCATTCAGAGCAATGCCTATGCATATCTTGGCATACTCCTTGAGGGTCGTGAGCGTTTTGAAGATGAAAGTCTGGGGGATTTAAAGAAAAGGCAGTCTTCTGTACTTGACACCTCAGGTATGAATTCACTTTTCTCCCTCATTTCCACTCCTCCCACTCAAATATCAAATATGTGTATTTTTATTGAAGTTTGACTTAGTAGCCAAGCTTTCTTCCTTTTCAAGCACCATATACATGGTTTAGTATGCATCAAATGTGCACCGTCTAGGTTTCAGTCCAAATGATTTACAGCAAGCTTATATGTGTGTTTAAGGTGTCATTATGGTTTGTAGTTTTTACCCCCCACCCTTTCCCTAAAAAGAAGAAACCCAGTAAAATCCAACTCATTCATATTGCTTTGAATATAAAATAATTGTATTTGTATCTTACCTTGTTTCTGCGAAGTGGCAACACTTGTTATGGAGAATTTGTTCATGGAAATTCTTTTATCCAAAAGAAAATTGCTGGTGTTGAAAATTATCTTCTTCTTCTTATGATATGAAACACTGGTATATTTCTCAATTTTTCAGACCGCATGACTACCATAGTAGATTAGTAATATACTTGCCATTCATGTGCATGTAGTAGAAACTAGAAAGTGTTCATATTTGTAGACTTTGATTATATAATAATTGCTGCATGGGAGGCAAGTTGATTTCACATTTAGCTTGTTCATTTGTACTAAAAGCTTGGCCGGTACAATTATGGATCACAACAGGAACCAGTCCAAAACTTGATGACAAGACAATTTATTCTGTTGGCACAAGGCTGAAAGCATTCTCTGATTGGCTGCTGAAAACTATGGTTGCGGGCAAACTTGATGCTATCTTTCCAGCTGCTACTCGTGAATATGCACCATTGATTGAGGAGTTGTGGAATGATGCGGCCATTAAGGCCACATATGAAAGAAGAAGCGAATTAGAAATGCTACCCAGTGTTGCCAGTTATTTCTTAGAGCGGGTATAAGATCATTCTTTTGTTATGAGTTTATTTTTATTAACATTTTAATTTGTAAATGTGCTTTCATCAACTTTGCATATGACCTATGAGCTCAACATGGACATATTTATTTGTTATTCACTTGCATATAGAAAAACGTGTCAAGAGAGCATGGTATGTTTATTTTGGGTTTTGGGGGGGGGGGGAGGTGGTGGTGGTGGAAGCATTAAGGTATATATGGTGAATTCTGTGACTATTTTGATAATGGGATCCTCCATTAAGCAGCATAAATGAATCTTAATATAAGTCTATGATATGTATGAAATACAGTATGAAAGGGAACAACTAATTAAGGCAGGCCGATAGTAACTAATTGCTTGAGGCGGTTAACTTTGTTCTTAGGATCTTCTAAAGTATGGTTATTTTGTTAAAAAAACTGGGTTTCAGAAATCTTAACAGAATAACCACTCTTCAAAACATAATAACCTGGATTACAGTAGGAACTGAACCAATCTATCCTGAGAGAGTGTAGTTATTTGAAGTGCCACATAAAAATCTTTGTGAATTATGGTATGGTATGGAAATGCCTTTTACTCTATCAAGAGAATTACTCTTCATTGAATTAGTTTCTTCTGCAAAAATCAACAAACTAATGAAGGGATAAATTTAATTGTTTAGAAGGTGTTTTAGTCAGTGCTAGTGAGAATAGGTGCTGATGGTGGCGGTTCATATAGTTATACATCGTTATGAAAGGATCTTTCCTCAGGCAAGGGGAGCAGCAATTGTGCAATGGACATTGGATAGAAGCATTTAGCTTGAAGAGTAATAACTTCAATAGAGTCTTAACGAGCTTAGCAGATGCTTTTGCTCTCTCAGCTCATTTATTTGGCCAGACTTAAATTCATCTTTTAGGCTTGATAATGCTAGCTAATTCAGCTGTTGACAAGCAAAACTCAAACTACTTTGTATACACCCGTTAGACTGTTTAGCATTAGAATGCTTCATCAGTATTATTCTTTGCAAATATTTGCACCATGTTGCATCCTTATTTTCTTATATGTTTCCATTTCTATTTGTTCTCTCTTTTGAATAAAATTGTTGGGTCAGTGGCTTTGAGAATCTTGTGCTGTTCATGGACAACGTTTCTAACATGACAATTCCTTTTTTAGGCTGTTGAGATATTGAGAACTGATTATGAACCCTCAGATTTAGATATCCTCTATGCTGAGGGAGTTACTTCATCCAATGGGCTTGCTTGTGTGGAGTTTTCATTTCCCCAATCAGATCCTGAGGAAACTGCCGACACTGCTGATCTGCATGATTCTTTGGTTAGGTAGGTGAAAATATTTGTGCCTGTTATATGTCAGAAATGTGCTGGGTGACCCTGATTAACCCAATTGCTGCTAAAACTATATTTGCTCTTGGAAATACTAACTTTCCCTAAAATTCGAAGGGCTGTAAGGCAAGTACATGATAGAAACCCTGATATTTTATTACAGACAAGTGGGAATAATTCCCAATTACAGAAGCATAATCCCAAAAAAGACTCACACACCAACAGACATAGAAAACAGAAGACTAGAAACACTGCAGACACTCAAAGGGGTATCTCCCTCCCTGCCTGAAGGCCCCAAAATTACCACTCAATTTCTGCCTACTTTTGCACTACTTATCCTTCTCTCTTATAATCTCATTTCCCCCCAACCAAATTCCCTTCCTTCCTTCTCCCACTACTCCTTGCCAGCTCATCATTCAGTTATACTCTAGACAGAGAGCATGAATATTCCCCTTATTTCCCATTCTGTCCTCCTTATCCACATGTGTTGATCCTCTACTTCCTATCTTCTTCCTTGTAACATACACCTTAGTAATAGGGGTCTATTAGTACACCAGAACTAGAAGACACCAACAGAAACAAAATGGAGAATAAGTATGGTCGTACTGTAGGAATTTTAGTAAGGTGCTTATGAAGTTGATGAAAAATCTGTTTCCACCAGATGTTATGAAAATGCTTATATTAAACTCTGGTTTTCTCTGGTCTTGCTGTTATGTTTAGCAAACACAATGGAGGTTCCTTCCACCTGCATGAATGTGATTTAGCAATCATACAGTGCATGCAGTGGAAATACAGTAACTCTGCGCTCTATACAGATAATTCTTTCTACTCAAGACAATCTGATGGATAGGATAGGGGATAGATGGTGTAAAATTAAGAGCGAGAGATGGACCAGCAAGACAAGCATTCATTTCCCTGAACTGTTTTGGTTTTTCCATCATTTAATGTTTTAGATCCATTTTTATACTCATTAGAAGGAGGTGCTAATATCATACTAGAATGGTTATCAAAACACAATTTTTGTCAGGTTTACTGTGTAAACTTTACCTCTGTTTCTTGCAAGAAAGATGCATTCAAATTTATACATTTGTTTCAAATGCTTGGAATACTATTATTTCCAAAAGCATATCTCAATTATGTCAAAAACATGCGACAATGTTGCTGATTTTCATATATGTCAGTTTGAATCAAATAAGGAACTTTACGTACTTAGAAACTCACCTCATATGCCCGTGTTTAAATACAGAGTTTTATTAATAGAGCTGCTATAAAACATTTCTGATCTGTACCGTGCTTTATTCTTTTTGGCTGGTTTGCAGGTATCAACTGATTAGAGTACAAGCAAGGGGGCTAGGAGAAAATTGCAAGTGGCTAGAGATGTTTGAGGATGTTGGATTGGTCATTTTCTGTGTTGCCTTGAGTGACTATGATCAGTTTACTGTCGATGGAAATGGTTGTCTCACTAACAAGATGATATTGAGCAGGAAGTTTTTTGAAACCATTGTCACTCATCCAACTTTTGAGCAAATGGACTTCCTGTTGATATTAAACAAATTAGATCAGTTTGAGCTGAAAATTGAACAAGTTCCATTGACTCAGTGTGACTGGTTCGCTGATTTTCATCCGGTAATCAGCCGGTATCGCTCCAACAACAACAGCAACAGCATTAATAATAACCCCACCCTTGGTCAGCTGGCTTCCCACTACATGGCGGTTAAGTTTAAGAGGTTTTATTCATCTCTTACAGGGCGAAAGTTGTATGTGTCCCTGGTGAAGGGGCTGGAGCCCGGTAGTGTTGATGCAGCACTTAAATATGCAAAGGAGATTTCAAAGTGGAACGAAGAGAGACCGAACTTTAGCTTAAGTGATTACTCCATGTATAGCACTGAGGCGAGTTCATTCTCTCATTGATTGCTAATTCAGACAAAGGGTTGTAAGTCACACCTGTGTATGACTCAGATTCTGTCCGTGTACATATATTGCTAATTCGAGGAGTAACAGGGAAGTACATTTCTTTCACAGGCTATTGAGTTTTAAGATGCACTACACCACCTGTAGGTTTCACCCAGTTAGGGGATGTGTGTTAGCACATGCCACACAGGTCAAGGTGTAATGTTCAAATTCACTTTTTTTCACATGTTAAAGTAATATCTTTATGTTTGCAATTTTGTATATCTTTGTCATAGCTAGGCCCTCAACTTACAATTGAGTAGCAAATCGGCATTTGTACACTAAATAGGTGGTGATGAATCAAGTTTAAGCCTCTAACTACGCTCTCTGGCATTACCGTCTTTATAGGTGACATATAAGTAACGTATATGCGTGAAAATTTTGGGTTGACCTTATTTTTCAGATACAATAGATAGGAATGAGAGTGGTAGAAATAAAAATTGGTGAATGTGAATGGGTAGAAGAATTTTGTTTTTTAGTCTTATTTTCTATAAATTCATATGTTATTTATATTATTAAAATTTAAAATATTGACTTTTTAATCAATTATTATGAATGACATATTATAATCTAAAGTAGAATAAATGAAGTTAGAAATAATATTTTAAATAATTACAATAACCTCGGGTAAGTAGAAGTATTCTGAATAGTTTGATAAATGAGTTGGGCTAGTAAAATATATAATTTTTATTTTTTTATTTTGACTCGTCTCAACTCAATCCGATTTTAAAATAATTCAAAATGATCTAACTTATGTTGAGTTGGGCTAACCTAATTAATAGAAAGTGATTTTTTATTTTATCATAAAAGTGATATTTTTGAAGTGTCAATTATATTCTAAGTGAATGATTTAAGTGATAGTATAGTTAATTATATAAATAAATATATTATGACATTTTATAGTGCTACTAATTGTTAATTATTATATTATAACTTTATATTAGTTGTTAAAATAATAATATAATTGTATGCCTTATGAAAAAAATAAAATTGATTAAAGAGTACATATAAATAATTTATAAAATTATTTTTAAACTCTTGTTAAAAAAAAGATTTCATGACAAAATTAAAAATTTTAAAAAAATTGAGTTCAAGCTGACCTTGCACCCCACATAAGGCTAGGCCAAACTCATCAAATGATAGCCCAAATGTATATGCTGACTCAACTCAAATTAACATCTCTACCCACAAGTTATAGTTCAATAATAAGAATATCTCTCCTAATTTGAATGTTACAATTGACTCCTTCATTGTTAATGTGAATTACAAAAATCTCCTTTGTCATTATGTGCAATTAACTTTTGTTTATATATAGATAAATTATATCGGTATTTAGGTTAATTATGTTGATATCTTAGTGCAATCGTTACACTTTGATATTTTTCTTATATTTAGAATAAAATATCTTAAGGTGTCACACCATTTATATTAAAAAAATTGTAAATTACATATAACTTTCTATAAAGAAAAATAAATAATTTGTAGACTTAATTGATCTCTTTTAATTCTATCTGTATTTATATATTTTATAATTTAAAATAAGAAAAAAAGTTCATATTATTTGACCATACTTCGAAGGATATTATAAAAATAATATAATAATAATAATTAATATTAAAATTAACGCCCATTTTGACAACATGGTATATTTTTTAATACACTTTCAGCACTTAAATCAAAACCTTTTCAAACAAAATAAATGTTTAATTTATCATTAATTTTTTTTCAACACTATTTTTAAATTTTTTTTTATAACAACATGACTTACTTCGATTCTTTGAAGGAACGAATGTGCTTTCCTAGTTTCCTTGGCTCCAGCTATTATGAAATTTTTGCTTTTGAGGGGCTATAATAATTGGGCTTTTATGAGCCTGACAAGGAACTGGGCCGAAGAAACAAGGGCCCAGTGATAATGGGTCATAGTTTTAGCTAAAAGGGAGGGCGAATGCGACTAAAGCCTTTCCCTCCGGCCTGAAACACCAGCGGACCACCAACAATGCGCCATTTATTCCGTGTCGCCGCCGTCGCTGGCCAGCGCCACCGCCGCGACTACCTTCTTCGCCACTATAAGGCGCCAAAGCCAGCGACTCCGCCGTCACCGGCCACCCCTCCAAAGCCTCCAAAGAAGCCCCAGAAGTTTACCTTCCATGGAATTACGTGGGAGGACCCTTACAGCTGGATGTCGAACCTCAACGACAAGGTCGCCATGCGCCACATGGATGTTTACATGGAGCAGGAGGAGAAATACACGGAGGCTGTCATGTCCGACACAGAGCGCTTGCAGAATAAGCTCCAGTACGAGATGGCCTCCCGAATGGCGTTTGAGCTTTCTACTCCGCCGCTTCGCTGGGGCCCTTGGTTAGCTTCTTCTCTCAAATTTCCTTCTCCTTCGATTGTTGCAGAGGGCAAAATTTGCAATCTTGTTTGCTTGTGTTCACAGCGTGAAGTTCTGTTGTTTTTCTTTATAGCTCTACCATTTCAAGTTGGAAATTTGTCTCTGTAGGTTGTATTATCGGCGTGTTGAAGAAGGAAAGCAGTACCCAGTACTGTGCAGAAGATTGGCGAGCTTGAACGAGGAGTTCATATCGCATAAATTTCCTTCAGCCGGATTTGATTTTACGTCAGGGAAGAGAATTGAGCAGAAGCTGCTTGACTACAATCAAGAAGCAGAGAGATTTGGAGGTACTACCAATCTCACTTAATTCTGTTTACATTTTTTTTCCCCTTAATGAATGAAAGGTTGGATTTCTGTAATTATAGGAAATGACTCTAACGACAATTGGCAAGTAAGAGAAGTTGGAGTTAGATACTAATACTATTTTACAAAAGAGAAAGGGAGCATCTGGTTATTAGCAAGTAAATGGAGTAGTCAGAAATACTAAAGTTGTTTTCCCCCAACTTTTATAGGTTATGCTTATGAGGAACTGTCGGAGGTTTCGCCAAACCATCAGTTTCTTGCCTACACTATGTATGATAAAGACAATGACTACTTTAAGTTATCTGTGAGAAATTTGAATTCTGGTTCTTTATGTAGTAAGCCTCAGGCAGATCGAGTTTCAAATTTGGCATGGGCCAAAGATGGGCAGACATTGCTTTATGTCGTCACAGATCAGAAAAAGAGACCATACCGGTGGGTAAACTGTGGATTTTATTGATTTGTCGGTGCCTTTATGTCCTTAAAAGTTAAAAGAGCCCTTAGTTTATTATGTGCTTATGATTATTAGCATTGAAATCAATGTAATCTTCCTTGATCCCATCCTCCCACCTAACACTGCAGGATCTACTACAGTGTGATTGGATCAACTGATGAAGATGTTTTGCTTTTGGAAGAATCAGATGAAAATGTTCACATTAATATGAGGCACACAAAAGATTTTCGGTTTGTGACTGTAAATACATTCTCTACCATGTCTTCAAAGGTAAAACATCTAAATTGCAAAACTCTGTCAAGTTAAGATATTTCATATTGGATAATAATTGTAACCATTTTTTAGGTTTTTCTGATTAATGCAGCTGATCCATTTTCTGGCCTGACACTAGTTTGGGAGTGTGATGCTCTAGCTCACTGCATAGTTGAGCATCACCAAGGTTACCTTTATCTATTTACAGATGCTCCCAAAGGCAGGCAATCAGTTGATTATCATTATCTTCTTTGTAGTCCAGTGGATGCTCCTTCAAATCCAAGAAAATGGGAGGTAGTTTGGAAAGTCAATTTTTTTTTTTTAATCTATAGTTGTCTTGTTTCAATCTTATCTTTTACATTATAAGTAGGGCACTTGTTTACTTGAGACAGTGGGATATATTATGATCATCTATTGTTTGGTGATCATTACAATTACTTGTTTTTATGTTTTCTGCATTTACTTGCCTGTGACAGTCAGCTTCACCTTACATGTTACATTCTGCCCCATAAACTGCAGGAGGTATTTGTTGATGACCAAGATTTGATTGTTGAGGATGTTGATTTTAGTGATAAATACTTAGCACTCATTGCAAGGGAAGGTCGAAATTTTCGACTTTATTCAGTTGGCCTGCCATTGCCCTTTGGGAAGGTAATGAAAGAGAATTTGCTATATCATTCTCTTGCAGATAAACTTTTGATATTATAATATCATCTTATTGAATTATTCCTATCATCCACCTTATTTTTGTGATAGGGGGCAGTTAAACTGAGGAAGCTGGGCCTACAGTACTTGTCTCTTCCAAAACATCTTTGTCAAATTTCACCTGGACCAAATTATGACTTCTACTCATCAGTCATGCGCTTTATAATATCATCACCTGTGGTATGTGAATGATTGCATTTTTTTTTTTTTGTAATTCCTGAAGGTGGTTTCTCAACATGTTTCTGTGAACTTCGGTTTACCTTCATAGTTCATATCTTATCAACTGTAAATGACCAGTCACCAGCCACCGTTAAACATGGGTCCAAACTCCAAGTGAATTTTAAGAAGATGAAAAGGAAACACTGTTTGAAATTAGTTCGTTCATGATCATTTATGTTTTATTGATTTAGCTCAAGGATGATGTTGCAAGCTGGAATTCAAAATAGAACTTTATTGATTACTTAGAAATAGAGATGATGTTCTTTATCTTCAGTTCCAGAACTATTTGAGCTTCCAGAAAATACTTCATGATAAATTTTGCCAATATGCGCAGCATCATTGATTTTGGCTTTCCACGTTTGCTCTGCGTAGTGCCTAATACTTTCCTCCTTGTTAGGTGTTTCCTGCTTTATACCAATTTGTAGTGAGTTCATTGTTATATATATGTCCAACATGAGACATGATTATTGGATACTTCGTTTCATATACTTGGGTCTTTATAGGCCATTTTTGTTCAGTCTCAACTTGGGAGAAAGAGCCCATCTCCAAATCCCAATATATTCACCATAACTTTCTTGCAGATGCCTGATGCTGTGGTTGATTATGACCTGGCAACTGGTAGATGGAACATCATTCAACAGCAAAATATGCTTCATGACAGAACAAGAATACTGTATGGTACAACTTCTGCAAGTATGAGCTTGGACTCCTCAAATTCAAAATGCTCCAATTCTGTGAATGCCAGCTTGGAAGATGACCAATCATGGAATGACCTGTCTGAGTTTTATGCCTGTGAACAATATGATGTCCCTTCATTTGATGGGGTTTTGATTCCTTTGACTATTGTTTTTGCTCGTAACAATAAACCAGAGGATAAGAAACCTGGGATACTGCATGGACATGGAGCTTATGGTGAGTTACTTGACAAACGGTGGCGCAGTGAATTAAAAAGCCTCCTGGATCGTGGTTGGGTCATTGCCTATGCTGATGTTAGGTAGGCTTCATACTTTTTGGTGGCCATGTAGGCATGTACTTAAAGCTTATTCATATGAATATTCTTCTATTGTTGTATTTATGAATATAGTTTCTCACTTGTTTCTAAATTACCGCAAATTGTCCAAATAGATTTCCATTTTCTCTCAAGTCTAATCTCTTACCTACGGTAGTTTGGGTGGTCTGTTTCAGAGGTGGAGGTGGTTATGGTAAGAAATGGCATCATGATGGCAGACGTACAAAGAAACAAAATTCAATCAACGATTATATCTCCTGTGCCAAGTTCCTCATTGAAAGAGATATTGTGCATGAAAACAAACTGGCTGGTTGGGGATATAGTGCCGGAGGTCTTTTGGTTGCTTCAGCCATTAATCGTTCTCCAGATCTATTTCGTGCTGCTGTCTTGAAGGTCTCCAAGAATTTGTGTGCCTGCTTTTGTGTTTTGCTTTTCTTAGGCTTTGGTTTAAATGTTACCTTTTACTCAAATACTCAGAATTCCTTCTTTTGTCTTGTTTCTGCTTCAGGTTCCTTTTTTAGATGCAACCAACACTCTTTTGTATCCCATCTTACCACTAATAGCTGTTGATTATGAAGAGTTTGGCTACCCTGGGGACCTCGATGATTTTCTTGCAATTCGGGAATATTCTCCATATGACAATATTCAAAAAGATGTTCTTTATCCAGCTGTATTAGTAACCACATCTTTCAATACACGGTAATTTCCTGATGTCTTTGCATATCTTGCTGCCATGACATCCATGGTTTCTACCTAATTGATTTGTGCACCAGTAGTAAGAATGACAGTGCTAATGATGAAAGTGGCAACAAAATAACTTAAATCTTTTCTACATTCAATTAGCATTCTTTTTTCCATATTTCTTTTTTTCTTCGAATTCAATTATGCTTATTTAAGGTTCCTTAGCTGGATTAATTTTGAAATTGGTGCTCATTGTTAAAATTTGTATGTGTGGGTTTGAGCACATCAAATGCTGAGCTCCCTTTCCATTTTCTGAGTTAACTGATTTATTGGTGTTGGGCCGTTGGCCCTGCGGCTTTGCTGTTACTTTTTCTAATGAAAATTGCTGTATGCATAGGGAACATTGTGCTTACCGTGTGCTAGTATGTGGATGTGCCTGTTTTACACATTGATTTCATCCATGGCATATGAGGCACATAATGAGTATGTCTAGCTTTCTCTGGAAGTAATTTAAGCGGGCTTAGAACATGTCCTGAGTTGTCTATGAATTGCTTTCCTCTGCTATGTAGATAGTGTGGATAAGAAATGAATTGAATCCTTAAGATATGACTGAGTCTGCAAATTTGGAATGAGATTTTATCCCATTGGAAATTTTAGATCCTTTGAAAAAAAGTTTCTTGAGATTTAATTTGGGTATATGTTCTGATTAGATGTCTCTGCAAGCCTTTGATTTCATACATTGCAGACCCTTAAGCCTCTTGACATGCTAACACAGACATGCACACGTAAAGAACACTTTAGGCATTTTTGGCAATTGGGACGGAAAGGGAAGCAAAGAAATCAAAGGAAAAAGAAAGGGAAGGAAGAGGAAGAGATTGGGAGGTGAAATGATGATTTCCCATTTCCTTGGTTGGATGTTTAAAATAAACAAGAGGAAATGGATAGATAAATATTAATTACAATACATTTTTACAAATTTATTATTGTTAATTAGTGTTAAATTAATATTATGTTTCAACAATGATACATAGATGAAATTTTTAAAAAACTATATGGGTACAATAGTAACTTAATTTTTCATCTAAAATCCCCCAATAATAACTCAGAAAAATATATGTAGGACAATTTTGGAGGGTTAAGTGAAGATCTCTCATTTTCCTCTCCTTCAATAAATCTTGCAAACATCGGAAATGTTTCTCTTAAACCTTTTCTTCCCCTCTATTATCTCCATTCAAGTATGCCCTAAGCTTTTATTGCCTTCCAAAGATTGGTATCTGTACAATAGTTATCTTGATGTGAGTAGTGAAAAAGTCAGACAAACAGATTATATTGTACTAATGGTCCTTTGTTTTTGTTTTTCATGATTCAGATTCGGGGTATGGGAAGCGGCAAAATGGGTCGCAGGGGTCCGTGATCTTTCAATTAATGACCCAAAACGGCCAATATTGCTAAATTTGACCACAGATATAGTGGAGGAAAACCGTTATCTGGAGTCCAAGGAGTCAGCATTAGAGGCTGCATTTCTCATTAAGATGATGGAATCTTAGATATGCTAACTGATCATGAACTCCATCTTTGAAATACGGTTGGTACTTGTGAGATGCCTCCCTGTGGCAATCTGGTAAAAAAATTGAAATTGTCCTCAGGTTGAACCAAGATCCAGTCAGGAGCTCAGCATGTGGAAATTGGAATACTTGCCATCCATTATTCTTTTCCAATTGGTTGTGGGCTTTGTAGCTTTCTTGGGGCATGGATGAAGGATGATTTGCCCTAAATGGGTACTGTGCTAAAGGAGCCAACCGAATTGAGACAAAAAGAGCCTTTGCTGTTTTATCATGCACGGATAAACCTTAGGTGCTTTCTTGTAAGAATTTGATGTTCATTATCTGTAAACATCACCGTGCCTTACTGTTTAGTGAAGACATGGGTAATGCAATTTCAGTCTTAATGGTAATGGTACATCCTTATCCTTCTTTTTTCTCTTTTGTTTTTTTAATTTTTCAATCTTATGCCATTGCTGATGGCTTTCTCAGACTAGGGATCGTATAGCACCATGATATTCTCCCACATTTCTCTTGTCTGTGTGTTTACATATGTTGATAATGATGTCTGTGACGATTGACATCTTTGAAATCTATCAAATATCAAATTATGGCCCAACTACATTCCCGGACACTAGGTTTTGTCTATAGTTTTTTGGGGGTAATTTCTTCTATAATTGTTGGAGTATATAAAATTCAAGTTTTCAGAGTTAGGGCATCCTTCTGCCTCTCGTGGCAAGTTGAATGTTAAAAGACCCGAAAAAATATTATATTATACTGTGTGTGTTAGGTGGGTTTTATTGATGGATTTAATTTTAATTTATTGTTAATGTAAAATTGTTTTATATTATTATAATTGTTATATTAGTTAAATTTTTTTAATAATATGATAAATTATAATTGGATGATACTGTATAATTAAAATCTATTAATTTGCATCCCATACAAAATAACTTAAAAGAAAAATGATATAAAAAGATTTAATGTTTAACAAACCAAATTTTATTAAAATCGGATTATATAATGATTTGATTAGATTTTTACTTTAAGTTTAACTGGTTAAATTAGTTAATTGAATCAAATAATATTATAAATATAATTTACATGTAATAATATAAAATTTATAAAAATATTTATAAAATATTTTAAAAATGACCAATTAATTTAATAAATTTTATTTAATTTTAACCAACTTAAATTAATTTAATTATCAATTCAATTATAAAATTAAAGTATAAACGAGTGAGTGACCAATTTACGTTCTTCCAAACAATGTTGCACAAATGAATGCCTACATCTACATTTTTTAAATCAATCCACTATTAATACGAGTAAAATTACATCAACCAATTTCAACAGATCTCAAAAAAATTTTCTGCCCAAACCTTAAATATCTCTTACAAATAAAATCTCACAAAATATATTGTAAGCTTGCTTTTCTCTCTCCTCGTTCTTTCCTTTTTTGTTTTTAAATTTTATTTCTCCTTCATCCACTTTAACCCCACAAGTCACATCACATTCTTTTCCTACCTTTTTTTCATCACGTCTCACGGGTTGGCTTCTCACAGCACACCCAGTTCCAGCCAACAAATCCCAACAATTTGTTTCTTTCCAATGGAAAAGCAGTGCTCGGTGATTTGTCAACTGCTGGGTGGGAAAACAGCATAATAAAATCCTCACAATAGTTCCTTCGCGAAACAAAACTTAGTGGGTGAGGCCCAACTATGATTATCACCCTTTTTCGTTCAACCTCAGATGAGCTACGCAGTGTTTTACTTTTTGCCTTTGGAGTTGGTTGAGGTCATTGGTGCTATGGAGAATGCAAGATTCTCAAAGCACTGATTGGTGTATGATTTTACTTCAATTTGGCAATCTCTTGCCCAATTTGGCGTAAGATTATCTCTTGTATACACTGATTGGTGAATACAAACTTTGGCCCAAATCATGATTTAAAACTTTTCAAAAACTAAACCAAACACATCAATATATAAGCAAAAAACTACATGTTTTGTGCAATAACACAATGCAAACATAAGTAGTAGGCATGTAAGTTAAAGAATTTTTTTTATATAAAAAAATCAGATTCAAAAATTCACATGTTTTGATCGATTTTTCGTTTATTGTTTTTTCACTTGTTCTTATTTGTAGATAGAAATTGAACCAATCCGAATTGATAGCCTTCATCACCAAACTTTCAATTGGTAGAAGAATTGAAACAATCCAATGTTCTTAAACTGAGACGTGCAAGTAAGCCGTCAACTACTTCAACTGATGCAGTAGCTTGAATGATGTCAAGTATCTACACAAATTTGTGTAGACAAAACTAAGTCTACGAAAGTATATGTCCGAATAGGGATGACAATACGGTTCCAAGGATTGAGGTGTGTGAAAAATCCTGCCAGTTAATAAATAAGAAAAGAGAAAAACAATTTGGGTTTCAAAGAGAAGCACATTCAGCTCTGCATCCGATTCCGTTCTCACCTCTCAGTCATCCTCAAGTTTCAATTCCAATATTAAGGAACAAACTTAAAATCAACAAAGAAAGCACCTATTGGATGGTGTCGTATACTACAGCACAAAATAAACACTACCTTTTTACAAATGTTGGAAATCCTTTAGTATGCAACAGAAGCAAAGTGTTTATCAATAGGAGTCCTACCCATACAATCTGCTTCGAGTACACCATGGCTTCCCAATATGTAACAAATCTCTAAAGCCAACTCTACAAGAAGCCCAAAACGAGGAAAATGAAAAATGTAAGCAACAAGAAACATGAATTAACAAATTCACCCGCTTGCCTTGTCTGGCTTTGATGTAGAGGTAAGTATGTGTCTGTTTGGCAGTATACAGTGATCACCCATCCATGCTCCCTGCAGCTTCCCGCTGCTACCCTCTTTGGTAACTTCTCAGATAATCTTTCATGTGCAGTTTCCAAAATTGTTGAATTAGGTCACCTGCCACTACTTTGCGATCTTACGTCTCAGAGCCTTCTTGAACAGTAGGAAGACCGTCTTCTCGGATAAATGCAGGGTTAAGAAACTTAGCCACAAAAGCCCACAATTTATACACATCCTCAAAATTAGTCAGAAAGCCCAGGGAAGCTGTGACAACTTCAAGCCTTACAAAGCTACCTTTCCCATCGCGCCGGCCATTCTCCATTGGCCTGCACAGAGTTGTATCTTCAAGATTCAGAGCTCCACGATGCTGCCTTGGGCTATCAAGAATGCATATATGGCTAAGAAAACCAATGCCAAGAGAGATTCCTTCTTTTTCAGCCAGCTTTTGAACAATCTCTGGACTGATTAGCCCCCTATTTCTGTCCCTGACATTGAAAGCCACAGCTGCACCTCTTTCATATTTAATTTTTGGACCATAGATGTGGACCAGATTTGCTTTTTCATCCCCATCAGACACCGATAACTTCAGTTGCAGTAAAGAGGTAACAAGCCAATTTATCAAAAAGCGAAGTCTAAGTGTAGTTTTATTGAGACCAAGCATATTAATATGATCAATATGTCGGCATATAATCTCCGGTTCCCTCCTGCCCCAATCCTGTCCATCACCATATTCTCCGTCACTTGTGACCTCTTCATCATCTAAGCTAGTTGCAGATATGTCCCCCGGTTCCAGGCTATGGCTTAGGTACTCTTTACGATTATCTTCCATGCTAAATGACACTCTTCTTCCCCTGCTATTGGGTTCATTCTCTTCTAAACCAAAAAACCTACCACCACCATATCGATTCCCTTCTCTCCTACCCAACAACCTAAATTCACCTTCAGTTTCCCTTCTTATGGCACTCTCTTTAACATCAGAACATATTTCAGAGGTAGTGCCATTCTCTAAGCTGCGATGCTTAGCAATAGAAGTTGAATTATTGAGCTGAGATCCTTTCAGAGAACCAGAGCCAGTATGAACTGCTTCGCCAGTTCCAGGTTCTTCCTGGATCTCATTGACATACAGATGATCTGACCCATTACCATTTATTGAATAATGATTGACTTCAGCAACATGTTCTTCTTTAGGGACCTCTTTGACACGGTCTACTTCCTGTGACACTGATAAGACAGCAGCATCAAATGACAGCACATGGCGGTCGTCATGAGGATTTAGGTTTACCTCTCTGTCATCATACATAGGGCTGCCATATATCTTAGATGTTGGTTTTGGAGAATGTTGCTTCTGGTTCTTCCTCCCATTGAACCAGAAGGGTGGTAGGGGAGAAGCTATCTTCTGTTTATTCAATTGACCTACATGGTCAGAACCCAATGGACTCTGACCCAAATCAATCCAAAATGAGTTGTCTGAAGACTCATCCTCACTGAAGACAGGACTCTTCATCACCTCCCCAACAGATATACTCTCAGTCTCTTCAAATATGGTGCTAGTTCCATCTCTTTCTGAGCTATCTTGATCCATTTCAGTCTCGAATACATCTCTGACCTGAGCAGACGTGAATGCACCAGAAAAGGCAGGCAGCTGTGATCCCTGACGAGTTTCAGAAGTCTTATCACCAGCCCCAGTGACTTCATCATCTTCAATCCCAGCCAATTTATCCAAACCATCTACAGAATCACTCAAATACATTGGGAATTCGGGGGTAATCTTCACCATTCCAGAGCCAGTACTCCCAGACTGATTTTGAAGGCTTGCCATAACTGATTTCTTGATCAGAAGACAACCAAAACCTGTGGGATCATACCCAAATACCCTGTAAAATGATGTAATTATAAAATCTGGCCGGAATAGAGACAAGCCAAGTGAATCCATGTCCTTGGGGCCCAATGACCCAGCATCAAGCAAGACATGCCAGTTGTTCTGCTGTGCTAGGGCCATCCACTGGTATGAGTACTTGGCCCCAGTTACTCTAGACTGAACTGGGAATACAAAAAGACCAACAGCAGAATCCTTCTTCCTCCTCTTCTTGTTGGAAATCTGTTTTCTCAAATCAGTGGAGCAGAGCTTGAGGGTTGGCCATTTAAACCATGCACTGTACACTTTGGCACCTTTCTCCCTGGCACTCTGACCCATCCAAGCCACAGACTGGCTCTCATGATCGAACATGGTCAACAATTTTTTGTTTGTATGGAAAGGGTAGGATTCAGCCAGCAATTTAAAAGCAGATCCTCTGCTGACAGTAAAAACAAGGCCATATTCATTTTCAGGGATATTCAGATAGTCCATAATTCTAGCCTTTATGTCATATTCAACAGTTCCTTTCTCAGCACCACCATAAAGTGCATGGTTACTCAGGTTGGCAGTTATCTCAGACAAGCTAAACGTAGAAGACTCCCAATAGTGAATGGTCTGAACGAAAGAGAAGAGCCCAAATCCACAGTAATCAAGGCATACCTTTGGGGATAAATGTGAATATTCATCCGACCTCAACTGATCGACCTTCTCCAAGGACTGGTATTTCGGATACATTGTGAGGAATTTGGAAAAAGCTTCTTGGAGGCTGGGAATTGCGTCCTCGGACTCAAATATGCGCTCGGCGGCGAGGGCGGTGGCGCGGAGGAACTCGCGCTGGGCATGAAGCCTTGCCAGCGATCGGGATCTCCCGAGGCTCTCGTCCTGGTTGCCAACCGAGTCAGGCTCCATATCCTGAGATTTGGCGAGTGACCCATCTTCGGAAGCTTCTTCCAGAGCTTCCCTGAGCTTATTTTCTTGCAGCTTCCGGAGGATTGACGGGTTTCTCCTTATATCCACCATGGATGCATCTTTCCTCCTGCTCTTCTTGTCCATGATCAGAGCAGCGCAATGAGAAATGGGCTTCCATAGTGAAAGATGCATGATAGCCTCCTCCTCCTCCTCCTCCACAAAGCAATCTGAGCTGAGAACCAGGAAGCAAATTGAGGCACCTCAAACAACAGGAACAAGAGGGTTTAGCCCATCTATCTGTAACAGGCTGAGCATCAAGCCCTAGACCCCAAAGCAGAAGAAGCTACAAGACGAGGAATCTGGATTTCTCCGGGGATCCAATTCATGAACCAAGAGATTTTACAAATGCAAAACCCCTAACGACAAATGTTTATCCCCTTTTTGAGAGAAAAGCAAACAACTCAGCTCACCATTTCAGGTGAAAACCAACAAAAAAATTAATCTTTTTCCCAGAACCCAGAATAGATTTCAATACCCAATTTCTCAGAAAAGGAAAGACAGAGATAACAAATGGAAAGAAACCCAAGAAAGAGGAGAAAGTCAAAGGCTCAAACCCTTGAACCCAGATCCCAAAAAATTGCAAAGCAACTCACAGCTACAAGAAACCCCAAAAAATTCCAAACAAAAAACGAATATGGGAGAAATGGGTTTCACGGAGAATTAAAAGAAAACGAACAGAAACTCTGAACTTCAATCGGAAGCTAGGGGACACTGCACAAAACACCTGAATAGCCTCAAAGATGAAGAAAGACTCTCTCTCTCTTGCTCCTTGGTCTCTCTCCTCACTGCAGATAATTAAAGCAAAGCGCCCCACATCAAATGCTCTATTACTATGAGAGACGAAAAACCAAAACAAACCGGTATGATATCTTCACTGTACGATTTCTTCTTAAAATTGAAAACCAAAAAGTGAAAAAAGATAGAAAGGAAAAAGAAAAGAAAAGAAAGGAAAAGAGAAAAAAGGAGAGAGAATTCAGAATAACCCCATTCTACTCTCTCTGTCTTTGACCCAAACAACCTTGCCTCCACAATCTCCCACTCTCCTTGCTAGACAGACAGGAAGAAGGGACATTGACTCTCACAAAAACCAAATCGTTGGCGGTGTTTACTGTTATTAAAATAATCAATTTTTTTATTTTTCCCACATTATTTAAGAATTGAGGTTCCCTTGTCTAGGTTGGGGTGCGACCCACAAGCTACAGACGTGGCTGAAAGTCAAATAATCAGCTAGCTTGTAAAAGCTGTTTTCTGTCCAACTGGGCAAACCACAAAAAAAATAAATAAAGTCCGAAGTCCAAACCCACCAATCCCACCGAGGCTTGGATTTGTGAATCTCAAATAAAATCAGATCAACACCCACGATCACAGAACTGGCTTGCATTATGTTGGAACCATTATGATCATTATTTCCATTTTTTAAAACTTTTTTACGGAATCTCGTGCTTTCTTTCATCCAAAGGAAAAACTGTATTTGAGATCAGGCTCATTTGCTTCATAGATCATTTTAAATTTTGTTTCTTTTCTGGGTTTTCAGAGTACGACAGAAAAAGCCTCAATTTTTTAGTGTCCATAGGTTTTCGCTTTCCTTTTGCCTCAAAGCCAAAGGTATTGCTTCAAGTTTCAAATTCAATCAGACATATCACTCTACGTTTTGGTATAAAAACTAGAAAGCATATATTCCCGCAGCCCCTAAAAGCTGAGAGTTAAATTAAAAAACGAATCTTTGATCCAAATGGTTAGAAGAAGCTTACTGTTAGATTCAACATTTGCTTTTTAACCCGAAGGTTATCTCAATCCAAAATAATTTCCCACTGTGTCTAAAGAGCTTTTAAGAGGAGCAGTTCATTCAAAAAATGACCAACCAACATAACCTCCATTCTTTAATGTATTTCAGTTTGGGAGAAATAGCATTAATCAATTTTCGTTACATTATAAAATTAGCAAACTTCCTCGTGCCAGTGTCTTGTGCTTGAGGATTTTGTTTCTTGAGCCAGATCAATTATCTCTTTTTTTTTTCGGGATGAGACAAACGAGAAATGAAAAACAAAAAAAGAATATTATCAAGTTGAGGGTAGACAATTTTCTTTATCAATTCAGAAAACAATTTCAGCGTATTGCGTCAATAACTGACGGTTTGGTCAACCCTTGCAAGAGGATCAATCAAAACCATAAAATTACAATTTTAAAAATAAGACATGCCTGCCTAGTTTTCAATCAGTGGTAGGTTGACGTTCATGTGATGTTAAACCTCATGTTTATTAATTTTTATTGGTACTATATTTATCATTTTATACTAATTATATCATAAATGTTCAATCATTCTTTTGATGAATTACAGTGACAAAGTAAATTAGTGATAAAATAACATCTATATTTAAAAATTAATATATATCACAATAAATTTGTTTTGTATAAGCACTCGGAAAACTTTAATTTATAATATTTACCATCACTCTTATTAATTATAATTAAGTGATTAAGTCATAACCTCTGAAATCTTGTCCACCCACGTTTTGGTGATATTCATTCTACTTCAAGATGGGTAAACGGCAAACCCACGCTAGTGTCTATAAGTATAATCTATACACGGATTTGCTAATAATGCGTAGCCTATTATATACTAAGCATAAGAGCTTTGCATTAATGGTCCATAACCATAGGCACCGTAATGTGGCGATGATGAGCCAACCGCTAAAGATTAAACCATAAACGTGGATGGTTATTTGATAAAAATATATTAAAGATTTAATTAATTCATTGTGAGTTAAATTTTTTTTTATATTATTATCTAATCATACATTACTATATCATTAAAAGAATTTGACTACTAAAATAATTATTAAAAAAGATAAAACTACTTTAATAATGTACTAATACATGATTGAATTATAATATAAAAAATTTTATATTACAAGTGAATCAAATTTTTTAATAATTGCCTACTTTAATATTTGAACTTTAGTTCTCTATTATTAAAAGCGTAGCTTACTTATCATTATACTCAATATTTATTAGTGCAACCATGCAAGTGAATTAAATTTAAATTCATATATTAATAATTTATAAATATTAATGAACATTTCCTCATTATTATATGCAAATCTTTTATCAATTTATAAATTAACAGGAGAGTAAAATTATTAAAGATAAATAGGTATTTATAAATAGAAAAAAATTGATGAGATAGTAAAATTGGTAATTTATGAAAAAAAATGTGAAGCATCTAAAATTCTTATAAATTTGAGAATGTATCAGTGCATCACATAGTCACACATAGCACACCAAATTAAGTACCAAACGCTTTGTAAAGACCAAACGAGCACATTTATTACAAATAGAGGCCAAATAATTCCTAAGAGTGATTGTTCAGTTTCAAGTCTTAAATTGAATAACCATTTAAATTGATTATTTAATTTCTAACTAAAAACGTGTTAAACTAATCTCTGATTGTAAGTTTCCCTTTATTTACCTTGTTGCTCATTCAATTTACACCGAAATTCAAGTTTGTTCACAAGCAAGGAAATCTCCTCCATCCAAGTACCATTTCAGGACTTCCTACCAAAATTGATCGACGAGTGTCATTATCACTGATTTTATTGGCAGCAAATATGGTTATAATATTATCTGTTGCTTTAGCACTAATAATTGTTGGCTGGGGGAATATTAGGACAATCAATAAGCAATGCAAATTATGGGCAATTTGAAAGCAATTGATAGTGACTAGGTCGTCGAAAAAAAATTATATATTTAGATTTTTTTTGTTAGGTATAATGATTTAATATATTTGTTAATTTTTAAATAAGTGAATAATTCTTACTATTTTATCTCATCTAGCGATCACTTCTAATTTTAATTAAATTCTATCAAAAATTTTAACTAATTTTTTCTTATTATAATATCAAAAATTTTAACTAATTTTTTCTTATTATAATATTACTCGTTATTGAATCATGGTATATATTAAAAAAATGATAATTTTATTTATGTATTAGAATTTATTAGGTCACTCTTTTTTTATTTACATATTTTTTATAATAATTATTTATTGTGCACGTTCTATGTGTAAATTTTAAAAAATAAGATAATATAAATATTAAATTTAAATAATGTTCAAGTAATATTATGAAAAATAATAAACTAGCCCCTTGGCAATTGAAAATGCACTAACCATGGTATCTAATGCTTTGTTTTAGAGTACGAGAACAAACATTTAGATGTAATATATATTTATGTGCTAAATAAATGGATTGATGATTGATATACAGTTGGATAATTTTAAATAATTTTTTCTCCAATTTGAGGCGTGTTTTTTTTTTGGTATTATTTGGTTAAAACTACCCAACATAAGCAGCCTATAAAAATTTCTTCTTGGATTCTCATTCACTGTGTGGGCCACACTTCTACAAACCGTCGAATTTAATTTATATCCTCCAATATCAATATCAGACATACTAATTTATTATCACTCTTTAGCCTTTATTTAATATATATTTTTTAAAAAAATATAAAGATTGGGCACATTTTTTTATCTGGAATCAATTTAAGAATAAAAAAATATTTAAAATAATAAATTTTTTGTGAGTTTTACATTTTTGTATTTAAATTTTAAAATTTTATTTATATTAAAATTAAATAATATTATGAATTGTAAAAAGTAATAAAATAATTTAATATTTATTTATAAGTATTTATTTATTTTAATAGAATTAAATAAAGAAAGAAAAGCCTTCCTCTCTTTCTTTCTTTTTTTTTATTATATATCTTCTTCTTTTTTATTATATGTCTTTTTTTCTTTTTTTCATAATATCAAACAAATTTTTTAATAATTTTTTAAACATGTCATTATTTATTCGGAATAAAGGATGGTGAAAAAGAAGAAGCATTTATTTCCTCGAAAAAAAGCAGAAGAAGAAGCATTTATGTCGAGCCACAACTGCACAACCACATTGTAACAATGTAGTCATGAACTTCGGAGTTAGGACATCCATATTTAAGAGGTTTGGTCATAGGAAAGAGTTCCTTTCCCCGCAAACTGTAATAATATTTTAAAATTTTTAATTTGTAACTTTTGTTTGGGTCCACAGCTGGAGAGAGAGGGCGAAAAAACATAGAAAGAAGAGATTTTTGGATACCATGGAAACCTGCTAGAGAGAGGCAGTGTTAATTACTACTAATAAACATTTATGGAGAAAAAGGAAAATATACTAATAACAGAAAAAAGATAAGTACAGAATGTAAAAGTTGGGTCACTTTTTTCTTTTATTTTTTTGTTCATTATCGTTTTTGTGTTCGTATAAAGTAAAGTAAAAGCACCCACAAGACATGCATGGCTGCCAGAATAGAGGGCTTTATATAGTAAGTATCACAATGGGTGAATATGCAATGATTCAATGAAAGGCTTGAGTCATGGTGAATGTTAATGGGATCTTACTTGGACACTTGTACATGCTTGAGTGCATTTTGGCCATAATGCAAGAATATTTTGAAACAGATTGTGCCCATTAACACTACATATGATGGCTTCTCCTATAAGTTCTCATTTTTGTGCAGAATAATAATAAGAAACAAGAACAAGAGATTTGAAATAACTCAAAGAAGGATGACAAATGTGTGGTTCTTAATAATCGCTTCTGTTTTCAATATATGGGTCCTGAATAATAATAATAATAATAATAATAATAATAATAATAATAATAATAATAATAATAATAATAATAATAATAATAATTGATTAATTCATAAGATTAATAATCATTGTAGTTATTTTGTGGGTAAATTAAACATAACACTCTTTAATTTTGGTTTATGTGCAAATTAAATTTTAGGGTTTGTAAAAATATAAATAACCTCTTGACCTTCAATATTTATGTAAAAAATAACTCCGTTAATAAAAATGTTAACTTTAATGAATTTTTTATGTGATTTACATGTGACATCATAAAAATAATTAAAAAATATAAAATTATCACAAACTAAACATTATATCATATAAATTCTCTTTTTATTTTTTATTTTTCACTGGCATTCAATTATTTTTCTTTGAAATTTTTTTTAAGTGAACAACTAAAACATATTAAAATATTCACAGTATCTACAGAGTTTAATTCACACCATATATTCATATAGCCTTTTGACCAAGGTAGAAAAAGACATCTTCTAAATGCATAAAGTTCAGCAAGTAAATTTATTGAAATACCAATATAGCAGAAAAATCTCAAAATTCAAGACCCATGTGCATTACCGAAGACATCCTCTATCCTTACCCTATCACAATTATCAACTCCTATCAACATTCAACTTCACAACACTTAAGGGAGGTATGGTCCAATTAATAAAACGAGGAGTAACATATTTGTATTAAGTGCATATTTGTATTATCACATATTACTTGTTCACTTAAGTAAATTTATAAAAAAAAGTAATTTAATGCTAAAGGAAAAATAAAAAAATAAAAAATCAAATTATATAATAGTTTGTAATTATTTTTTTATTTTTTAATTATTTTTGTGTTGTCACATACAAGTCATGTAATAAATCCGTTAAAGTTAACTATTTTACTAACGGAAGATATTTTTTTATACAAATAGTGAAGTCTAAGAAGTTATTTGTACTCTTATAAAACTTAAGGTTCAATTTACACATAATCAAAAATTAAAGAGTATTAGGTGTAACTTATCATTATTTTGTTTGGAAATAAAATATAAAAATATAGAGTAAATTCTCATTTTGGTTCTCTAAAAATATAAGTGTCATCACTTTAGTCTTCTAAAAAAATTTATCATCAATTTAGTTTCTAAATCTAAAAAGTGACATCATTTTAGTCATTCAAAGAAATTAATTTCAATTTAGTCCCTTAATTATCAAAAAATGTCATCAATTTTGTCTTTTAATTATATAAAAATTATCATCAATTTAATCCTTTAATTATTAAAATTTTGTCAATTTAATTTCTGTCAATACATAGAAGGACAATTTTGATGTCACTTTTTAAATTTTACGAATTAAATTGGAAATAAGATTTTTTAGAGGATCAAAATGATGACACTTATATCTTTATAGAACTAAAAAATAAGTTTACTCAAAAATATATATAATAATTGACTAAAATCTCTACATTTAGTCTTACAGGTTTATTTAGTTCTCGGATTATGCTTGTTTCTCTTTTTGGCAACGATGTTCAAGCAGCTTTTGCACACCATGTATGTCATTTGCGTCAAATTTTTAAAACTAAAAATTATCTAAGCAATTGAGACTAATATGTTAAGCAACAAAAAAATATTAACCTATGAGATATAAGTTGACATTTTCTAGCCTTTTTAGGATCTTCTAAATGATTTATAAACCTATTGTCGATGTGAAAATACATAACCTTAATTTGCTATAGTAACTTTAGTAAGTTGTAAATAAATCCATTCTCTTCCTCTCTTGGATTCCATTTATGAATGACCCTGCGCAAAACCCTAGAAGCTAATCTGGTAAAGAAAAAGGGCACTTGAAGACATTACAGATTTTTGCTTTCTATTTTTTATTGGATGTGAGGAACAAATTGACTAATGGGTTAGCAGTTGTATCATTCAAGAATAAAGCGTTGTTCTTTACCTTGTCAAATGAATTGAGGGAAAATGTTGCACTGTATATCAAATTTATAATAGTGTTTTCCAATCTACGATCATGAGCCAAGTTGCCGCTAATGTGCTTTTTTAGACAGTTTCCAATTCTCACCATTGTCTACACGAATTTAGTTAGTAGTACGTTTTCATGGGAGGTTTGAATCCTAATATTGTAGAGATTTTCTTAATTATTTAATTCAAATTTGCTTATTATTTTAGCTGCAAATTTGTTGGTATACGAATTTATTCAAATTGATTATAAAAATTTGAATTTGTTTGAGAGTTATAAATTATAATTATAAGGATACATTTAGAAGATTATTAAATTTTATTTGTTAAAATTAATTTTTTAGAAATACTTGTAAATAAGTTTATTTTGAAAAATTATTAAGTCTTACTTTAAAAGTAAGTTTATTCACCATAAAATTTATTCTTGAGTCACTGTCATTAGCTTTGATTCCTATAATATTTATCAATTTAAAAAAAATCTTAACTAAAGATATATAATTAATTTGAGAATTGATTTTACAAAGTCCATAGTTTTTACGTTTTTAAGAAGTTATTAATTATTAGTGTAAAAAACAAGAGAATTTAAATCGGATTCTCCGTCTTTAGTAAGGAACCCGGTTACTTGCTCAAGTGGCATATATGGTACGGTCCACAACGAAGAACAAATAAGGAAGCTCATTCCACATGTACAATTGAAGCAACTTCCAGCACGATAAATTTGTAGTTGTAAATATTTAAAGTTGCATTAAAAAAATTAAGCCAAAACATTTTTAATTAAAATTCAAAAGGAAAGAGAGATTAAGAAAGTAATAATGATTGTATTTTATGGTGGATGTTACACCCTTTTAAATTCCATATGGAGTTTTGTTTTCTTACTAATCACAGTACAAATTTGAAATAATTATGGTATGGTGTCAAATATGGCATTGTATTTTTATTCGATGCCAATTTTTTAATTAATATGCACAATATTAATAATAAAATTATAATAAAAATGTGATTATTATTTTTAACATTGAATCTTATTAATATAATTTTATAAAGTGATACTAAATAATAAAATTTAACAAATTTTTAGGTTAAGAAAAAAGAAGAGCTTAATATAAAACTATAATGAAAAATTAGAGACAATGGTTTTTTTTTTTGGCTGCAAACATGTTTAAGAGGAGTAGGGAGATGAAGGATATTTTAAAATATAGACAAAACAATTTGTGTAGGATTTAACTCTTAAGATTAAATAAACTTTTTTTTGAAAAAATTGATGTGACCTCAAATATAGTTGTTCAACAATTAGATATTGGTTTAATCAGCTTTAGTGGACATGGACAGCACGTGCATTACTACAGACAATAATTGACATCATTTGGAGGCTAGCTTGAAATGAGAATGGGATCACAATCTCTTCGCAAGTCAACAAGTTTTTTGAGTAGACAAAACTACCCTTGGTCAAAACACTGTATCAATCATCATAGATCCAAAGAGTTTGGCGTATATGCATCATCAGCCTTTGATGGCAACGAGAATCTTTTTTCCATGAAATGGTTAGAACAGATAGAACCAATCAAAGCAAAAGAAGACCTCATTGTGAAACTACCAAATTATCCTCAGCTTGAAGGCATGCATGCATATGCATTCCTACAGCACCCAACCACTCCATCGACACAGCCAACCCCACCTCTGAAAAATGGAAAAGAAAGAGAAAGCTTTGCATGTCTCTTGAGGCTTCAAACGAAGAGAAGGAAAAAGAAAAGGACTCATGGGGCCTCGCTTGGCATGAGCTTAGTGCATTTGTGTGGTGTCCATGAACACTAAGGTATATATAATAATTTGCTTTTAGATCATGATCCCAACTTTTTTCAAAGGAGGGAATAGGGGAACTTCATTTGACAATTGAAAATAATAATGAGTAGAGGATGCTCTTTTATGGTGTTATGATATGCCTTCATTTTTTAAAAAAAAAATTTCATGGCCCGGGTTTTTTTCCACTCTTTTTTCATTTTGACTTTTGTAGGATGTTCAATGATCTCAAAGTGTTGCTGCAAACCATAATATTTCTGATTAATGATTGCTTGACTTCACGTTCTTTTCTTCTTCACCATTGAATTGCTAATCTCACCATCTTGATAATTGTTGGCAAATTAGTAAAAAAAATTTACGAGTAGTTTGTTGATAGAGTTTTTTTTTCACATTTATTAGTAAAGTTAAAAATAAATAATTAATTTTTATAATTTTATTTAATTTAAATTTAAATTTTTATAATTTTTTTATTATTAATTACTATAGTTTTATTTATTTAGATTTTGGTTCATAAAAAATTAATATCTTAATAATTAAAAACTATAGAGATAATACTTTAATAAATAAAAATTATTAAAACTAAAATTTATATAAATAAAAAATATAAAAATAAATACCTTAATGGTAAAGATTAAAAATAAATAAAATTATAGATATTAATATTTAAAAAAAAATATATAAACTAAAATTTAAATTAAATGAAATTAAACATTAATAATTTATTTTAACCTGTTAGTGTAAACAGGATTCTCATTGAAGGGAAGGAAATCAGGGGTCCAAGCTAGGGTCGGTGGGTTTGGGAAACGGGGTCTCTACGGAGTATAGACTATGCCCTTCTTTTTGGTTGCACGTGTTTGTACCCATGTAAAGTTTTGGAAGCTCATTACTAGTCCTTATGGATGACTATAATTATTGGCCATTTTTCATATGGATCATTGAAACTCCGTCGATATCATATTCTATGTACGAAAAGTAGAAGAGTACCCGCTTACGCATTTGCATATTCACCCAAAAACAGAGAGAAGAAGAAGAAGAAATATTAAAAAAAAAGGAAAAGAAAAGGAAAAGATAAGAAGTTGTTTATACAAACTATGTTTCCGTGAATAGTTATTTTATTTTCAAGGATAAATTACTCACAACTGATCATTTGTGATTTAAAGAATGTTTATTTTAATCATTTGTTATTTTGAAAATATCGTATCTCATAAGGAGGATCATACCATTATAATTAAATTAAATTTATGAAATAATTTAAATAAGTAGAATCTTATATAAATATTTTTGATTCACAGTAAAAGCATTATTTTACTGATAAATGATTTTTTTACACCTATATTCACTTATCATCTCTCTTATCTTATCTTGAGCTTATTATCTTGCCCTTAAGTTTAACAAAAAAATATGTATAAGAGAAATCACAAATAAACAAAGTGACACTTTTAAATCATAGATGAAGAAACAAAGTGAATGACTCCTGTATCAGATGTTATGTGTTAAGAAATAGAAGTAGACAATTAATATATAAAGTTATTCGATTGGATGTGAATTTGAATAAAAGTTATCATATAGATTTAAACGAATTCTGAAATTAATCTTATAGTGTAAGAAGAAATATGAGTTTTTATATGTGAAAAGTGGTTAATGTAAGATTACTCGTTGCTTTTCCCATCCTAAGAGGCCTACAACCCACTTTCTGAAAGTGAAGGAGAGTTTAAAGAACGCATGCTACGAGTGGGAGAGGTTTAAGGTTTTTGGTTGAGTAAGAGGTTTAAGGTTTATTCAAACTTAGGTCCTCCTTTGGGATCGTTTATTCATGGCATCCACGGTCAAGGATTGAGCTTGGTGATAAGCGAGTCATATCTGCATATTTGGTATCTTAAAAAGAAAAATAATGAAATATATAAAATTTCTAAAGTTAAAACATAAAATGTAAGGAATAAAATTTACTGTTAGTCATATAAACTCATAACACCAATAATGATAAAATAAATGCATACATGTTTTATTCATAGATGATTGATTGACTTTTAGTGTGTTTTGTTTGACTTTTGGAAAGCTACAAACCATAGTTTGAGTAAAAGCATGTCTCTCGTAACTTTTGTTCAAACCATAGTTTAGGGATTTCAAAAGTCAAACCAAACATACTATTTGTGACTAGAGTCTCCAACTAGATTCTTCTCTCTAACTTTCTTTGGCAAAAGGAGCCATCAATGGGATAAGCTGAAAACAATATATCGTGGAAGTAGAGAGAGACCGAGCACTGATATAAATGACTTAACAGGTTTTTCCATCAAGAACACTATCATGCATAAACTCTAATGGCCTAATAATTAGTTTTGGGCTTGCACTATCCACCCATTCACACTAATCAATTTTAAGGTGTTTAAGCCCATTATAGAATAATAAGATTAGCATCACATTGGGCCCATAATTATATGTCTACAGATCATATAATTAGTCTAATTTTTACAAACTCATAAAATAATACAATTAATTGTAACTCACATAAAAAATATTCTAACATAAAAAATCTTTCATTCCCATCTTCTTATCAAACATGCACTAAATTCTTGCAACTATATTCGAAGGATTAATCTCACTATAATGCCTTCAAAAAACCAAAAAACAAAAAAAAAATCTTGGTGTCCTCTGTCCTGTCCAGCCATGTACAAGTACAACTATATCCCGAGGCTTTGGTTGGCATTGGATTCAGACACTTTGCCTATGTTGTGGCCCATTTTACGTTAAGAGTTAAGATAGGCCAGGTGATGCTGGTTTGAGACTTTCTAAACGCATAAAATTGTAGCTCTGTTGCTCACTTGCTGAGCCAGAATGACCTTCCAGTGATCAGGTAATGAAGAGAGAAAGCAAGCAAGAGAGAACAAAAACAGAGCATATGCCGTAATAGAGAGAATGATCGAATTGATTGGAATGTGCTGATACTAGTCTTATATACAGTAAGCTAGATGAAAGGTAGTTTAACTAATCTGTTATCTATATAACTAATCAGCAACTGAATTGACACATCAGCATTCCCTAATATTCCCCCCTCAAACTTAGTGTCAAGTTAAGGAAGCCTTCAACTGCTACGCTGAGTTTGCTCCTAAAGTGTTCAAATCTGGTTGATGACAGAGCCTTATTCATTGTGTCTGCTGTTTCGTCAAGCCCTGGTATATGACAGACAATCACTTCCTTCTTCAGAACTTTGTCTCTAACAAAAAACATGTCTAGCTCAATGTCTTTTGTGCGAGAGTGCATAACTGGATTGTGACTAAGCATGACAGTGCTCAAATTATCACAGTACACAACAGGTACAGAAGTGGTTATACGCAACTCTTGCAGCAGTGACTGGACCCACGTTAGATTGGCTATTGTATTTGCCAAGCTTCGAAACTCAGCTTCTGTTGTTGATCGAGCTACAACTGTCTGCTTTTTGTTACTCCAGGTTATAAGATTGGGACCTAAGAAGATGCGGGAACCTGAAGTTGATCTGCGGTTATCTGGGTCACTACCCCAATCCGCATCACAAAACCCTTACAGTTGGAGGTTGCTGCTTTTGCTTAATACTAAACCAGTTGTTGCAGTACCCTGTAGATACCTTAAAATCCTCTTTATTGCCTTCCAATGGTCCTCTAGGGGTTGATTCATGAATTGACTAATTTTGTTAACACTAAATGCTATTTCTGGTCTATTAATAGTTGCATATTGAAGAGCTCCAACAATTCTTCTGTATAATTATGGATCAGCCATGAGATTTTCTCCATATTTTGACAGTTTAAGACCAGATGTCATTGGTGTCTTCATACTCTTAGCTCCCTGCATGTGTGCCTTTACAAGTAAATCACTAATATATTTCTTCTGTGAGAGATGAATATTGCCATTTTCCATGTGATGAACCTCAATCCCCAGGAAGTAGTTTAGTTTACCTAGATCTTTTAGAGCAAACTCTTTGTCTAATGCTGCAGTTATTGACATAATATAGGCAGTTGAATCACCTATAATGATTATGTCATCTACATATACCAGCACATACGTAGAATTATTGGCCACATTTCTGATAAACAAGCTAGGATCACAACGACTTGAGCTGAAATCAAACTTGTGTAGTGTATTAGCCAATTTTTCAAACCAAGCTCATGGAGCTTGTTTCAAACCATACAATGCCTTGTTAAGTTTGCACACCAAACTTTGATCCTTTACTTCAAATCCCTCAGGTTGAACCATATAAACTTCTTCATTTAGTTGCCCACTAAGAAAGGCGTTAGTAACATCAACTTGTCTAATATCCCATCCTTTTGCAAGAGCAAGAGATAAGATGACTCGTCTGGTTGCTGGCTTAACTACAGGAGAGAACGTTTTTGTGTAATCATGACCATGCCGTTGATGAAACCCCTTAGCTACTAGGCGAGCCTTGTATTTTTTGGATTGAACCATCAGGTTTTTCTTTGATCCTAAAAACCCATTTGCATCCTATTGGCTGCCTGTGAGAAGGAAGAGGAACTAGTGTCCAAGTTTGATTCCTCAGAAGGGCTTGGTACTCAGCATTCATAGCTAGTTTCCACTGAGGAGAGGTAAAAGCTTCCTGAACTGAAGCTGGTTCTGCATGTGTCAGTAGAATTCTTGGCTTAAAAATGCCAACTTTAGATCTTGTAATCATTGGATGAGTGGCAGTAGCTGTTCTGGGAGGTGCTGCAATGGCTGGACTTGTATTTTGGTCTGTTTGCTGATTTATATCAGTAATACTCTGTTGATTTTCAGTCTACTGGTTTTTGATCTTGTACAGCAGTAGACGCTGCACCTATGATTGCATCATTGCTTTCATCAGTTGAAGATTCAGTAGGAATTTGCTTCTACTTCTAAACTAACACCTGCAATCAACCTTTGGACATTATCATTGTCAGTAGAACAGTTCACATCGGTAGTTGATATAGACTGTCTATTTGAAACAAATTGGTTTTTCAAATTGACCATTGGTGGTATAGCAGTAAGCAAGGGAGAAGATTCAGTAAAGGTATTTGATGACACACTAGAAACTGATGAATAAGGAAAATGATACTCATTGAATTTGACATCCTTGGAGATATATATATATATATATATATATACGACCACTTGATGCTAGACATTTATAACCCCTATGTTCTGAACTGTAACCTAAAAATGTACATTCTTCAGACCTGTACTGCATTTTGTGTTTGTTGTATGGTCTAAGTAAAGGGTAACAAGCACACCCAAAGACCTTAAGGAATAGATAATCTGGTTGTTTAGCAGAAAGTTTAGTGTACGGTATGTCATTAGCAATGGAAGAAGATGGTAGTCTATTAACAAGATATACTGCAGTAGAGAATGCATGGTCCCAAAATTTGATTGGTAATGAGGCATTAACTAACATGGTTAGCCCAACTTCAGTAATATGTCTATGTTTCTGTTCTACTGTTCCATTTTGATGGTGAGTATGTGGGCAAATTAGCCTATGGTTTATCCTTTGACTTGGTAGATAGGAGGAGAAGCTTCTAAACTCACCACACGAATCTGACCGGAAAGCTTTGAGTTTGTATCCTAGTTGCAATTTAGCCATTACTTTGAACTATTTAAATGCTTCTAATGCCCTAGATTTTCTTTTCAGAAAGTATATCCATGTATACATGGAATAAGAATCTACAAAGGTTACATAGTACATATTTCCAGTTGTGGAAGCTATTGGAGATGGTCCCCATAGATCGGTATATACTAGTTCAAAACGGTTATTATAAGTGGTTTTAGAAGAAGAAAAGGGTAATCTGTGAGCTCTACCAAGACAACATGCAGTACAAAAATTTGTAAATGCACTTTTATTCGAAATTTGTATGTTACAATTGTTCAGAACTTTCATTACAGTTGCTGACTTTGGATGACCTAGGCGACAATGCCAAAGTGTGAAATCTGAGAACCTAGTACTGGAATATACAGACAAGGGAAAAGTTGAACAATTTGAGTTATTTCCAAACATAGGAGTAACAGTTGAACTGTTTACAGACTCTACATTTGATTTTTATATAGTGGACAGATGTTGAAGTTGAAACTTATCAAAGCAATACAAGCCATCATGTTGAATAATCCCTCGGAGCAATATTTCTTTGGTTGCCTAAGATTTCACAAGACAAAAGGAAGGGTGAAACTCAAAGAATACAGAGTTATCTTTAGCAAACTTGCTTACACTGAGTAAGTTCTTGGTTATATCAGGAACATGAAGTAAATTTTCTAGTGAAAGTGTAACAGAAGGCTTGAAAGGAGATTTAACTTTTGAAAAACCAATATGTTTAATGGACATACCCATACCATTACCAACATGAATTTGCTCATTTCCACTAAAGTCAGACTTTGTCATCAAGTTTGCAGGATCAGAAGTCATATGAGTGCTGGCTCCACTGTCAGGATACCATGACAGGTCATACACTGTCTCTGGAGTTGCAACCATGGCCTGCAATTGAGGTTGCTGATACTGCTGCTACTGACTAGAACTGAATGGATTTGCCTGATAGGACTAGTTGAAACGGTGAAAACAATGAGAAGCAGAGTGACCAGGTATGTTACACACCTGGCATATGATGGTGTTTCTACCACTGTTGTAGCGGCCACGACCTCTGAATCTGCCTGAAAAATGTCTACCTCTGCCACGAGATTGGTATTGATGCCTGCCACCTATATTTTGTGGTATTGAGTGTTCTTTAGAATCATTATGTGCAAGATTTACTGTCATCACTTTAGAAGACTTGGTGTTTCTTTCTATTCTGGCCTCTTGTGCCAGAAGAAGAGCTTCAATTTCATTTATGGTATATGGATTTAATCGAGAGCTGATTGAAGTTACAAAGGCATCGTAGTCATCTGGTAATCCAGCTAAGACAACTTCAAGATGTTCTTGCTCAGAAATAGGGCTACCTACAGAGGCTAACGCATCTACTAGAGCTTTAATCCTCAACAAGTACTCGTTCATGGACCTTGATTCTTTCTTGGTAGTATGCAATTCAGTTTTGAATTGGAGCACTTTAGCCCTAGTTTGTGATATATGGAAAAGGCTTGTATTTTCTCCCAAATTTCATAAGAGAAATTACATCCTACAACCCTTGTGAGGACACCTTCGGACATTGGAGAAAGTAGCCATGACAGGAGCAGCTGATCTTGTTGCTCCCAGTCATTGTATTCGTCAGAGATTTTACCTGCAGCCTTGTCTTCATCAGAAGAGAATTTGTCCGGAATTGAATCTTTTCTGGCTATGAATCGTTAGAGTTTATGTCCACGGATTACTGCCAAGATTTGCTGCTTCCAGAGGAGAAAATTCCTCTCATCGAGCTTCACCGAGACTGAGTGACTGAATGTGACTACGTTGGTCTGTTTCTGATTCTGTGAGCTCACCGCCGGCGAAGATACTGCACTGTTTTCCATTGACAGAAACTTGAGGCTCTAGATACCGTGAAGAGAGAAGGCAAGCAAGAGAGAACAAAAACAGAGCATATGCTGTAATAGAGAGAATGATCGAATTGATTGGAATGTGCTGATACAAGTCTTATATACAGTAAGCTAGATGAAAGGTAGTTTAACTAATCTGTTATCTATATAACTAATCAATAACTGAATTGACACATCAGCATTTCCTAATAGGTAAGGTCCCCCCCCCTCCCTCTCTCCATTGTTAACACCTGAATTGCTAAACGATAACTCTTCTCGTGTTTAGCTACTTGGACTGGTTTGTTTGGTTTTTAGTGTTCTAAGATTTTCCTGTTTTGTTGCGGTTTTTGGTGGTTATGCTTTTGTGAATGCTGCCTTGCGTTCTTTTTTTCTTGTTTGGGTCTGTTTGCCATTTTGCCCACGTTGTTTGGCCATTGTTGGATTATCTTCCAGTTGGATTTTGTTGTTCTCATGCGATTCAACAGACATGACAAGGATAGAAAGAGAAACACACCCACACAATGCTACTACTCGTTTTAATGAAGTAAAAATATTACTATTTCTCCCACAAGTGAGGTTTTCATACCACATTTCCAAGTTCAGTGATAAAATCTCGAAGCATAATGTTTTTCCGAAATTAAGCAGATATATTACATTCCAGCATTATCCTAGGCTAAATAAAAAGAAATCCCCATCATGTTTTTTTGAGCCTAGGCCTTAGTCTTCCAGCAATGCTGTCTGAGCAAGGCTTGGTGGAAGAAGCAAGTGGCTTCATGGTGCCCAAACATTCAACTTTTTCAAGCTGATCTTGCGCATAAAGCAATGATCTCTTAGTTGAAACTTCACCTCTATCACTTTCACCTAGAGGCTTCATGATACCCAAACATTCAACTTTTTCAAGCTGATCTTGAACATCAGAAAAAAGCAATGATCTCTTGGCTGAAACTTCATCTCCATCACTTTCAGCTTGAGGATTCAATGGTCCAAGATGATTCTCGTCGACCTCGAGAGACTCATTAGACTCATTGCGTAGTGACGCTCTTGCTGAAACTGGGTTGGAAGCCTCAACATTTTTCTCCGCATGTATATCTGGGCGATGGGTTTGAATGAGGTAGTGCGCAACTGATTTGTAACCCCATGCTGATATCTAACATACGGAGAAAATTGAGCTCAAGTCCAACTCAACTTTTGAAAATCAATGGTAAGGAACTAAGGGTAAACCAAAATTTGGTCAAGAATTAGGAGTAACCTTTCTATAAAGAGGGCCGGTGGGGGGCCATCCTTTTGCTTGACGGCATAAGCTGCAGTTGCAAATTCCACGACAAACAGGACATATCCAGGTTGGATTCTGCATGGCTTCAAGTACATGCTCCCCATATCTACAAAATCAGAATAAGGAAAAAGAAACATCACACTCATGGTAAATCGTAAATTGCTGGGCCTTTTCAAATCAACACAAACAACACTAATGGATGACCAGGTATATATATATTTTTTATATGATTGTTAGATTTTAGAGAGAAGAAACACGTTATAGAAAGCATACCTCATATACAAGCAATCTCCACAAAACTGGCCTTGGACCATGTTGCATTTGCTGCATTGGGTACGATAACCAAGAGTTTTTTGCCTGCAAATCAGAATTTCATCTAGTAAGCAAGTTCAATAAAAATTTGCGAAAGAAAAAACAAAATGAGCAAAAAAAACATTAATCAAATTCATTACATAAATGAGGCCATGGTAAAAATCTTTGTCAAAAGAGAAATGCCAAAGTTTATCAAAAACATGTGGCAGTCATTGTAGAAAGAAAGAAAAGGGTACTTTTTCCGTATGTGCAGAGATGTAAACTCCATCAAATATTTCATTTCAGGAATCAAGTCATTATTGCTTCTTCTAAAGGCATTCATCAATCATTGCAGGACACAAATAATCACTATTACACAAAAAAAAAAAGTAGATCTAAAACCTGTGACATATAATGTAATCCATAGACCCACTAGCATCCTTATATAAGTTAGAACAAATGACGTGCTCTACAAATCCAAAATTTACTTAGGTTTGTACCCTTTAATTATGTTTTTTAACATTTATTTGGATACAATAAAACCCAACTAGATTACAGCCTCAACACCATCTACTAACATGTCCATCCACAACCCTTTCTAATTTGGAATCACTACCTATCTGTTACCACTCTGCTACTCCAGACGAAGACACCAGCACAATGTAAAACACACTAGAACATCCTCCCCAAGGTCAAGAATCACTAAGCTTCGCTGCATGCTGTCGAATTGCAGTGACAGCCAACCACACCTGGTACTATAATCCAAACCATACAGTTCCCTACCACTCCCACAAGGAACTTGAAAAAATTTAAAGAACTTTCGTTTAAAGAAACCCCCCCCCCCCCAAACAAAACAAAAAAAGAAAAAAATAAAAGGGTTAATGGATTATCAACTGAACTTGAAATAGTACAGTCCGCACCATAGCCATTATATGATGCCTGTTCTTTAAATCCTACCAAATCCCCACTACCAGTCTAAAGGTCTACTTTTCTGGTCTTTACATTCTATTAGAAGTATTTTATTTTCCGGCAAAATGGCTGTCATGTTAGCATAAGAAGCAGACCAACAAAGCAAGTCTTGAAAGTGGCATTCGCACATTTAATAAATAGTAAAATACAATATCATGGCAGACAATGCACCTTAAAATGACTTATTAACAATTTCATAGCGATAATTAACTCCTTTTCTTTTAGGGTCGAGAGAGGTGGAGGAGAGGAGCTAACCTGCACTGATGGCAAGTTTTTCCTTTCATGGGGTCATAAATTCGTTTTCCATCCTTCCCATAGCCATCCACGAACAGTGTCCAGCTTTTCTCCGTGTTACCCAATAGACTCTCATCTATTTCAGTGTAAACCTCTGGCTTTGAGCCTGCTTCTATCACATTTCCATTTTCCAAAGATTCAGCTTTCTTCATGGGCACTTCAGAGTAACTAACTGGTGTCACATTCTGCAATCTGGAAGCAAGAAGGAACGAGTACTATAACCAAATTAAAACGTAATTCTCCATGGAAATTCAGGATGAATGTAAATGTTACGTTCAATATCAGTTAAAACTACGCAGCCAGATATGAAGATTTAATTCGCTCCGCTTACCAGCTCATAAGAATGAGGGGAGGAAATTATAAACGTAAAATCCATGTGTCCCCATGTCCATTCCAACATCAACAAAGGAAAAGGAACTTGAATATTCTATTGAGAAAAAGCAGGTTGAGCAAAGATTGAATTTTTTGGGCGAATTTTTTGAAAAAGTAAAAAATTTGTTAGACCCTTGTTTTGTTTCATTTCCCTTCACCCAAACATGTCCTGCCAAACCATAAGCACATAGAGGAGTAATGTGAATGCAGTGACCCAGAAGAGAGGTATAGTAGAAGAACCTGGAGGAGCGGCGAAGGGGTCCGGATGGCTTCACAGTAGGTGTGCGCTGAGAGGTTTTGTGGTCCGAAGGGCGGTTGATTCGGGTGCGCCTAGGAGGTACCTGGCACTTGAGCTTGAGGGAGAGATCCAGAATGCCCAACTTTTCCATTCTCTCACGGTTCTCTCTGATTCTTTGTTCTCTGGACTGCTCATACTGAGAAATTTTCTGGGTCTCGGTGGTCTGGGTTTGAACTTGATCATGGTTTCCAGGCTGAGGCGTGTTGGCAGGGGACTCCACTTTTCGGCTTCGCTTTCTCAGAGCGGGCATTGGTGACCGTCTTCTCTCCCTCTCCTCGTGACTTTGAGTCTCCAACGGTCGATTTCTGGGGTTTGAATTTGCAATGGGAGTCAGAGACTCAGGAGGAAAGGGTAAACTGAGCCGCTAGTGGTAGTCCGTAGTCTCCGAAGTTCAAACCAGAGTGGGGTGACAGTGATTTTGCCTACTCAGCTACCAATTTCTTTCAGGTCTTTTTTTAACATAATTTTTGTTTAATATATTATATTTTTAGGTAAGCATGCTTAAAATAAACTTACTTCTAAATTATATCTCTTTTTTCAGATTTTTTATTTGATAAACCTTTTTTTATTGTGTTATATTTCTTATTTATTTTACTATGTGCCATGACAAGATTAATGTAACTCACCTCTTTTTTTATTATTTATGTCAATTTATGCTATTTCAAAATAAATGTATTGTATAATTTACTTTAAAATAATTTACATTATCATGTAACGTTTATAAATAATAAAAAATATAGTTGCATGTATTATGTGAGTTATGTGCTTTTGAATATCAACATATCAAACATGTTCTTTTTGTTTTTTTTCTTTTTTTTAGGCCTTAACATATCAAACATGTTCGTATGCTATAAATAGATCTAAACTTTATAACAATAAGAATTAAAATAATAACTTGTGAAATGGTTAAGATAGGTTATCACCATCATTTCGTAAAACACCACACCGAATTAACTAGTCTTATTACTAGTCTAATCAAACATTTAATTTAACCCAACAGAACAGAAAATAAACAATAACAAACAAAATAAATATAACAGACTAAATTAAAATATTTACAAATTTTCATACCAAAAAAAAAGTTTTTACAAATTTTGACTACTCAAAAAGCCTTACGTACTCCAAAAGCCTTGATTTTCACATATAATTATCTGTCATCAATTTTAATTATACTTTTACACAAGTTTTGCTTTGCACAATTAGATACATCAAGATATAATAAAAATATATTTTTATAGCAAAAAGTATAATTTTTAGGCTATTATCAATTTTGTTATCAAATTTAATGATACTGGTATAAAAACAAAATTATTTGTACATTTGAATAAAATTAAGGGCCTCCAATACCAAAAAAACAAAATTATGGGCCTTCGTTTCAGTTCTGGGCCTTGTTCTGAACTCCGTTGAACTTCTCGGGCACAAACCGTAAACCTCTGATCCTTTCTCTTGAGGGTCAGAGCACACACGGCGCCTAAGTTTTTCTGTGGGATGTTGTCAATATGCTTTGGGCTTGTCCGCGAAGGTGTGGGCTCAGTCAGACAGCCCAATACAGCTTTGAATGGTCTAAACAACCCACCCTAAATCACATCTAATGTAGCTCTCAAATTGGGCAGAGATAAAAAAAAAAGTACCATGCTTGTTTATGTACTTGCTTGCAAAAACAAAACAAAATAAACAAAACAACAATGAAAAAAGAAAACCTTGTTTATCGACTCCAAAGAATAACATAAGAAATAAAATATTGAGCTTCTTGAACATTTTGACCAAGAAAAAGGGTAAAGAAAAGAGAAAACCATTCTTTCCCTCAGTTGTTGGATGCAGATGGACTTTGATATTACATAATCAAATGAATGGGAAATAGGCGTTGCTTTTGTTTCCTCGAAGGGCCTCGCATTTAATTATGATCACCAAACAACACCTAAGTCCTCCAGAACTTTCTTCAACAGCGGTGCCTCGTTGAGTAGGTCACCATGAATAAAACCAAGGCACCCTGTGACTTTGAATCGCAGGACTAGCTTATTGTAAAAGCAAAATCTCCAATACCACAGCACGTTGAGAGATCTGCACATATGTAGATGACCTACCACATGAAAATTTGTATTCAAGTTGTGCACTCCTTTAGAAATATTTTTCTTTTAAAAAAAGGGGTCAAACCAAACTGAACTCAACTGAAACAAGCTTACAAGTTTTTTCTTGTGAAGGAAAAAAAAACAAAAAAAAAGCTCCTTATAAGCTTCTCCGCTGGCTTCGCCTCTTGCAATGGTGCTTTAGTGCTTCTTAATTTACGAGAAGTCTCGTGGAGCAAGAAAGCCATGGCCTCGAAGTGTTGTAACACCATGGTCCTTTTGCTCTTGCTTGGGAATCTGAGCTTTTATGGAAGTGCTGCTGCTGCTCAGAAGGATGGCTTAGGAGCTTCGTTCATCTTTGGGGACTCCTTGGTGGATGCAGGAAATAACAACTATCTGTCAACTCTTTCCAAGGCAAACATCCCACCCAATGGAATTGATTTCAAGGCCTCTGGTGGAAACCCCACTGGCCGCTACACCAATGGAAGAACCATTGGTGACATTGTAGGTAATTTTTGTCTTCTTTCTCATCGTGTGTGTGTGTGTATATATATATATATATATACACACACGATGTTATTATATATATATATATATATATATATATATATATATGCACACCTATGGCTATTATTAATTGTCCTTGTCTTGTAATTCCTAGTCTGATTTCTAAACATAATAATGTTTTGTTTTTTGTTGTTTTAACCTTTTTCAGGAGAGGAATTGGGACAACCAAATTATGCTCTCCCATTTTTGGCTCCAAATGCAACTGGGAAAGCTATACTCAGTGGGGTGAATTATGCTTCAGGAGGAGGAGGGATTCTGAATGCAACTGGAAGAATATTTGTCAGTGTTCATAACTCCCCTGTTATTAATTTATTTCTTAATTAATTTTGAATCATTCAGTATAATAAGCAATGCAATATATGATTGTTTCATGTCACGTGCTTAAATTTGTTTTTCACTTTTCAGGTGAATAGGATCGGAATGGATATTCAAATAGATTACTTCAGCATAACGAGAAAACAGATTGACCAATTGCTGGGTGAATCCAAGGCGAGAGAGTACATAATGAAGAAATCCATTTTCTCCATCACCGTTGGGGCCAACGATTTTCTCAACAATTATCTCCTCCCAGTTCTCTCCATTGGAGCCAGAATTTCTCAGAGCCCAGAAGCATTCATCGACGACATGATTAATCACTTCAGGACCCAACTTACCGTATGCATCTGAACTTAAATTTAACTCTAATTAAACACCAAAAGAAAACAGAGCGAGTTTATGAAATTATGAAAACGAAGATTTGTTACTAGAAGTGTATCTTTTGTCTGAAAATGGCAGAGGCTTTACCAAATGGATGCTCGGAAGTTTGTGATCGGCAACGTTGGGCCAATAGGCTGCATACCATACCAGAAGACCATAAATCAGCTGAACGAAGATGAGTGCGTGGATTTGGCTGACAAGCTTGCACTTCAGTACAATGCCAGATTGAAGGATTTGCTTGCTGAGCTGAATGACAACCTCCCCGGCTCCACGTTCGTCCTTGCAAATGTGTATGATTTAGTGTTGGAACTCATCAAAAACTATGACAAATATGGTAAATAGTTCCTCTCTTCTTTTGATGATCCATAATAATCCTCATTTAAATCTCTGTCTAACTTAACTACTTTTGAGTCAGATTAGATTAGATCATCCAAGTTGCATTTAATTACTATGTATCTTTTCTTGAAACTTGAAAGCATAGACAACACAACCCTGTTTTTTTACTATATATTGATTTTGCAGGATTCACAACAGCAAGTAGAGCTTGCTGTGGAAATGGGGGCCAATTTGCAGGGATAATTCCATGTGGACCCACGTCTAGCATGTGCACAGATAGGTACAAGCACGTGTTCTGGGATCCTTACCACCCAAGCGAAGCTGCGAACCTAATCCTCGCCAAGCAGCTACTCGATGGAGACAAGAGATACATATCTCCTGTTAATCTTAAGCAACTTCGGGATCTATGATCTTTGACTGTATTTTCCAGTGCCTCGTGTTGTCCGCACAATTATACACAAACACACCCTTTTTTTTCCCTTTATTAATGTTTTTTTTTCTCGTAGGAGAAAAATAAAAAAGCTTAGCGTTCGGGTTAGTTTGGGATTAGAGAATTTTTAACTAGATATAAAATAATTTTATTATGTTTTATGTGAATTAAATAATTTTATTTTATCATATGACACATTAAAAATATGATAAAAATAAATCCTATAATGCTTTATAGCATGCGTATGGTTCTACTTCTAAGTTTTAGTCCCTTTTCCATTTTAACAATTGGCCTTTGAGTTGCTTTTGAGTACTTCAAAGATAACGATTAATTGATTTTCAAGTCTCTTGACAGTAAAAATTTTAGTTTTAAATTATGGTTCGTATAGTTGTAATATTATTATTATTGTAAAGATCTTTCAAATGCCATATAATTATAATTAGAATTGCATTAACTATAATTTTTAATAACTTTTACAATTATAATGTAATCACATTCACAATCACATCTGTAAGGTGTAAATTTTTTAATAGATAAACTTCGATGAAATTGTTTTTCTTCAACAACTTTTCTCGCCTTTGTATAGTTTAAAAAGTCTTAACCGACCCATGACTCATTTAGATCTATCTATCTTTTTGGGCAACATGCATGAACGAAGGCCATGAGATGATTAACGACTTAGAATGAATGGGTGGATAATATAACTATTTGAGCAAATAGGTTTACGTACGAGTCCATTGGATTCTTTTACAAAATACCTTACGGTTGGAAAAATTGTAAAATAAACTTATAATTGTCCCTACCATAAGTAAATTACCTGTTTGGTCGAACGTGGAATTTGGCCCAAATTTATCCGGAATTCATTTTTTTCTGATGAATTTTTAGACTTCCAAAAACCATGGTTGGTGAAAATATTTGGAGAAATATACATTAAAAATTCACATGTAATTTCATCCATTTTTAAACTTTTATTACAAATTAATTCCGACGTTCTTACTTCTTACCTTTATCCACCGGCAAGAAAATTTATTACTATTTTTTCTAAGTTATTGCAGAATTTTCCGTACAATCCTGACAAAGAACATTAGTCTATTTCTAAAAAAATTATGAATTTGGGCATTTTTTTTGTCAAAAATTTAACAAAATCCGACGGGAATTATACTGAAAAAATGTTAAAATGTTTATTATATTATATTTTTTTTCTAGTCGTAAGAAATTTTCACTGAAAACACATAAAAAATTAATTATTATGATTTTTCTATGAAAATATTTCACTGAAAATAAATTTTATTTTTGAAATCCATAAAAAGTTAAACTGGAAACATTCACGGGGAAAATAAGAGTATGCTTAATTTGAGGAAATATTTTCTTTTTTATTTTTATTTTCATTTTCATTTTTTGAAATTAATTTTATTTTTTATATTTAAATACATTGGATTAATATAATTTTTATTATAATTATAAAATTGACACTGCATTTTCAACTTCCTATTCCTTAGAACGACAAAAATAAATATCTGTGTTATTTCAAATTTGATCTTATTGTAAAAAATGTTTTTTCTAAAAAATATTTTTAATAACCAAATCTATTTTATGTTTTTAGTAAAAACAAAAACCAAAAACAGTCAAATCAAACACAATCTAATATTTCTTGTAAGTGTTACAGTATTCTCTTGTTTGAAAGAATGTTGTATCTCTTTTTATAAAATAAAAAGTGTATCTTTTATTGAAAAATAAAAGTAAATAACAATTAACTACAAACAACTTGAGTGTGAAGGGAGTCGATAAGAAGGCGAACTACAAAGTTGAAGAAAAATTGTATATGGCAAAAGTATGTGGCTCTTAGTTTAGAATGATAATAATTTACATAAAAATTACCTCCTCAGAAAAAGTACGCGCTACCGATAATTATTAGTTTATACATTTTTTAATCATGAATTTAATGCATATTTTGTTTTATTTTTAAAAACTCTCAAATTATAATTTGAAGAAAAGTTTCAAAAGACAATCCTTTATCCAAATCATAATTTAAAAATTTAAAAAATTATGTCAAACATGCTATTAATAAGTTATGTGTGAGTCAACCTTTCTAGTTGTTGTCCGGTGTAACTTGACTTATAAATGGTAAAAGCAAAGGTTGGTTGCATCAAACTGTAAAATGTCATAAATGATAAAACATTGGTTCTTTGTTTAGTAAGATAATTCACACAAAAGTTACTTTATCCTAAAATATGTACAAGGGTAAATACCAAAAAAAAAAACAAAATATGAACAAGGGGCGGTAGTTTTGAAAACAATATAATAATTCAACATCAAAATTTTTAAACAGAGTGAGTATAAATTAATATTAAATGAATTGATGTAACATTTTGTTTAAATATTGTCGGACAAAATTATTTTGTAAAGGATCAAAATATGAAAAACATATATTAACAGCCCGTTTGTTTAGACTTATTTTTAATGCAAACATGCGTTGGCACATTTTTTAAAGACATTTTGTAAAAGAAACTTAATACTTCTTGTTATCCAATTGGCGCTAGCATTGCAATACAAACAGGCACTAAATAATTTGATAGTTGAATTTGGAATATAAAAAGACAAATTTTCAGCAATGATTTATGGTTTAATAATATATAAAATTTTTAAATTATTTGATTTTAAATAAATTTTTTAACTGAAAAGTAAAACTTTTAAGAATTTGAGTTTTTATTAGTCAAATGAATTTTAACATTATTCTATTGATTAATTTACTGATTAAAATATTAAGATAACAATCTGAATTTATATTTTTTAAGCTGAAAAGTATAGACCAATTAAGAGAAAAATGAGGAGGGGACAGTAATCAAACTCATGGCATCAAATTCATCACGGTCAAAGTCATCACCGGTGCCATGTAAACTATCAATTCGGTGGATTTCACTTTTAATTTCAGATTTCAATATTTTTGTGGACTGAAATACACTTTAATAATTAAATTGACAATTAATTGAAAGGTACTATCAGAATGATTTTCTGTCTCTCATGCAGACGTTAAAAATTGATTTCTGAAGCATCCAAACTTCGAACAAGCATTCGTGCTAAATTAGAAAACAAAAAAGGTTTCTTCTAGAAGATGGTTGATAATAATAGTTGAGGAGAGGATAAGTACGACAAGTTACAATTCAATTGATCACGCGAGAATAGTTTATTTTTAGAAAAAATGGCTTTTTTTTTAAATTTTTTAATAAAATTTTAATTATAAATTATTTAGAGCTGCAGAAAAGGCCAAAAAGAAGAGAGAGATGAATCAAAATGTGAAGTCTGAACCCTGAACTGAGAATACGGAGAGGGAAGGCGGGGATGCATTGTCAGGGACCATGGGCGACCGAATAAGCTGTGCGAGACTCGGACTGATAAACCGATGGCGATTGTTTCTGGGGCTTCCGTGAGAGAGAGAGAGAGAGAGAGGTTTCAACTTTCAAGTTTTGGTTCTGAATTCTGATTGATAGCGACCTATGATTCTTTGCCGGAGACAGACTATGAGCCCGCGCGTGCCTCCCTATCACCACCACCGACAACCACCGCTCTGTCCCTGACAGGTGTCTCTCCCCTCCGACCCCACCGGAGCATCACCGTCTGATGCCTATCCCACGGTCACCACGCTGGTGCTTTTCCTTTTGGGGCAACCGCGCTGTTTGCTAATGGCTATAGTGAAGCGCAAAATCCGGTGGGAGATAGAGGGGGAGGTACGGAGGTGGAATCTGATGCGGACATGACGCGTCCGAAATCAGAGGGGAGACCCAATTATTGCTCCCCGCTCTGCCCGACACTATGATTCTGTCGCCACTGTCCTTACCCACTCCCTCCATCAATCTCTCTCTCTCTCTCTCTCTCTCTTCTGCCGCGTAGCCACCTTCGAATTTTGGCTGTCTCGTAACCAAAACCCTTGCCCAACAGGAACAGTCTCCTTGGCCGCACGTTTTGGAAAAATCATGGAAATCAGATCATCGGGTATAGACGTTTACACGAATGGCCCCACTCAATCTAAAACTGTTCAAATTGAGGTCCATTTTTGAGCTTATTTTCTAGTGCCACTGTGGCTTAATCAAAGTTAGGTTTGGGACTTTTCTAGAAATGAGTTGAATTATGTTTGGCTACTTAGAGGAAAAAGTTGCGAGCTAAAAGGGCTAGAATGTGATTGTTCTTATGGATTTGACATTATTATCCTAAATTCTTAATGACTACAAACGATCAAATTTCAATGCATAGATATAGCCCTTGGCCAAACACCCTACGGCTACGGCCTACGGGCTGTACGTCAAAGCCAATTGGATAAGGAAAGGACAGGAGAAGCGATATTATGCATATAATATAATAGTGGAATGTGACCAAATTATCTTATTACAGATTGAATATGTGTTTAGAAATAATTTATTTTTTAAAAAATTAATTTTTAAAAAGTTAATAAAATTTTATTTATAAATTATTTTTATTATAAAATAAATTAATTTACATTTATTTTAACCAAATTGTAACATTGTGTGAAGTATAAACATTGCAAAACTTCTTTCATTTTAATATTCAGAGCGGGTCGCTGTCAGAAACAGTAAGACATAGTTAGATTCGTCCTACTCTCATTTCATGACAAATGATAGCTGGGTTACAATTGCACATAGCAGCGAAACGATTGGACATGACAACGACACAGCAAGTGTCAAAATCATCTTAACATAATTTTGAAAGGTAAGAAAACAACACCCCGTTTCAGAAATTAACCCTAAGTTACTAGCGCAATATCCATTTTCGATCTTTACCCAAATCAGTCACATATTACCAAATCAAAATCTCACTTTCAGTCTCTCTTCTTCATCGAACAGCCACTGATTTGTAAATTGATAATTAGGGATTGCACCCGGGGCTCCCCGCTCTCTGTCCCCGACCTCCATTTCCTTGTTCCCGTCTCCGATCCCCACCACGGGGAAGGTTTCTCCCTTGTCCCCATTCCTCAAGTTCCCGTATATCTCCGTGGGGCCCCGAAATACTAAGAAAAATAAAAGCGAAAGATAGGAAGAACCCAAGAAAAAAAAATTGATGTTCTGGATTTCCTTTCTTTTTCCCTTAATTTTTTTCTGGCCAAATGAACCCAAGATATAAAAGAAAAAAGAAATAGTGAACGCTAGACAAGCGTGATGGTGGCAAGCGGCACTGGACGAACGCTGACATGCAAACGAACTAAGCGCTGGGGCTAGATGAATCATGAACAAACGAGGCGCTGGACGACATTGGCACACGACGGTGGTAGGCGGCGACGTGATGATCAGCACGAACGGACACCGTCACTGCAAGGGACTCTGCTCTAGGAAGAAGAAGGCTCTAGGGGCTGTCGGCATATGAGAATATCAGTTAGGGTTTTGGTACAGGGCAGATGGGCTTTTCATTTTTATTTTTAAATATTAAATTAATATAAATGAGGAGTGAAATGACTAAAAGGGACATAGGCTACTTTTATATGTATATCCTGAAGGATATTCATGTAATTTGCTGGGAACGGAGACCCGCGGGACGGGGAATGTAATCCCCGTTCCAATCCCTGAATTAGTTTAGGGATGATTTTCACCCCGTCTCCATCCTTGCAAGAAAAAATCTCAACATTTAGGTTTTCAAGTAGGGCAATTCCTGCAAGGATTCTCAAGAGATTTTTTGCCATCCTATTAATAATCTATTACTAGTTTTTTTAAACTCATAAAGCAAGCGTTGGCCTTATTTAAAGTATAATAATCAATTATTAAGATAGAATAATCGATTATTAGACTCTCATATTTCAAAAAATTGAATTTTAAAGTTAGTAATCAAATAGCCTCGTATCCTATTTTAAATTTTTTATATTTTATCATATTATTTTATTGATATCATATCGTACTAATATCATGTTTATTATATGTGCTTCATATGTACCATTTAATTGTATTTTGAGTCATAAATGAATTTTTAATTTTTTATTTGATTTGCTTGAACGTTTGCTTTATTTATTAAATGTAATTTTATTTTTAAAATAATTTCTGTTTGAAGTGATTATTTTTATTTTAAATTTAACACAATTTATTTTTAAAAATTAATCAATTCAGTGAAAATTATTTCACATTCAAACTAAATTTATAAAATTAAATTCATCTTAAAATTAAAGAACAATGATATATCTTATGAAAGTTGTTCATGAAATTCTTTACAAATTTACACCCTTACTTAATTTCCAATGAAAAGTCAAAACACAACAAACAAAAATTAAAATGAAAAAAAAATATTATATCATATTGTAACTGATTTAATCTTTTCGTAGTCAACTTTCACGAAAAAGTTTAGTGATAATAAGCATCTCTTTAAATTAAATTAATAGTGCTATTTCTTACGAATGATGTTTTACGAATTCTTATATGAATGCACGTGATTTGTTCAAGAAAATCATCTCCCTTCTCTTGGAACGAAAATTATGGGAGACTTGGAAATCAAACGGATAAAAATGACTCTTAAATAATTTCGTGAATACTCTTTCATAAATTTATTATTTTTAAAATTAAATTTATAAAATATAAATTTTATTTTAAAAAGATAAAATATAATTCAAACATAGTCCTAACCATAATTAGCTTGACCAGTGTCATCAATCATCATTTGGAAGAAGAACTAAATAGCTACTGGCAGCACAAACTGTTCATTTATATTGGGTAGTTTTTTATTCCATAATTACCTCAAAGGCAAGTACATGCATCTGACTGGCCTGCAAGCACTATAATATCACACGAAATTATGCTTCCTCTACTTCACTTTTATGCATCCTATCCATAATGTCCCAAAAGCCAACCTCTCAAGAAAAATAAACAAAAAAAAAGAAAAAAAAACGAAGGAAATTCTTAAGTTGATTGGGAGAAGGAAGAGAGGCTTGAGCTGTTGTTGATTATGGAAGAGCCGCAGCCCTATTAGCCGACCCAAGCAGAGCCTCTTCTGGAGCCGACTGAAATGTCGTGCTTAACAGAACGCTGTAAAGCTGATCCGCTCTGGCTCATATAAGCATCAGAAGATGTCTCTGACTTTGTTTCCAGCACAGATATTCTCTCTTTCTCACTCTCTCTGCTTTCTCGTCCTCTCTGCTGCTCTCTCTCGTTTCCCATAAAACCCCCTCTCCATTCCCCTCACCAGGCCAAAACCCAAAACAGACACACTCATTTGCTTATTAATCTGTAACAACTGAAGAAGACAAGCGTTTCTTCTACTATATCCAATCCCATATCCTGAACTGTTAATCCTCTGTAAAACCCAATTTCACTCCTGCAGCACATTTCACGACCAGATGCCGTCGTCGGATTCCGGCGATAACCGCCGACCATCCAAGCCCCAGAACCTGGGAGCTCCGCCACCAGAACAAGAGCACCTCCCGTGCCCTCGCTGCGACTCCACCAACACCAAGTTCTGTTACTACAACAACTACAACTTCTCCCAGCCCCGTCACTTCTGCAAGTCTTGCCGCCGCTACTGGACTCACGGCGGGACCCTTCGCGACATCCCGGTCGGCGGTGGCAGCCGCAAAAACGCCAAAAGATCCCGCACTGCCTCTGCAGCTTCCTCTTCCTCCTCTTCCACCGTGACTTCAGCCTCAGCTCAGGACCACCCATTGCCTGCGACCTCTGTATTGGTGCCCATCGCCGCCAACCAAGGAGCGTCCATGCAGTTCGGGGCCACGGGTGGAGTCGACGGTGATGTCAAGCCGAATGTGAACATGTGCGGTAGCTTCACTTCCTTGCTCAACAACACCCAAGGATCTGGCTTTCTGGCTCTGGGCGGGTTCGGGCTCGGACTCGGGCATGGCTTCGAAGATATGGGGTTTGGTATCGGGAGAGCGGGTTGGCCTTTCCCGGGAATGGTGGACGTCGCTAATATTGGCGGCGGGGTTGCGGCTCCCGGTGTCGGCAATTCATGGCAGTTAGAAAGCGGCGAAGGTGGGTTTGTGGGCGGAGACTGCTTCTCTTGGCCGGGACTGGCGATTTCAACACCTGGAAATGGTCTGAAATGAACTGTTTGTCCTCTCTTTTTTGTTTTTTCTCTCCTTTTTGTTTTGGTTCCCTTCATGAAGGGAGGGTGCTATATGATGGTTTAAGTTTAGGGTTTACTGCGTGTTTAAGGCCTAATTAAGGGAATCAGGGTATATCATCATCTGTGAAAATAGAAGGAAATCTATGACTTTTTGTGTTTTTTTTTTTCCTTTCTTTTTTGAACTCTCTTGTTCTGTGTGTGTTGGCGTTCCTATCGTTTAGTGACTAAGCTGTGTGATTCTATTAATTAGTGGCTGACATACCTTTGTGTTTTAATCTGTTAATTTAAACAGGCATAAAATCTTGATTAGGTCACCAAAGTTAATGCAGCCATGGCTAGAGCCTAGAAGCATAACAGAACAAATAGAAAAGAAGAGAAAAAAGGCAGCACTTTCTGACGCTAATGTTTATTCTTTGTTGTTGAAGAGACTTGTTACTTTAAATACTGCAGCAACAATCAGAATTAGAGGAAGAATATAATATTTTAATTCAGAAGGCTTTTTATAAAGTTGATCAGTGTTGTCATCTGGCGTTCCAAGAAATCAGAATTCTTCTTGTGGCGCTTTTTTCGTACTTATTCTTCCAGAGTGCTCTCTTCAGCCACATGTTAATGGAATGGAAATCTGTTAATATGAACCCGCAACCTGATCCTTCCTGCCAAACAGTAGGAAAAAACGTAACGATGCGGGCTAGTCCCATCCTGTTTCACTGGGAAATATTATTCTCTTGGAATGCGTTTTGGTTTGCTTTTTTGTTTTGGTATTTTTATAATGAAAGAAGAGGTTCCAACTTTCGACTCTTACTTTTTCTCAATTATTTATATTTCTTATCACTTAATCTTTCATCACTTTTCTTTAAAAAAAAAAAATTCTCTTCACTTGTTTTGGCTTTGGCCTTCGCAACTCCATTCTTCACATATTTTAATGTTTTTCAGTAAAAATATTCTCGATTCTACATAAAAGGTGTTTGCAATGCCATGTAATTTTCCCCCAATACAAAATACTATAAATTGTAAGTTTATGACTTACGAGGATTTATTAATATTTTATTTTTTATGAATTAGAGTAATTTAACGTAGTAAGAAAAAATAAATAAAATATTTGATAAAATTTAATTAAAATTAAAAATAATTATTAGATAGAATAAAACAATAATAATAATTACTTATTTATTCAAAAATTAAACATGTTAAATTATTAAAATTTTGATTATATAATATTTTTTATATAAAAATATATTACTCTTGCGATGTACATAGGAAAAATTTTTAGGGTACGATGTACCGAGGAAAAATACTTGGATACCCTAAGCATAATAATCTTAATTATTTAGATCTTATTTAAGTTTTATTGTATAATATTATAAATTTAATTTGATTGTACACATTTATATTATATGTCATGCGCTATATTTTTTAGTGATTCAATATATTAGTTTGAAAACTACGTAAGAATTTCTATATATAATGACGTGGATGTGACTGAAAGATGCTTGGCACTCACATTTGAAGCCTAAGTTCTTTTAACTCTCATTTCAATTTATTTTCTCCTTAAAATTTCTTAATGCTATTATTACTTCTACTATGCATTATGTTTATACTGAATAGTTCAAAATCTGTAAAAAAATTTTAGGTAAACATTATTGATCACATCATTATTAAGTAATACATTTAGGCACGTGTTAATTTCGAATTACACAGTTTGTATGACTTAACAAATGCTAAAAAAATGTTTAGGTAGAAACTGCTTATCTCAACATGTTATAAATATACATATTAAACTAAGTTATATAAGTTTTGTGATTTTAATGATAATTTGAAATACAATGTCTATCTAAAGATTTCCCTAGTATTTGTTAATTTTATCTGATTGTGTTTTGTGTATCAAAATGACTTATAATAGATTAATTGATATAGTGAAGAGTTACATGATCATACCTGGGGTTAGGCAACAATTTATAGGTTAGATAGATGTCCCTTATTTATATCTGATAACCACATCTTGTAACGAGATATTTTAGTAAAATTATGATTAATATTTAATGATAATAATCTTTAATAAGAACTAAATCTTGATAAAGATTAAGGTTGATAGAGACATTTTAAATGCTAGACGCATAATTGGGTTGTTCTATTCAACATAAAATATGTGTACAATACACCTTCCTTGCAATAAATCAGTTGTTGGTAGGCCATCCAATGCCTCAAATTTCAAACTTACACCGGTGAAGTTCTTTTCTCTGCCAATATTCTTCTTCTGTTTTTCACCTATTTTTCTCAGAGATGGAGTGTGATTTCTACGTCTCGTACATGAGAAATATTCTACTCGTGGGGCTCAGTGCCTGAGCATGTCAAATAATTGTCTTCAGATCTTTTAGGGGGCTTTGCAATCTCGTAACTCTTTCACATTACAGACCAGAGCCCTTGCTGTCTCTCTCCATTGTTATCATTCCTGCCAAATATTATCATGGTACCAGCTCTTTGTCTAATGTCAACTCTGCAGATGAACTATTTTGGACGGGTCGTTGAATTGAAACATGCATTTATATGTTTTATAAGATGACTATAATTATAAAGAGTGATTAGACAAATAAAAAATATTAATAATTATTCATTTTAAAGAGTTCAAATTTGATACTTTGTGAGTATAATTTTTTTTTATTGCGATGAAATTGTAGGTTGTTACATTATTAAAAAATTTGATATTAAAATCAAATTCTTTTAATGATATAATAATATATAATTGAATGATAGTATAAAATTTTTTATATTTAATTAAAATTAAAATCTTATAAATAAGTTACCATATAAGTTATTTGAAGCTCCAAATATTTTGCTAGGGTCCAATAGGATCAAAGTGATGTCAATAATTAAGATTGTAGGGATTTTATTTTGATATTATCAAATAATAAGAAACTGCAGAAGGAAGATTTTCAATGATGATAGAGTTTGTTAGACATAGAAGTAGATGATCGGGGAGGTGCTACATTTATGTAGTAACTACTAAGTACCAACTACATAGTAACAACTACATAAGTATAAAGCCCTTGTGGCAAAAAACCTAATATGCCAATAAATAATAATCTAACCAAGTTAACGTGCCAACACTGCTATGAAAGTCTGATATCCATTATACAAAAAAAAAGAAGAGTATAATATCATTTTAATTTTATATAAATTTATTTGATATTAATTTAATTTTTTAAAAATATTTATATCAACTTAATTTTAAAAAAATATATGATATTAAATTATTTTTAAAAAAATTTAAATAATGTTAAAATCATTTTACAAAATAATTTTTTGAACAATAATTTTAATGTTCTTTTAAAATTTTAAATAATTAAATTAATATTACATATTTTCAAACGATTAAATTAACGTTAAGTAAATTTTTTAAGACTAGTAAAATGATAATTTAGGGAAAAAAAAAAAACGTCCACACTCCATTGGCTAGAGGCTTTAAGCCCGTGGCCTGGACCTTCGGATATGAGAAATGAGACAGATTCTGAAGGCGTCAATATGAAATTCAAATTACTTTGAACGAAAATGTCATAAGGATTAGTATTGACTGAATTTCCCGTCTCTGCGCCTAGGGTTTAACAAGGGGTTTTGTTTGTTTTTGTTTTCAAATCTTCAAGAAGGAAATCCCATTAAAAGGAAAAAAAAAGAAGGAAAAAAGGCAATGTCGCTCTCATTTGTTTCGACGCCACAGCAATAGCAGCTATTTCAACCGCAACGGCAACATCAGCAACAACAACAATTTCAAGCACAACAAGTCAACAGCAGCGGTTGTTTCTGTTCACTAATGTTAGAATTCCCGCGAGTTATGGTTGCAAGTGGGTGGATCTCCATCCCGATTCCCAGAAGATTCTCCTTCAGGTCGAGTATGTTCATACTTTCTAATTTTCAAGCAATTTTAAAAAAATTCTTATTTTATTTTCCCATGATTTTGTGGACAAGAAGCGAGTGTAGTTGAAGCTTGAAACATGCCTTCAGTTCCAGAAATTAAAGAATTTGCAAATTTGGATTTTTTTATTTTTATTTTCTGCACTATAAAATTGTATCCATGTAGCTGCATATACTTGAACCTTAGAACATTACCTTCAGTTTTAATAACTATTTATGCAATGCTGATTTGGAGAAAAAAAAAAAACCATAGGCATTCAGTTGTGTGTCTTTATAAAATATGGATGTCTTATCTGTGAATTCCCAGTTTTTGCAGCCTGGGCTTTAGACAAAATTACATCTCTTGCATATTTTCTGGGTTAAGACTTAAGATGTGGTTCTTGTAACTTGTTCGAGTTTTGGGTTGCTTAGCTGTTATCTGTTACTTAGGGAGCGGATATTGGAGTGTAGGAATGAAAGCCAGAGGCTAGATCAGTGTAGTCGTCTTTATGATTCTTCAGTTTTGAATGATAGGTTTGAGCTTGATGCAGACCATATTGTTCAGGAGCTTTCCTTATGCTTTTTTCACTGTTGTTGCCTTTCTCATCCTTGTTTATTTATGTAATCCGTTCTTGTTATAAATTAGAAATATACTTTTTGTGCTGTAAGTTTGTTTTTTTTGTTTGGTATTGGAACTTTTGGTAACAACTAACAAGGCAGTCTCCTCCTACAAAGAGGAAAGAAAAGAAAAAGTATGGATAACGTTTTCTAGTTAAAACGTATTTAATTTCATGTATCTGGAGCCTCAATGCTGATAATTTATGTGTCTGATTTTGTTGTACTATATGAGCTGATAAAAGGGTTTGGCTGACAATTGACTGAGTCTCAGATGTTACTAGAGTTTAGCATGCGGCAGAACATGGGTTGCTTTATAGTTTGCAAGTTATAGAGCAGTACCTAATGCTGGTCATTTTTCTTATTGCCTGTCAACAACAGAACAAATGATACTATCCTTAGCTGACCTCTATATGAAAGTTTAAATTTCTGTTATTTGTTTTTTAAAATGTAAAGTGGGAAAGAAATTAGCAAAATTAGTTGACACTTGACTTATGTGGTTTGCTCTATTACTCTATAAAAGATGCTCATCAAATTAAATTAGTTCATTTAAGCAGGTCACATGACCTCAAACTTTGAGCTTTTGATGTATTTTGTTCGTCAACTGAAGGAAGTGTATGGTTTTTAGTCTTCATAAATGGGTTATCTAAGACTCAGTAGATAATCTAACTCTTATTTAAGTTTTTGAGAAACCTACAAGCCTATTTATGAGAAAGTTAAGGCATTCAGGTTTTTAATTATGTGGTAACTTCTAGATCCACTGTTCCATTACTGTCTACTTTTCATGTATTGGTAAACTGTTTTTTTCAATGAAATATCAGCAGTCTTTCTAATTGTTGTGCTTAATGCGATGCATTCATAAAATGATAGCTAGTTTCTTCTATTGTTTGACAGGAACTTAGTGGAATTAGCACTGCTATGGAACGACAGAAAACTTTGCTGCAGGAACTGATGTCTGTTATTAAGGATATGTTACGCAGCACAGAGGTTGCTGTTCGTTCTTCTATGATGCTACGTCCAAGGTTCCTTCATTCGAGTGGGGGTGCTTCAAGTGTCACGCCCCATCACAGATTCCTGGAGTCCTAGTTCGACTAGCCAACCAACAGCTACATCTATAATGCCTGTCTTTGATTTCTACAGCGGTCTTCCAAATAAACCTTCACCCATTTTAGAGCTAACAGTTTTAAGATTTGAGAAGTATCTTGGTGAATGCCATTAGTGGATTGAAGAGTTGGAGCAGCTTCTTCTCTTAGATTCTGAGAGAAACACTTCCAGTAATGGATCTTCGTTATTGCAATCTCTTCCCAAAGTCATTACAAATGTGCATGACTTTTTTGGTCATGTGGCTGCAAGGTAAATAAAACAAATATAGCATTTTTAATTGATCTTGCACCATGCAGCTATGAGTATATGCACTTCATAATGAATCTTATAAATTAAACTTTATCTGTTCTTAGGTATTGTTCAAAATTTGACATGGAAATATTGTGATCATAGTTCATAGAGTTCTAACTCTTCTATCACTTCGAACAGGTTTTCTTCCTTTGTCTGTTTCTTTTGGTTTTCCCCTTTTCGTTTGTTTGTATCATATTCTAATTTAATCTACTATGTTTGCTGACAGTTGGTTTTGAACTATGAGCTCTTTTTGTTTAAATTCAATCTGTTCCATAGTTCATTTACCTCTCCCCTATTGATGTGTCTATGCTTCATTGATACTTTGAATTTGGAGTCATTGTCTATAGTCTTCATATGGCAATGCTATACTCAATGTCATACTGTATTCCTACTTATTGTAATGAACCAGGGATAATTCTTGGTGTATTAGAGATGATACATGTGTGGTTCCCCCTTTGCTCAAAATAAGCTCTCATGTGGATGTAAAAGTGTGCTCTATGATTTGTTCCAATTCCCTTTTTCAGCAATAATAGGTCTTCAATTGCTTTGTATTATGTATGGTTGTTCACTTATTCTACAATTAAGTGAAGACATGATGTGTTTAACGTATAGCAGTAATTTGGATCTTATTACTAAAGTTTACAGGTAGTCATAGAATTTGATAGAACTTACCTTCCTATGGAATGCCTTTGGCATTGACATATTTTGAAAAATATAGAGTAGACCAAATGTGCAGTTCCAAGGCTAACGTTTTTGGCATACATATCAACCAGATTCCATGAATAGACTTTTCAACATCATAACCCAATTTATCAGCGTAACAATGAATTATTTCACTTTGTTTTAAAACTGCAGGGTCAGCACATGCACTCAACTTGGCGTGAACATTGTTATCTTATCTATCTCATTGCCATATGACACATTCAACAAAGCATCTAATTGCACTCTTGGCATCAGTCATTTTATAATAAACCAAGTGATCATAGAACAACAACTTTCTGAAACACTAGAGGTTTTCCATAATTGGAAGATGGGAATGCAACAGTTGCAGATGATATGATACAAACTTTAATACTATATTTGGATGGGGGATTAGGGAGGGAAAATGAAAGAAGGGAGAGATTTATCATAAGTCTCTCATTTATTTGAAAATTTTAAAAAGAAAATGGATGAAAATAAGGATTTTTAAGTTATATTTAAAAAATTTTTATTAATAATTTTTGTGAATATTTTAAAATTTTTTTAATTTAAAATTTTTTTAATTTAAAATTTTTTAAAGAATTTAAAATATTCAAATGAAAAAAAAATAATTTATTAATTTCTTTCATTTTTAAAAATTTTTTTTTTTTACATTCTCTCCAAAATCTCAAATATAACCTAAGAGAATTATACATCAAAAGTTAATTCTGGGCCGTATAAACTCTACACCATCATAATATTACTCTTTTGACAAGAGACTCAAAAAAGTATATTCATGTGCCTTGGGAAAGCACGATTGCGGCAACTGGACAAAAAATTCAAGGCCTTCTTTCCGTTTGCGTTCTCAGAATATCCACCAATTATTGAATTTGATGAAACCATGTCTGGTTGTTCGTTCTATCATGAATGGAGAAGTTTAGAGGGGAAGAAAAAGAAAGGATAAATTTTTTATTTTAATTAAAAATTATTTGATAGATTAAAAACATAAATAAAATGTGAGATTATTATGTTATTTTCATATTCTCTCTTTATTTTAATAAATATTTTATAATTATCTTAATTTAAAAATAAAATATTAACTATCTTTTTCTTTTCTCCCCAAATTCGGCAAAAAAATCCTGTCATTTGAACAATAGCAGTGTCCAGACTCTAAACGCTATTTGGAGTATTTGTCTCTCCAAAACGACAGTGTTCAGTGTTTCTGACGCACGGGCCTTAGACTTCCTTGTCGTTATTTGTATGCAGTTTTGCACTGTAAATGCAATTCTGAGCCTGGAATGTCTCCGGCCGGTGAACTCTCATGGCTCTGCCGTCTGATCAACGAGTCTCTTCGCCCTTACACAGTCCGTTTCACTATTCTCAGCTCCAAGATTATTCTTTCTTATTCAATTCTCAATTGATTAGGTAAACCAAACCTGCTTTTGATGTGGCTCAGGAACTTGATGTGGTAGTTTCGATGTGCAAAGAGAAGGAGAAGGAAATTCTAGTCGCTTCTTCTCAGGTTTACGTGTTTCTTATCTTCAAATATTGTTACGACGACGAATGTTCTGGATTTGACATATATTTTTGCGATTTTCATTTTTAGGTCGTGCGGAAAATCCAGCTGCGGATTCGAGGATTTGATTCTCGTGCGGAGGACGCAGTGGTGATACCTGCTCCGAACAAAGGGGGCTTATGTGGGTCGAACCAGCATTCTTCCGCCCATCAATGTTTGCCGGAAGTAGTAGCGAGAATGGTGAGTGTCACGACCAGATGCTCATTGACGTGCATTCTGTGTAAAATTCTTGCTCCTGATATTATAATTTTAGAAATTGAACTGTGTAGTTGCTGGTGAGTTTACCTTTTATTTTTTAATTTTCTGCTTCCATCTGGGTTTCTGCTCTGATTCCATGTTGCTTTTCGTGACAGATGATTTTGCTAACTGTCAGGAGTCAATTTGTTCAACATCTGGCTGTCAATTCTGTTGTCTTAACTTCACAGTTTGTGTCCACAACGGTATGCAACAGTAGCTTCCTTGATAAGTTTCGGTTATATACTTATATGTGACTCCCTGTTTCGGTTATCCTAGCCACTAATAATTTGCAGGGTAACAATTGGGATGGATTTATTCATTTATTGTGCCGTTTCTTGGAAATGGCAATTGCCAGAGTGCTCTCATATTCATCCGCACCTGCTTTTGGAGCTGAAAATGGTAGCTTTGATTCATCAGACATTGATTTTCTGATGCAATGTGGACTGAAAAATTGTGATTGGTCCACTGTGGCTGGCATCACCCAAGTGTTGCGTGATATATGCAAATATTTGAAGGAAGACTGTGATGATCAACTTGTCAAAGTGTACTATGACTCTGTCAGTTCTTGTCTTTTAAAATTGCCTTGGGATTTATTGGATGAGTATCACATTTGTGACAATAGTGGCACTAAGAAGAGTTCTTCCATTAATCAATTGCACCTCAATAATTTCAGTGCTATGGAGCCTGGAATCAAGTTTCTTGGAACTTTTCTTCAGTTACTCTGCTCTTTGGTTGACCAGAATGATTTTGTGGAAACTGTTTGTGATTCTGCCAGTAAACATCCACTTCTTGTCACAGTAATTAATCTTATACCCAGACTTGTAAAGTGGTGTTTCAGCAAGCAAGGAGATAGTGCTGAGACATGCATCATTCATTACTTTAAACACAAGTTGCTGGTAAGGTTCATCCACTTGTTCAATGAACTTGAGAATTGAAAGAAATTCATATTTTGCCTACGTATGATAAGATGCAGATATTGATCATTGTCACCACTTTATAGTTTATAGCAAAGTAGGTTATGATTATAATGGAAAGTGCTTTTTGTGGTATGCAGAGAACATGAAGTAAAATTTTAGAGCTAACAGAGCTTGACAAAAATATTCCATTTCATTCTCAAATGCAATTTTTTAACTGGATGCTGAAACCACTAAATGCTAATCTCCCTCTTTATATGTCCCAAATCCAGTTGAGTCAATACATTTGACTGAATGTTCATTTACATTTACAAAACTAGATAAATGTTTTACTTGGCCTTTGCTTGTGTTAGAATATTAGGGTATTCTATGTTAAATAGTATTATTGAGTAGTTTTATATTGTTAGTATGTTGTGAGTGTTACTGGGCTGGACTTGTATTAGTTGTACTACACTTGTACTTGACCTATATTGTTAGTACTAGCAAATTGCAAGGCACTAATGTGCGTCTCAATTTTCATTTTTTTTTCTGATAGTTTAAATGATTTATTACATAATAATTTTATATTTTAATTTATTTTTATATAGATATATTTAAATTTTAAAAATAATTATAAAATAACTAAATTTTTCATTAAAAGATAATTAAAAACTGTTTTCAAAATGCTTTGAAATTGTTTAACGTGGTTTTTTTTTTATTGGGAATCAGTTCAAGGTAGTTTCAAGTAATGGCATTTTTGGAATAATAAAAATTGGAGACCAAACTCTCCAATCCCCATTATATAATAGTATAGATAAATAGGAGTATAAGGTCAGTGTTATGAATCACAATTATTCAGAGTGTCATTAGTGAAATATATTCTCTCTTTTTCCTTTTCCATTTAATTTCCAAAATTTCAACAGCATGTATAGTCCCCAGCTATATACACTTTACATAATGCATAGTTGCAAGTTTTCCCAAGATATAGAAAACATGTTGCACCAATTAAAGTCTCAGCGTGCAATTAGAAGAAAGGTTGTAAAAACTTAATTGTTGTTACTGTTGCATTTTGTTGAAATTGTGTCCGCAATAGAGAATAAGGATGAAGAGAGATAGACATGGAATCTAAGGTGGTTCAACCTACAACAAACTGTAGGCCTATGTTCATGGGCAAAACAAAGAGAACACTATGATCAATAAAGATTATAAGGAGTAGCCAATAGCCACTCAACGCTCAAACCCTAATCCCAATACACCCAAACACTCTCTGTGAGAGATATTTACTACACTATGCAATCTAACTACAAATTTTACAATATATATAGGTCCGTATCGCTTCCACCACATAATCTTCTTAAAATTCCTTGTCGGGTCATGCTGTCGGCTTTTCAGGTTGGATCACATGTAGGGTCAAGGTCAAGCTTTATAATAAATTTGTATGACTGATGTGTCATATATTTGCCAAAATCAGTGTCTAATGACTTGTTTTGGTAGCTGGCATTTATGGAGGGTTTTCTGGCTTCCAGTTTTACATGCATTGCTCAAGTTGATAATTTTTACTATAGCTTGGGATCTTTAAGAAGTATATTTTCAACCTTTATATTAGTGCTTCCAATCTTTCATAGCAAAAATTGTAAAGCACTCGTTTTGTCATTTCTTTGCCAGGGAGACAATAATCTTATTAGTATAAATTGCCCTTTAAAGTTGCTTTACTTTTATATGAGTTTATTAATCCTTGGAAAATTTGAATGAGAAAATGAAGACAAATAACTTTGAAATTTACAACTTTGTTAAAAGATTTGTTTCTGTATTTTAATGCTTAGAATGGAAGCAAGTTTACAAGTACAAGGACAACTTCTGGGGGGAAAGACCTTGTTTTCATGCTATGTCACAGTTTCTATTATATCTGTAGAGAGAAACCCTGGATTTATGTGAATGTGTAAGTAAATATCATTGTACACCTTGAATAATGCGATTCTGTTTGTTGTTATATAAATATGAGTGACCCCTGTATGAAGCGGACTCTATGAACCAATTATCATGTGCTCTGCAGATTCTGATGATCAGACTTGGCTCACTCACATGTCTAGACTGTTCTACGCATCTTTCTTGGTTGGAACTCCTTCATAACTACTTTCAAGAGCTTTTGTGGCAACCCTTAACTCAATTTCAGTTTGATCAAGATGATTGTCTGGAAGGCTCTCCATTTTTACTGAGTCTATCTGATGGAGAACCATGTGGGATGCATTCCAGCCACCTACAAAGACAGGCTGTTTTCCTCTTCCTGGATTGTTCTTTCAGTTTAATCTGTCACAGAGGAGAAAATGCAGACTGCTGTAATTGTTCAACTTTATGTTCATGTTTTACCAACAACCCAGATTTAGAGTTTGATCACTGCTGTAGAAGAAAGGGATCACTAGAGCTTTATAAGTGGATCCAAGGACAATTTCCAACTGAGATCACTATCAACCATGAAAAGTACTTGGAGATATGTAGGAACTTCATGTCATCTTTCCTCCAGCTATATCTTTATGAGGTTTGTCTACTTTCCCCTTTGATGCCGCTTGTGCACTACGTTTTATGAGTATTAAGCTTGTTTGACGCAGCCATTGTCTTCAAAACATTATTCAATTCTGGACATTTTTGGTTTATGAAACTTTGGGGGTCCATATGGAGTGTTCGATGAAAATAATGATCATATAATGTTGAGGGTTAAGTTAACTATCATCATGGATTTGATTAGGTTTCTCGGATAAGTTAAGCTAGATGATCACGGAACTATGAAGCATGGACACTTTAAAAAAGGAGCTGCATTCATCTCAGAACACTTCAAATTCTAATGTGACACTTTGAATTTGGTTTGTTGCTGTATCCATGCTTCTTAGATTGGTTATATATTTTCAAAACAGAGGCATATATGATATGAGGGTTTGGTGTCTTGCTTATTTTCCTTTAGCATAACAGTTTTGACACTATTGTATACTTCCATTGATGTTATTTATCAATTGAATGGCAGGATGATCTATTGTTCGAAGTGCTTTTAAAATTGCTTAGCACAACATCTTGTCTCCAGCAACAGTAAGCAATTGTATTTAACCTTTTCCTTTTGTTGTTAACCACTGAATAAAGGGATCCTCTGTGATGAGTTTTGGATTATGTAGGTTTGACGAAAAGGAAGCTGCATATCAGGATGTAAAGAAAGATTTTCCTTTTCATCCGTCAGACATTTTTAATCCCGTTCACCTTTTCCATCTATTTCTTTCGGAGGCAAGTTTTTGTACTACCTCAGCACATGCAGATAGGCCACCCCAATGCTGTCCACTTTATTAATTAGCTGGAGATTTCTATGGTAACCAATTTATAATATGGGTACCGGTACCTCTATGACATGTCATAATGTTATTGGTCTGTTTTTTATTTAATTTTTTAATAATAATAAAAAAATAAATCTTTTATCAGTATTTATAATATTATATGCAAAACTTCTTGTATTTGAAAAAAAAAGTAAGTAATCATCTCTTTGAACAAAAATCGGTATCCCGAAAAACTTAAAAAACAATCCAAAAACCAAAAATCCATTAAGAAGATGTAAATGGAGAAGAACACAATATTATTTCACTCCATCTAAAACCAAATTACATCAATTTGAGCTTGACAGAGTTTTTGGGTGCATAAATTCACAATTTCTCTCTCTAACATTCGGCAACTTTATCTAACATTCTCTCTCTAACTTTCCGTAATTTTTTTTTTTATAAAAAAGCTTTTTGAAATTTAAAATTTTATTGTAAAATGTTTAATAAAATATTTTTCTTTTTAGCAATGACTGATGGATTTGAGATTTGAATTGTTTTATAAATAGAATAAACTTGAAATATGAAATAAAAAATACTAATAAATAAATATTATTTGCTAGATAGATAGGTAAATCAACAATGATTTAAAAAAAATTATTAACCTACTTGTCATATTTTGACACATAGAAAGGGTCAAGGTACCCTTATAAAGATAAAGTGATCAGTTAATGTATAAAAAAGAATAAATCAACCAATAATATAATGACATTTAAGAAGGGTACCAGTACCCTTATAAAAAGAAAGGGTACCGGAGTAACCCCTAATTAGCTTAATTTAAAAACAAATACAACAATCTTACTTATTATCTCGTGCATTACTTGCTGATCTGCAGATACATTATGACCATCAAGTGCTTCTTGATTACCTCATTTCGAAAGATACGGGAATAAGCTGTGCTAAATATCTTCTAAGGTATCTATACTAATTTCTTTTTATCACAAAATTTTCCTTTTCTGATTATCAAAAACAGGGACAGCTATATTCATATCTGGTTGTAGTGACTAGTTTCAGCTAGATTTGTTGGGCATGTCTTATATTTATTTGTGATGTTTTTGAGGTTATGATTTGTCCTCTTCTCTTACATTCTATGATTCACGTAAAAGAAAACGCTGGTCAGGCTTGCATTTTATAAACCCTTATTGCAACCCTCAACCTTGAAGGAAGAAGCCAATGTCATGGTCTAATGAATGTTATTTCCTTTTCCTTTATTCAGTGGTGGAGGGTAAGTTCAGGGTTCAAAATCCTTGGGTGCATGGTAAGTTTAATTCAAGGGTGAAAAAGAATTAAATGAACAAGAAAGAGAATTACTAATAAATTATGAATCTTGTTCGTGTCACTTAACCTTGGCATCTTGCTTTGTAGCTTATTCCTACTTGAAAGTTGGCTTTTACTTTTCTTTTGCATGTTCCTTGGTAGATGCTTGCGTTTGATATGCAGCTCATGGCAGTTATTTGTGGAATTTCCATTATTTGGAGAATCGCTAAATCAAACACCTTGCAAGAAAAGAAAAGTTTTAAGGGATGGACTAGAGTTTCTGGCAGATGGAATACCTTCTTCAGTGGACAACAAAGGATGTATCACGTTGCACATCAAGGATTATAAGGAAGACAGTGAATATGCCTTTAAGCACAACAATATTAGGCCATTCAAGAAAGTCGCAGAATGTTTACTATCATTGAAAAACTCTGTTGAAAATCTTCATCAAAAGAACTTGTTTCCATATAATCCTGCAGTGCTTCTGAAACGGTATGTTTCTTAATAATGAATTTATTTCAAGAGTTAAGGCTTTGAGAATAATGATTCTGTACACCCAAAAACAAAGCTATATAAATTATGAGTTTAATTTTCTTGTAGTTTGAGAAGATTTCAAGAGTTTTGCTATGAGGAAAAGGAATTCCATGGACAGAAAACAGAGTAATTACCCAAACTGCATGAATGTTGTCAGACCCTGGAAGCTTGGCTATCTTGCACTTATTAATGGTGATAGAACTACATATTTGGGTGAGTAGGATGCTCATGGCAGGAAACTAGGCCTTTTCTTCTTCTCCAGTGTTTGTAAAATATTATCCCAGAAATTCTTTTCTTTGTCATGCATCAATGTCAGTTGCTGATTGAATGGAATACTTGCTGAAAACAGGGAGTGTTAGCACGAATGGACAGAAGGGGGAGGCATTTTGTGCTGGTTCACGTAGCTTACTGTTGGTATAAGATGGCTACTCCACCGGTATAGGTTGGTCTTAGAGCCACAGCTTAAGACATGTGCATATTCTTGGTTCACTCCCAATCTCGTGTCCTCTGTGAATTAATGGATCTCTGCCATGCCAACTAAGGAGTCTGGTCATAGCATGAATGTAGGGTGCATGTCATCTCAAATAGAGGTGTATTTCATTGCTGTCATGCCTGGTTACTGCCACTGTCTTCAATTTGAAAAGGTACCAATCTCTCTTTCTCTTTTAGCCAGTGGCATGATCTTCCCCTTGCGATACCTTCTGTAATCTATCCTCCTTGTAATCGAAAAATTTATAATAATGTAGTATGTGTTTTATTGCTTAGGCCTTTCGCTTTGTAGTACTTGGGTTTTGCATTCTTGCTCTTCCAAATAAGCATATCATGCAGCGCAAATGGAAAACTTCTTTGTCTTTGGTTGTATAAATCTCTTTAGTGAAGGGAGGTTCTCTCCATTTTAAAATCAAAATAAATCATTAACCTTAGCAAGGATTTACAATGGGATTACAGGTTAACTACCAACGGGCAATCCTTGGATTCGAACCCAAGTCATGTATTTGTTGAGCGTAAAGTCGATCACACGAGCTAACTCCGGTTGACTGTATAATCCACACACACACACACACACACACACATATATATATATATATTAATTCCTCTTAAACTTTTAAAGAATTATACGTACGTTATGTGTCATATCGTGATCCTTGACCTGTATCTGTACAACATGGTAGCAAACGCTTCCGGTTTTGGTCTATAAGTTTCTTTTGCCTCTATTTGCGGTTTTGTATATTAATCTCATTTATATGGTTTTACATTTCATAAAGGAAACAAAAAACTGGTTAATTATTATGAGAATGGTGGGGATCAATGAAGTTCCACCTCATTGCAGGAAAACTGAGCTATTATTTTTTTTGGGTACAAAACCTGAGCTATTATTATTATCATGTGTAATGTGTTTTCCTCAAGGTAGCTTTGCTCCATTCCATTTCTTCCTTTTCTAATTTATTCCTACTTGTTCTATTACAAGCTCGATGGCAAGGCATTTTATTATGATATAGTGACTCTGACACTTTTTTTTTGTCTTTCTAGAATTAGCTTCTTAAATGATTATATTTAAAAAATATTAATTTATAAAATATGATTGTTGTGTTATGGAAATAATTATTTTATTATAAAATTATCAGTAAAGTATTCAAATATTATTATTTTGAATTGATATTAAATTAATGAACATAATTTAAGAATAATAATAAGTGTGCAACTCACATGATGACACTTGATTCAAATGACTTTTTTTTAGGTAAACTGCAGTGCAAAAGTCTAACTAACAAGTTACAAGACGATTAAAAGCAACATTATTACAATCTGGAGTAAAATCATGGCCCTTCTTACCCTCCCTGAAAATATAATATTAAAGGATCCAAATATTGAATTTTATGACAATGAACTAATATTTTTATATAATCACACGGTAGTTCATTATAAAATTATTTATTTAGATACTTTAGGATATACTTATACAATTCATTAACTACTAAGTATTAACTAATACGAACAAAACTAAGTACTAACTAATTAAAAGTACGATTCTTAATAATATTTATCCCTTTGAATTTGACCTTGTCCTCAAAGTTGATGATTTTGAAATGCACTTTGGACTCAAAAGCTAAAACTGTTAACGATGATGAAATAAAGGAGTATCACACCAGCTCTATTCACGTGAATCATCTCTACTAACATTTCCATCATTCCTTCCAAGGCTTTTTTTTTTCAGCCAAGTTTGAGTTATATATACATATATATATATATATATATATATATATATATATATATATATTGTTTAATTTTACTTAAATGATTTACATACACATTTGGATTCTGGATCTATATACTTATGCAATGACTTCTTTCAAGTTATTTTAATGACTTAAAAGTTCTTTTTTTTTTTATCAAATTCGATTTACTAATAATTTTATGTGGTTGCAAAGAAATTAAAGAAAATATAAATATGTTAGGACACCTTCAGTATTAATATAGTTTTTTTAAAAAAATTTATTTCATTTTCTAATTATTTTATATTTATTTGTCTTCTAATTATTTTCTTTAAAAATTATTAAAAATGTGTTCAGTTAATGAGCAAGCTTCGAAAATGCCCGATCTTGGCCCTGACCAATCCTAACCTGAGCATTGCTGGGTTTGCCTAGACATAGGATCTACCTTGAGTTGGGATTGGCCCCAACAATTTAGCCCAATCAAAATTTTAGGGACCGGATCAAATCAAAACACGGTCCATTGTTCCCTTACTCGATAGCATCCTTATTGCCATATCAAATTCCAATTGTTGATGGAACCATGTAGTTCCCATTTGATATGCCTTTGCCCACGGGAAATTGAGGATAAAAATGCTTCCAACCTAGTCGCTTTCCCTAAGCCAGAGAGAAATGCTTGGCCAGCCAGCACCTGTTTGCCATCAAAAGTAATAGCAATGGATAATTGGCGACCTTAACTTAGACTCTACCACACCGTGCAATGATTTTTCATCTGCCCATAGTAGGTTTTTGTTTTTGGGTCATCCCATAGTAGTTGAGAATCTATCCAGTTATGTTGCACTGTTGTTGATACCAATTTTTCAAAAAATGAGTTTCTTAGCCCAGTCCTCCTTATTCATGGGCACTGCATTTCTTCTGGCTCAGCCTACCCCCAAAAACTCTGCCCATACTCACTGCCGAACGGGTTGAGTGCCCTTTTTGAGATTCGTCATTCTACGACCCAAAAATAAACACGGATTCTTTATCCTTGCAATCGTCGCGGAGTTCTCCTTGTCTTGTCGAAAGAATTCAAGCACCTCACATCTAATGTATAGTAACCAGAATTTCGATTTAGATTTAATTAGTTTTAATGTGTGAAACTAAATAATATTATAAAAATAATTTTTATATATATAATAATATAAAATTTATAAAAAATATCATAAATTTTAAAAAATATTAATTTTTTTAAAATAAAAAATTAATAACTGATCAATACAATAATTTTAATTATTTTAAATTTATTTAATCGAAAATATAACTATAAAACTCAATTATAATTAATTAAGTTTTTGATTTATAGGAGAAGTAGTTAGATCGTCTAATCCAATATAATTTTGAGTAATAAGCACCTGACAACTGTTGAATAACACCGTCAAATGTTGCCAACTGTCAATAACTTTCTTTCTTTCATTTTCCTTCTCAAGGAAAAAATATTTGTTGACAATAATAGTACTAGAGAATAGTTTGTTGATAATAATAGTACTAGAGAATGACCGCAAAAAAAAACAAATAGTACATAATGGAGAGTAGAGAAGAGAGAGAAGGTTGCGGAAAGAGAGAAGAAGTAGATGGATAAGAGTGGGAGGCATTTCGTTCTGGTTCACGGAGCAGGGTATGGAGCATGGTGTTGGTATAAAGTGGCGACTCTGCTTCAATCGGCAGGCCATAAGGTGACGTCTCTGGACATGGCAGCTTGTGGGATCCATCCGAAGCAACCCGACGAGGTCACATCCTACTCTGACTACATCCTGCCACTCATCGACTTCATGAAGGCTCTTCCTCCGGAGGAGAGGGTCATTCTGGTGGGTCACAGCGCCGGCGGAGGCTGCATCTCTGTGGCCATGGAGAACTTCCCTGAAAATGTATCCGTCGCTGTTTATGCTGCTGCCCTCATGCCGGGTCCCAACCTCAGCTTCGCTGCTTTAACTGAAGAGGTACTCATCATTTCATCTTATCTTCAATTCTTTTATTCTTCTATTATATATAAGAGGATCAAGTCGATTAATTTATGGCAAAACTTACCTGAATTAATGTGCTGATCATCTCTCTCAAACTTCGTTTCTGATTTGAGGGCAAAGACCCTTATCTTCAATTATGCAGATTTGTTTTATCCTTATTTTGAAAAGTTGTATACGAACAGCTCAGGAAGATGGATATTTCTCATTTGTGTCAGGCAAAGTTTGTGCAGGTTTTAAGACAGTAAAGATTCAAAAAACGTCAAAAGAAAAAAAAAATACCAGAAAGATTGCTCTGAAATATATTGCATTTTCTTATAGTTTGAAACATGAGACAGATGACCAAACTCAAAGAAAAAAAAAAGGAATTTTAACTGAAAATGTACGTCCAGACAGACTCCAGTGAAATTGGATCTTTGTTTGTTTTTTGTCATAAGATGATTCTTTTTGCTTCTTTTTTTGTTTGTCATAAAACAAATATAAGTTTTTCTTAATAGTAATGACAATCTTTATTTTGCCAAGATATGATAGAATCTAGTGTGTAACAACCTGTTTCTATGAAATTTTTCCCAACGTTGGAATGCATTTGGAGAGCGTGCCCACCGCATGGTTGCGGTGAGAAAAATCTAATACAAACAGGCTGTAAGTCGGTGGAGAGAATGGTCTGAAAAGATTTGTCAATATATTTTAGATTTTGGCATTCCTTTTCAAATTAACATCATTCATGAAATTCCTCTCCTCATTCAACACATGATTATTTTTTTTTTCATAATATGATTATTTTTGTTATTAAATATAAGTTTTTCTTAATTGGAATACAAGCAAAGTTTCTTCGAAGATTGGGCACAGCGTCTGGGTCCGACAAAAACTCACGAAGCTCGGAAGAACTCGCATGGCGCGACCGTTTGGGGTCCTTTTACAGCCAGCTATCCCCCCCAGAGGTACTATCATTCTTTATCTCTGATGGGCCTATTTTCATTTCAAGTTTCAACTCGATAATTTCACTTTAACAATGAATATTTTCCCTTGGCTCTGGTTGTGATATACACCCTCCTTATAGAAATTGTTTATCTAGTCTTTTGAGTATTGCTAGTATTACACTATCCTAATTTAATGAGAATATGACACCTCACTGAAAACTAGATGAGATCAATATATCAAAAAAAATGAGATCTTGATTATTGAAAATATTATTCTCGGAATATTTAAGAAATTTTCCTCCCAATCCTACTAGGACATAACACTTGCAGGGTCATTGAAGAGACCTTACCCAAGTTTTGATGATTATGAAGTATTCGAAAAAGAAACGACTTTCACCGGGGAGAATTTTGGGAAAGTGGCAAGGGTTTACATCATGAGCGAACAAGACAGAGCCATCAAGGAGGATTTTCAAAGGTGGATGATTGATGAGCATCCTCCAAATGAGGTTAAACAGATTGCTGGATCTGATCACATGGTGATGTTCTCCACTCCAATACAGCTATTCTCCTGCCTTGAAGAGATTGCACGCAAATATTATTAATCTAAAGAGTTAATTTTTATTTATTATTAATGTACAAACTTTTACTTTATTATCTATTAATGTATTAACATATCATATATATTGTCATTAAATAATATATTCATATATTATTAAAAGAATTTAATTATACGATAATTATATAAAAGTTAAAATTTTAAAATGATATAAAAATACATAAATAACAGTACTACTTGCTATGAATAAATTTTGTAAAAGAGTTACGAATGAACAACATACTGAAATGGCAGTTGTATGTCACAACTTTCTGTCCTTTTTCTTAAAAATTTAAAAAGTGAAAAATTCAAGCCAAGTCATTGCTCAAATCATTCGTAAACATTTTCATGTCAAATGCTTGGTGTAAAATATCATTTTTCATATGTGATTGGATAATAGTATAAAATATTTATATTAACAATAAATAAAAATTAAATTCTTAATGTAATTTTTCCTTTTCAGAACATTTTGTTGTTGCATATGATGTCATGAGATATTAGCTCCTCCAATGCCGCATAACATGCCATCAGTTTGAACGCCCACGAGTCTATGCTTTCTAACAACCAGTGTCATAGTCAGCATAGGTTGATTGAAGTGTAACTCAACATTTTTTTTTTTTCAGGTGGGTTAAGTAATTATCTTTTACATTTTTTTCATTACGTATTTCTCAATAAAGATGAGAATTGATAAAACTACTAATTAATTTGAAAAAAAATATATTTCACTAATTCAATCAAGGGATACTTTCATCATCTTTTCTTCATAAATAAAGGAAAGATCAGGGGTAAGGCATACGTTAAAACTTAGAATTAAATTTGAAATTTTTTAAATAAATTTAAATTATATTTAATTTATTTAAATTTATTTTTAAACTAATTTTGTTATGTCTCATGTTAAATAAAGATAAACGCTGTGAAACTCTCTCCCTTTTAATAAATTAATCTTTTAAGATGAATTGTCCTCTTGAGTCACAACAAATTTAATATTATATAGTGTTTGATAAATTTCAATAAATCTTTTGAAATTTTAAATAAAACAAAGAGAAAATTTTTTATTTTAATATTAATATATTAATTTTAAACTAAAACAGTTTAGTATAAGAAAGGACATCAAAAGTTAAGAATATTTTAAGTCATTATAATGAGTTAGTGGAGAAAATTTTTAATAATTGTTAAGAAGTCATAGGTTTAAATTTCATTGGTATTATTATGCTTAAAAAGTTGAGAGTTGTTTTAAACTAAATTTTTTGTACTTTCGTTTGAACTGTTTTTAATATAAATATTATTAAATCTAATAATTGTGTCTTGGTCATATTTTCTTAAATCTAATAATTTTTTAAATTTAAGAGTATGACCTTTGCTCATCACGTTTTATCAACATCAATTTAATTTAAGAACTCATAAATTTAAGGTCTTAAAGAGATTATTGTGATGTAAAAATAATAAAAAGAAAATTAATAGCAAACATTTTTCTTTAATAATTACTAGATAAATAAAATTTTTTAAAACCATTTCATTATATCTAATTTTTTATATTTTTTTCTTATTGGACTTTCACAAATACCCAGACTCTTAAATAATGTAATGGAAATTTTTTTTCCATCGATAGGAATTTCATTGACAGCAGAGAATATGCAGGTTATGTTGTCCCTTCATATATAGTTGAATATAAAAATTACTACATAAACAGCCAAAACGTACCCAACTTCTAACTCTTCAAACAGTAGAGCAGTCAAAACAGATCAATTTAGCTCACTTGATTTCGTTCATTACAGGATAGTGACTAAGTGACTCAAGTCCAGGTAACTCACTTTGGGAGTGAGATAAAATATAATTAATTCAGTTTGACCATTGAAGTTGATGAGTTAAACGAGTTGATTTATTAAAAAATTAAATAAAATTAAAAAATATAAAATACATTACAATAAACTAAAAAAATCATAAAATAATCATCAAACATAGGTTATAAAATGTCTAAAGTTATGTAATAACCATTAAAATTAAGTTTTATCTTAATTGATAGGTTATAATCACCAACTTACATCAGTAAAAATCCGTAAATATTAAATTCAACCAAAAAAAATAAAAAAATTTAAATTTCAAACAACTCACTTAACATACAGACCAATCCAGCTCAAACTCACTGAACCCACGGATTAAGTGAGCCGTGTCAAAATGACCCGTATTTTTTTTAATTAAATTTTAAGCAACCTAACCTACCATTTTGGTGAGTTGCGTTGGCTCATGCGTCGGAACCCATATTGGCACCTCTACATACAGATGAAAATAAATTAGCTTGATGACAGAATTAGGAAGAACAAATGAGCTGTAATGTTTTAAGAGAGTCTAGTTGGTGCATACAGCAGATTGGCACTTAAAATCATATTTGATACACTGTATAAAGGATAAATAATATAGTATATTTAATATTATCTATATTTGGATAAGATATTGAATAACAATTTATTCAATTAAAAAAAATTATCTAGTCTTAACTGTATAAGATTATATAAGATAAAATAATTTGATCTCCATATGTTATATGACCAATGCTAAATAAAATTATTTTGACTGGATATTATGCTATCCAGTGCCATGTCCAAACATTGTATAGAGATAGATAATATTAATTTTATTATATTATCTATCGCTTATATTGTGTACCAAACAGATAAGAGAAGAAAAACTCCTTATATTCTCACTTTTTTTTTGTCTACTTTTATATGTTATTCTATAAAAAATTTTTAAATATTTATTATTTGAAAATATTAAAAAAATATTAATTAATTTTTTCTAACTTTATCTTTATCCTTTAATAGAAAGAATTAGTAGAACAAGTAAAATTAGAAAAAAAATAAAATATTAATGAAGTGAAAAAATAAGTAATTTAATCATATTAAATTATATTTTTTTATAATGAGACTATTTAATGATATTTTAATTTTTATATAATTACCTTAAATGATAGATAAAAGTAAATGATGAAAGTAATGCCATTCATTATTTTTAATTAGTTGTAAAGTCAGTCTTTATGCTTGTATCTCAAACCTCTTTAAAGAGAAGATGAAAAGTCCATAGGAATCACACCAAAAAAACCATTAAAAATAATTATACTTCAACTTTCTTCCCGTTGTCATCTTATCAAATATTGATTGGTAGCATATTCTCCTTAACTCTTCTATCTTTCTTTTTCTTTTAATTACATAAGTTTAGTATTTTCTTTTGGCTTTTTTCCTTCTGTTATGAGATTCACTTTCGATTTAACCATTAGCATCTTCTCATAATTCTCACATCTATATTTTAATTACATGTGGTGTCTTTTCATTATTTAGGCTAACTGTTTAAATTATTCTTTATTCACTATTTAGTTGTTTTTATTTCTTAATAATAAATTATGTTTTTCCACCTCTCTATTCCAATAAAAAGAAAACAACAACCTAACTAACAAATTAATTGCCAATGGATTGAAAAATACTGATTTACTCTTTACTGCCACTCGAAGTGGGTTATCAAAGAAAAATATAAAAGCTTAATTCATGCTTATATATATTCAATAAGAATTGATTGGATCCAACAATCAAAGAGCTATTTTTACATGAGATTACAGTAATAATTTGAAAACTTCATCCATAATACGAGAAAACTTAAAAACATAATAGTCAAAAAAACTTTGATTACATGCCCTTGCTAAAGCGCAGATTTACATCTAGTAATAGCTTAAACTTTGATAGTGCACTTTGCTCTCTCCCTTTTTATTTGTCAATTTATTTTTTAATTTTATTTTTTAAAATTTCAGCATAATCGAAGGTTGGATTCTAACTTGGGCTCAGGTATTATGTATGATTCAGGCCTCCGCAATGATCCAAATGAATTTATTGTTTGGGCCAACTTCTTAGCATCCAACTTCTACCAATTAGCTGCACTTGAAGTATTTCTTTTAAAATCAAAATACTATAAATTATTATTTCAAGTACTTATCTCAATGTATTATGTATTTGTTATCATATATATTGTTATTGTTTTATTTGCATAATTTTCTGTTTTCCATGATGTAAATTCTTCATGCAAGCTGTTTTTATTTATTACTTGTGTTTGACACATATATTACATGTGAAGTTTAATCTTATATTTCCTTTGTACACACGTTAGCATGTGTTTATATTTCTTGTTAATGACGACGACTGTTATCTAGTTATACTTTATTTGGTGAATAATTAGCTTTCTTAATTATTATAAAATACTCAAACTCATTAAAATGGGTCCTGCAAATTTGAATCAGTGTTTTCGGTTGTCGATTATAGTGGCATTATCTATAGATTCAAAATTCACAAATGGACAAGAGTTTATTAAATATTGGTTTAATTTGCACATTTTCAGAAGTCTAATAAATATTTCTTTCGCAAAAGCTAAATTTAACAATGACATGCGATGTAACTTGACCCTTGCAATGTCACTGTTGAGACCCACTAGCCTCAACGGTGATGTGAAGAACTGTTAACGCGAAAATTATGGCAGGATTTTTCAAATGTGGATGACTGAACGAAAAAATCTGAATTTAAATTTTCTGTTCTTTTTTGCTTGCTTCAATCTTATCTCTCAATTAAATTTTAATAATTTAATTAAAAAATATTTAAATTAAAACAATTAATATTAATTAAAAATAAATATATTTTTTAATAATTATCAAAATTTAATTAGAGAGACAAAATTAAAGAGTAAAAAATATGACACAAGATTTGAATTTAAAAAATCCCACCAACGAAATCAAAGTGATGCTGCCACTGATCATTATGCTGTTGCCCTCTTGCGTAGTTGCCTTCAAGAGATCGCAAACAGGACAACTTATTTAATTGATAAATTTATTTATAATCAATATAAAAACAAAAAAAAACTTTTTTATTTTTTATGAAAGCAAAAGAGTTAGGAAGAAAAAGAATCACTTTTTCATTTCGTAACTTATATCATTAAAAAAAAAAAACTTACTCATGTAACTTTTAAGTTTAATCACAACATCCAACTTTTTTAAGAAGCTCACTTTTTTTTTACAAGAGAATCTCACTTTATTGTTTTATTTTTTTTATTACAAGATATATCAAGTGAAATTCAACCCGAAAAGATTTGGTGCCCGATCAAGCCAGAATTAATCTCACATTGTTTTAAGTGAGAAATTATTTAATTATTATAACAGAAAATAAATACATAGACAACAAACTAAACCTAGCTAGCCCGCTTCATGAATTTATTATGCGTATTTAACAGCTATCTGCAGAAGAGAATCGCAGAGTTCTTGTGGCTTGGAAAGCATAGCCATGTGATCTGCCCCTTTGATCTCCAGCAAGTCGTCAACCCCAGCATTTTGGATCATCCAGAGCTGATATTCCAATGGAATTCCAAGGTCCTCAGGGCAAACAACAAAAGCACGTGAAACCGACCCATATCCCTTTTTGGAGAAGTTCTTCTGCTGAGACAAGTCTTCAACAAAGAGTGATCCTGGCCTTGCCAAAGTCTTGGCCAATTCAAGGTCCTGCAAAACCCAATCCTCAATATTGCAGACTTCAAAGTTCAAATGGTGGAGTCCAAACATGTCTTAGCTAGTACCAGAGGAAGGAGCTGGAAGCCATTTAATTTGTAACTTGTCTCATTACCTCAGTGGGGCACAGTTGGTAGAGCTTGGTGGACAAGAAGTTGGGGCCAAAGGACATTGATGTTTTGTTTCCACAGGGGCAGAATTCAGTGTCCAACCATCCAACTGCTGGAGTCCTCTCATTGTACTGTTGAAGTTGAAAAAAATCTAACAATGGAGATGAATAATCTATATATGATATGTGTATCATCAAGTCACTAAAATTTTCATAATTCAACTTGTCTTTTGGTTTTGCAGCGATAGATTCAGAAATTATTATTTTTTTTAGCAGCTAAAATTATAAAAAGTCTTTAGTTTAAAAATTAAATATATCATACATTTATCAAAATTGAGCGTGACGCTTTTTCATATTATAAAATTTATCCGTAATTGAATCGATGTTAAACTTTTAAATAATATTTCTTTCAATATAAGTGATAAAATATTAGTTAAAACTCATTTTTATCTTATTTGTAAACTTGTTTTTGACAATATTTATAGTTAAAAATAATTCTTTACTTAGAATTATTGAAATAAAAAGAATCAATGTCAAGTGAGATCAACAATCAATTAAACGATAAGTATTAAATTTTTTTCACTAATCTTTGACGTAATTCTAAAATTATTGACACTCTAATAGTCAATAAAATACACACTTATTAATCTAATAAGTGTCATTATTTTTAACTTATATTTCGAATAGTTGCTTATATATGAAATTTCGTTTCTCCAATTCAAAGGCAAGGTGGAAAGTGAGAGACATAATTTCAATTTTAACCAAAAACACTGTATAAAAAGTGTTTAAATCAATTAAGTTTTATTTGTTTTCTTTTAAACTATATATAATTATAAATATGATTTCGTAACATATAGCCACTTGTGTTGGATAAGAAAATTGATGAGATTTCTAATAGGGTGATCATGAGTTTGAGTTAATTGGTAGACTTTATTTGATGACAAATTTTTGAGTTGGGCAGGTACTCGGATATAAAAGTTAGAGGATTCATTATGAATTGGTTTAGATAACAAATCTAATTTTCATAACCCAATTACCCTCATATTTCATTAAATTTTGTTGTTTTACATATCTTTTATATATTAGAAGAGTGTTGTCCATCTTTTATAACAAAAAAATAAATTTTTAAGTAAATATATTTAAACATTATTGCAGATTTGTAAAAGAGTAAAAATTATAGATATTTTATTTTAAATAATTTTGTATGCATGCTGAAGAGGAAAAAAGTATAATTTGATAAACTAATTTAATTTTAATTGGTTTAGTTTAATTCGATCTAAATTAAATGAAATTTTATTTTTTTAAATCCAATTCAATTGAAACAACTTGAAAGATTAATTTAGACTTATTTTTAGTTACAACCGAATCCGACGGCCCTAATTTTTAGGAAGGAGCCAAGGTTGAGAAGCATACCTCTTCCAAGACATGTGATGGTCTGTGTTCAATGTCTGGCATAAAAGCTGCCAAGAAAACGCCGACAGCTATCTTTTCTGGGAATTTGTCCATGGCAAGGGCAAGGTTCAGGCCTCCAAGGCTGTGCCCCACAAGAACCACCTTCTCATATGGGGCAAGTGAGGCCAACAGCTCCAACAAAGGCTCAGAGTACTGCGACAGAGTATCGACATCTTGAATCTTCTTCGCGTTGATGCCAGAAGCTGCAAGGTCGAGTGCCGTGACCTTGTGGCCAGCAGATTCAAGGCGTGGCTTGAGCTTGTACCAACACCAAGCGCCGTGGCAAGCCCCATGCACCAGAACATAATGCTTCTGGTCCGTGTCTTTTTCTGCAGCCATGGTGCTTTTTTGGTTGCGAATTGCGATTGCTCTGCCCACCTTCCATCTATTGCAATATATATATATATAGAAAGTAATTTTATATTTTCTTAATTCATTATAAATATTGAATTAAAAATTTTATTTTTTATTTAATATTTATTTTATTAAATGTTAAAAAATTATTTAAAAATATTTTTAAAAAATATAACATTACCAGTACCATTATTTCACACGAATTTCCTTTTACAAAAAAAATTCACTAATAATGGCGAAATGTAATAATATCACTTTACTTATCTTTTAACAAATAACATTTTAAAACAAAAGACAAAACATATAAAACAAGGTCAGGATGTTCAGTATAAAAAATTCGTATGATAAGAATTCGTGTTGTTTAGCAATTCCTAACATTACTTACATAGAAAATCAATGAATCTGAAGGAGCCGGGTCCGGTTTGGCGTCTTATTGGAATTGGATTGACTGGTAAGTGGCACGGGTGGCTTTGTATGTTCCTTAAATCTGTGAAGTTGACAATTCTTATTAATTTCGGAAAGTTTAATTAGAATGTTGATTCCGAAGATGGATTTGGCGCGTGTAGTTCACTTTAGTTGAAAAAGTAGACGTTATATAACCGTTGAGGAATCATACACACTTTTTTTTTAATTTTTTAATGATAATAAGATTTAATTTTAATTTATTATTAATATAAATTTTTTTTATATTATAATTTAATCAGATGTTATTAAATATTTAATTTTTTAAATAATTATTATTTTAATTAAATTTTTTTAATAATTTTATAATTTATAATTAAATAATAATATAAAATTTTTTTATATTAATAATAAATTAAAATTAAATTCATGACTATAACTCTTTTTACTTTAGAGAAATTAAATTTTATTAAGAATAAAAGGTACTTTAAGGTGTTTTGAATAAAATTTCATTTCACTTTCTTATGTTGGACATGTTAGAATTAAATTAATGAAAAAATTGGACTTTTATGCGGAAAGAAATTGTATAAATAAAATAGAATGTAAATTTATTCCTTTTTTTTTAATCTTCGTCTAAACATTCTTATATTTTTGGATATGAAATTAATTTTATTTAAAATATTAATATTACTCTTTTTAGATATTCTAAAATTTTCTTAACTACTTAAATCAATCTTACTTATCAATTAAACTACACTATATTAATAAATATACTTCCTTTTCATGACGGAATACACATTCTTGCAATTAAAAAAATGTTAGAGGGAATGTAATTTGTTTTCTCGACCATTCAATCAAAAATAAAAATGACTTATTCTCGTTTTAATTTTGGTTTTATTTTATTATAATTTAAGTTTTAAAAGTCATATCTTACATAATAGACTATATTATTATCATTTTTATTTTAGAGAAATTAAACTTATAAAATAATTTTATAAAACTAAACTCTATAAAATATTTATAATTTATTTAAAAAAAGAAAAATATGTAGCAAAGTGCATGATTGCTCTGAATTTGCTTTTTAAAGCCAAACAATTATTGCAATTAAAAAAAGGGCATATAATCTGGCAAGATATGTTCTTCAGAATATTGACAAAAAGTGCAAGATGCAATTATCCATATATTTTAAACGTTTGATGTGTAAGGCTGTAAGGCAGCAGAGGTTAGTTCAATTAATAAAGATCAAAATATTATTTAAAATTTAAATGTGAATTTTTCTGTCAACAAATTTCTTCTGATAAGTAATGTGTAAGGATTATAACGGAGAAGGCTCATCACCTTCTTAATTCTTTTCTTAAAAAAAACAAAGGAAAAGTTTCGTCTTGCTTCGTCATATTATCTTTTTTGACTATGACTTTAAATCATGAGAGTATCTTTAGAAGCTCACATATTTATCTTACATTTAAAGGGAATCATACTTTCAAAGGATGACCAAGATTCAAATATTACAATGACAGAATCTTAAAAAAAATAAAAAAGAAAAGAGGAAACAAATTAAAATAAGATAGATGAGAAGTTGGTTGGCATTTATGATAAGCATGCAAGATTGAAAATTTTGGCGTAAGATTAGGAAAGCTATAGTAATAGGTCGGTAGAAAAAAAATGTATATGCAAATTTATGACATTGCATGCGTGAAGCTGATAAACTTATGTAAATAGAAGCCTTCGAAAGTAGCAGTAGAGAGCATAAGAGTCTTTGCAAATGAGAGAGAAATAGAGAAGTGTTGGTTCAATATAATCTTTCTATACTCCGTGAGTATTTAGAATATTTTTAAGTTACTGTCCTAATATCACCTTACTTTTATTTAATTTTTCTTGAAAGTTTATGATTGTGATTTTATTATGATTTATGTTCTGTTATTGTTATACTTAATATGATTTATGAACTTAGAGTTAAATATTATAATTTTTAAATTGCTATATTTTACTGCATGATTTTGGTATCTTGAGTTAAATATATTTTTATAGCACCAGTATATCTTGAACATTATACTTATTTATAATTTTAATATTTTATGTTATGATCGTGTATAAATTATATTGTTAATATTTTGATAATATATTTAAGAATATCATAAGCACTGAGAAGAATCTTTAATATACCATAGTATGATAAATAACTATTCTATTATGATATTTATTTGTGCCTGATGCTTGGACAAAAATATTTGGAGCTATAGAAATGATTGACTGATAACTGGGTATAAATATTTGAGGTTATAGACACGATTAGCTGATGTCCGGTTGATGAATAGGGTATTCAAGCATTTCTTAGACCAATTTGTCTTTGTGTTTATCAATGATATTTTGGTATATTCTAACAGTACTGAGGAACATGAAAGGCATCTTCGTGCTCTTTTACAAATCTTTCGAAATAATAAGTTATATGTCAAATTCTCAAAATGTGAATTCTGGCTTTCTAGTGTGGCTTTCTTGGGGCATATAGTTTTCACAGATAGAATAAATGTTGATCTAAAGAAAGTTAAATCAATTCAAGAGTGGCCCAAACCTACAGCTGTTAATGAAATACGTAGTTTTCCTGGGTTAGTAGGTTACTATAAGAGATTTGTGAAAAAAATTTCTCGCTCAGCAGCCCCTGTTAACTAAACTAATCTAAAAGGGAATGAAACTTGAATGGTCTGAAACTTTTGAGCAAAGTTTTCAAAAGCTCAAAGAGTGTTTGGTTACTAAACCAATTCTAACCTTAACTTCAGAATCTGAAGGATTTGTAGTGTATTGTTATGCATCAAGATTTGGCTTAGGATATGTTTTAATGCAATGCGGTAAAATTATTACTAATGTATTTCTACAATTAAAGAGGCATGAGCAAAACTACCCTACCTATGATTTAAAGATGGTTGTAGTGATCTTTGTCTTAAAAATTTGGAGACATTATATGTATGGTATGAAGTATGAAATTTACACGGATCACAAGAACTTGAAGTATATTTTTGATCAAAAGGATTTGAACTTAAGGCAAAGACGTTAGATTGAATTTTTAAAAGATTATGATTGCACCATACTCTATTACCTAAGCAAAGCAAATGTGGTAGTAGATGCCCTGAGTAGAAAGTTCATGGATAGCTTATCCCATATATCGGTAGAAAGAAGAAAACCTGTCAAGGAGTTAGAAGAAGTATTAGACAATGAAGTGTTATTAGAAATTTCAAACTCGTGAGTTCTAATAGCTAAGGTACAAGTAATGTCAACTCTTATAGAAGAAATTAAAGTATTTAAAGTCTCAGATCCCTATATTAAGTCAAAAAAGACATTATTAGAACAGGAAAAAGATGTAGATTTTCATATTGACCAAGAAGAGATCATAAGATATAAAGATAGAATTGTAGCGCTTAAAGTAAAAGAACTAAAGAGGAAGTTGCTTGAAATGGCACATGAAACTTCCTATACAATGCACCCTGAGTCTACTAAGATGTACCATGACCTATGAAAAATGTATTGATGGGAAGGTATAAAAAAAGATATTGTTGAATGCGTGGCTAAATGTTTAGTGTGCTAATAAGTGAAGGTAGAATACCAAAAGTCTGCTGAGACTCTGCAAAGCCTTGAGATTCTCGAATGGAAATGGAAACGAATTGATATGGATTCTATCACTAAATTACTCCAAACCTCAAAAGGTTATGATTTTATATGGGTAATTATTGATAGACTAACAAAGTCTGCTCATTTTCTTCCAGTCAAAATTACTTATACAGCTCAACAATATGCTAGGCTATACTTAGAGGAGATAGTATCATTAAATGGAGTTTCAATTTCTATAGTTTCAGATCGTGAATCCCAATTCACAGCCAAGTTTTAGTAATCTTTACAGACAACTTTGAAAAGTCAGCTACACTTTAGTACTGTTTCCTATCCACAAACTGATGGGCAATCGGAAAGGACTATCCAAACTTTGGAAGACATGCTTAGAGCCTGTGTACTTGACTTTGAAAGAAGTTGGGATTAATATCTACCTTTGAAGAATTTGCATACAATAGTAGTTATCAGTCTAGCATATAGATGACACCATTTGAAGCTTTGTACGAGAGGTGATGTAGATCACCGATAGGATGATTTTAGGTCGGCGAGTCTAAACTCTTAGGACCCGATTTGATAAAAAATTCTTTACAGAAAGTTTGGATTATATGAGACAGGCTAAGGGCAGTACAAAGTCGACAAAAGGCATATGCTGACCACAAGATAAGGCCATTAGAATTTGAAGAAGGCAATTATGTATTTTTACGAGTCTCTCTTTTCAAGGGTTTTATAAGATTCGAAAAGAAAGGTAAACTCAACCCAAGATAAATTAGACCTTTCCAAATACTAAAGCATAGAGAGGCTGTGGCCTATGAGTTAGCTCTTCCTCCAAGCTTGAGTAAAGTGAATTCAGTATTCCATGTATCTATGTTACGAAAGTATTTATCAGATGAGATTCATGTTCTTCAACTACAAGTGATTGAAGTAGATTTACACTTAAATTATGAAGAGCAACTTATAGTTATAGTAAACTGACAAATACAAAAGTTACGCTGTACGGAGATCTCCTCGGTCAAAGTATTGTAGCAGCATTATAAAAGATAAGATGGTACCTGAGAGCTAGAGGAAGCAATGAAGCAATAATATTCTTAACTATTTTCTATTTAGGTATGTATATATGTTTACATCTATTCGAGTACGTGCTTAAGAATTGAAATTCAAGGACGAATTTTTTTAAGGGGAAAGAATTGTTATAATCTTAAAAAAGAAAAAAGAAAAGAGGAGACAATGTGCATGCAAGATTGAAAATCTCGGCATCAGATTAGGAAGGGTACAGAAATAGATTGGTGGAAAAAATGTGCATGCAAATTTATGACACTGCATGCGTGAAGCTAATAAACCTCTATAAATAGAGGCTTTCGAAAGCTGCAGCAGAAAGCATAAGAGTCTCTGCAAGTGAGAGAGAGAGAAATAGAGAGACACTGGTTCAATATAGTTTTCGTGTATTCTGTGAGTATTTAGAATGCTTTCAAGTTACTACTCTAGTATCATCTTGCTTTTGTTTAATTTTTTTTTGAAAGTTTATGATGATGATTTTAATATGATTTATGTTCTGTTATTGTTATACTCAATATGATTTATGAACTTAGAGTTAAATACTCTAATTTTTGAATTGTTATATTTTAGTGTATGATTTTGGTATCTTGAGTTAAATATATTTTTATGGTATCAGTATATCTTAAGTATTATACTTATTTATAATTTTAATATTTTATGCTATGATCATGTATAAGTTATATTTTTAATATTTTAATAATATATTTAGGAATATTAGATGCTCTAGGAAGAACCATTGATATATCATGGTATGATAAATAATCATTCTATTATGATGTTTATGTATGCCTGATGGTCGGGCGAAAATACTTGGGGTTATAGAAATGATTAGCTGATGCCCGGATAAAAATATTTGGGGTTATAGAAGCGATTGACTAATGCTCGGTTAAAAATATTTGAGGCTAAAAGTTTAAAAACTGATGCATATGTTAAGTTATTCTTCTAATAAATCTTGAAAATATTTTTGTAGGAAAATAGTGTTTAATGATAAAGGATTTTCGTGAAAAAGATTCTTTATAAATGTGAGATTCCTTGAAGAAGGATTTTCTGAAGAAAATATTTTTAATATACAGTTTTTTAAATTCATTTTATTGAATATCAGATAAAAGCCTTGGAATATAATTTTTATATTTAATCCTTATTATCAGTATAAAATATACTTATATTATTATTAGTTAGTAACACTTGAGTATTCTTGTACTTACTGAATTGTAAAACTTACTTATTTTTGTATTTTTTTCAGAGCCTGATTAAGAATCTTCTGCACCTTCAGTCTAGAAAACTATCACTTCTAAAGTGAGACATATTTCTTTTATAAAGATGATGTGATGACATAGATATCTAATGTTGCAGTCATAAGGATGGGTCCATTTGTCTTGTATATGGAGTGTCTATAATTTAAATAAATGATTATGAGATTTGAACTGCTTATGTATATAAGATATTTTGACAATATATTTATATATTTGATATGGTAAAGTTTAAGTTATTATGGTTTCATATTAAAATGTATATGTGATAATGAAACTTTAAGAATATGAGTACTTAATTACTGACCGATCATATTTTTTAAAATTAGGATGTCACGTACAATCGCGATCGTTCTTAAAGAATTAATGTTACAACAATATCTATAAAAATTGTGTGTGTGTCTCATGATTCAAACTTAGAATGGGATGGTCTAAAAATATTTGGTCTATGTTTTTCAATTAGTCCATCGGGAAAAACTCAGATAAATACTAGAAGGAAAGCGAAGTGTTTTCTCTTTGTGCAGATAAATAGACATTACAAAAATTATTCTACAATAAAATCCAATCACACACAAAATAAGTTATTAAATGATTGAAAATAAATATCAAGAATACCACAATTTTAACATAAAAAACCCTTTCGTGTATGAGAAAAAATTACTGTCTAACAAAAACTTCGAATAAAATTAATGAAAATATAATTAGTCTTCCTATCATCGCTAGTGCTCACCATAATTAACAGCACATCACTCAAAAAGTGAAAATCGTCACAATAACAAAATAAAAACCTCACAAAATGAATATTATAGTCCAGCCGAAAGAGAAGATAAAACAACTATCAAGTGGTACTAAAATATAGCTATCAAACACAAAAAAAAAAAAACAATGTACTAAAATTTTATCAAAAATGGATAAAAGATTACCCATACGGTCTTCTGCACGAAGAGGCCGAAAAAATCTCCTTTTCTCTTCTTTATGTATCGTTGGAGTTTTTTCAAAAGTCATTGTTTTCTTTTTTTTTTAATAAAATTTACTTTTGATTTTTAAAAAATATATTATTTATTAATTTTATTTTTTTAAAATTAATTTTATTAATTTAATCCATCAAATTTTAAATTATTTACAAATTTTATTTTTTTATTTTTTTTAATTTTATCAATTTATTCTCTCAAAAAAATTAAATTATTATGAATTTAAAATTTTAAAAATTAAATCGATAAAATTAATGTGTAAAAAATAAAATTAATAAATAATATATTTTTTAAAAAATACAACTATATTTTACTTTTTTTTTATTAGTTAAATGATGAATGCCACTTGAGAAGGAACCCACGTGACATTAGGCTCGTCTATCTTGACATTATTGACCTTCTAAAATAAAAAAAATGTTTAGTCATTAATTAATCACGGTGATATTGGCTGTCGATTTTTGGTGTTTGTTTAATAATAAACTAATTTAAAATAATTATTATTTTTTAAATTATTTTAATAAAATTTTAATTATAAAATATTTTAATTATAAAATAAACTATTTTTTAAATAATTATGGGTTAGTAAACCGTCCACAAGCCGTTTAGCCACTGTTAAAAACACAGCTAGTGAAGCAAATCATTGCGGCTGAAGGCTGCATTTTTTTTTTCAGTGTTTTTTTTCCCCCTTTAATCATGGCCTCCGGCCTTGTGGGGAATAGCCGCCGAGATTTTGTAGCAGAAGTGAGAGTTTCTCTTTCGTTTGGCATCTACCACCCGATGCTCTTTCTTTGTTTCTTCCTGGCTGATAGCTGGGATTAGGTGTGGACCAGTTTCAATTCGTTTTGAATGGCGTAATCAACGTCATTTTATATGATTGAAATTTCCAACAATTCCGACATAAAAAAAGAAAAGAAAAAAAATATTTTTCATTCTTGATTTCGATAATGGTTGTATAAAAACTAGTGCCATAAACATCTATATCATCATGGCATCATTAGCGACGACAAATATGTTATAGCTTCAAATAAACAATATTTACAGGAGAGAATTGAGAAGTGACGCCTACCTAGGATTGCATCAATCTAATTTATAACGTAGGGAATAAAAAGTTGACGGTGGAGTAGGGATAACCGTGTAATGAAATAAAAAAATTAAATTCAAAAGGGTGCTACTTAATTAAAAATTATATAATATTTTTAAATATAAATAATTGAAATAAGAATTAAATTATAAATTAAGAGTGTTAATAGTCTTTCTTTAAAATTGTTTCTTATAATTGTCTTGTCATAATTGTTTTAAATAAACAAAGGTGTCTTCTTTTTTTTCCCTTCTTTTGGTATTTTAAAAAGTCGCTTGAATCCATTATATGTACTTCAATTTTCATTTACTTAAGGCAAGCACAGATGAAAATAAATGCGCATGGCTTTGTATATACGTATATATATTATATTTTCAGCAATTCAATAATCGCCCAGATAATTGAAATAAATTATTCATATCAGAAACTAATTATGCTGGGGTGAGGAAGAAAAGGCCAATGGAACACTTACCAAAAAGAAAAATAGAAAACATACAGTAGATGAAATTTTGGGTGTGTTATGAAAAGGAAAATGAGGTCATCAATTGAACAAACCTTTCTTACACGACGACGTATTATTAAATAAATTTGATCTCACAGTTTATTATTGTATATCATAATCAACATTTTTTAATAATATGATAATCCATAATAAAGAAAATTGTGTATAATAATAAAAAATTAAATTAAATTAAATAAAAAATAATTAATAGATAAATAAAGTATGAGAGGTGCAAGTCCAACGTAGAGGATGGCTCATACATATTTTGGCCTTTTGAGTCGGCATGTTGCAAAGGGAAAAATATATCTTTTTTTTTTTTGACAAACTGAACTTTATGTGGATAGATTTACCTGTAGTGTATGAATTTGAATTCCACTAAATGAATTTCATATTCAATTCTATGGAGATATCTCGTGAATTCAAAAAATATATTTCTATCAATAGTATAAATTAATTTTTTTGATTAAGAATTAAGAATAATAATAATATAATTTTTTTATAAATTAAAATTTTTAAAATTTATATCATAATTTTTATATCTAAAAATATAACTTATTTTTATTACGTTAACATTTTGAATAGTACAAGTCAGCTTTTATTTGTCAAAGTAGTGTTCTTAGCAAGGTTCTAAAAATTAGACTGGACCGGCCGGTTCAACCGATCGGACCGGGAATCGGTCCCCTCATCGGTTGGGGCGACATCCCAGAACTGGTAGAGTCAAAAACCGGTGAACCAATTTCAAACTGGCTGAACCGTTCAACCGGGCACCGGTCCGTACGGTTGGATTTGCATAAAATCAACCAAATTCTTGCCAAATCTGTAAACCACTCGCACGATTTGAAACGAAAAATAACAGAAATCATTAGAACAAATGAAGAAGATGGAACTTAAAAGACGGATCTGGGGGTGCTCATCCGTATTACGAGCTTTTCATTTTCATCTGTACAGGCAGACCACTCCATCTTTGCAGTTTTTCAAAGACACAGGAAAAGAAAAATTGGTTGCTAGCGTGAGAAACCTGGTGAGAAAAGAGGAAACCTCGGTTCAGCACAGGGAACAGGTAGCCGATTATAGCAAGAGTCACCCGAAATGACACGAACGGAAAATGAGTGATCGAAAGGAAAAACAAGGCGCAGGCACCAAAAGCATCGCTACGCCCTCGTGATATGTATAATCTCAGCAAAACAAATAAGAATGGCTCCGATCCGAAACCGTGGCTTTTATTTCCCAACCAAACTTTCTCGCTTTCGCCGTGCGTCGTGAGCGTGCAAGACTGCAAGATTTAGTGATTTACTATGCTCTCTCTCTCTCCACTCTCTTTAGTCTTTCACTCTTTCCAAGGGCAGAACACTCTGCCTCTTGCTTTACACACCACACGCATATTTTTTATTTATTTATTTAGATTAGAAACCACTCCTACACGTAAAGAGGGTAAGAGAGAGAGAGAAACTTTTTCGGAATTCAGATTAACGGTTGTGACTTTTTTTTTTCAATCAATCTTAACTCTTAAGTGAAAGATGTTATTTTAGTTGTGTTTTTACTTTTTACCAAAAAAAAATGAAAACAGTGGTCGTTTTATGAACGATGTAAATTATTAATTATATTTATTTTAATTAATTTATATATTATATATATTATATAAATTAATATTATATTATTTATATAAATATAATATTTTTTTATTTTAATGAGTATATTTTTTTATATTTTAAATAATTTTATTATTGATTTATATTGTATTTTTATAATTTATATTTATTTTATTAATATATAAATAATTATATATATATATAAATATATATTTAATTATATTTTGATTTGACTATGATAAACTATTGAACCTTAAATTAATATATCAACCGATTCAATGATCAGTTCGATTTTCGCAACTTTTATTCTTAGTCTTACTTCCATGAAGTTGCGTGTGAAAATTATGTGGGGCCAAAAATAAGAGTTGATCCTGAGACACCGCACCCACTAGGAATACGCCGGGTTCGGGACTGCGGCTTCCCCTTGACCAATATATTCGGGAGAACAAGGAGTGGCCTCTGTAACATAACGAACAAGATCATGGCCAACTAGCAGAAAATGAAATTGCTTATACCAAGCAGGATAGTTATTGTCATTGAGTTTGATGGGAAGCTGAGCAATGGTGTTGAACTGGACGAGGTTCTTTGGGTAAGGAGTAGCGGGGGAGGACTGGGAAGTGTCATTGGATGGGTCAAAGGCTGCCGAGGTGTTAAGACTTAAGAGGCCATGGAAGATCGGGATTGCTGTTAGGCAGAGACTTCTGATACCATAAAGAAGTTTTGAGAAGGGTGAATAATATTATATCAATTTGTGATAGTACAAGGATATAATATATTGCCTAAAGAATTCTGCGTGGAGCTATCCCAGTCTTATCCGATACAAGGAGATAAAATAAGATTTGATACAAATTGAATTTAACTAAAAACTATGAATCAGTACGCCAACACGATGGAGGTTTAGAAAACTCCCACGGAAGTCAGTAGTATGTAAACTGATTTGCACCTCTTTTTTGACTTTTTGGCCTTTTCGACCATGCAGGTCATATTTCGGCAAAAGATAATGTTGTTCCTTAACCCAGAAAATTATTGAATACAACTACCCAGTTCCCATTTCAGCCCTTACTTTAAAAACCCTCGTGCTCCCTAAGCCGCGGTTGTCGGTTGAAAGCTGCATCTACATTGAGTTTGAAACAGTCTGTTTAAGAGAAAGTACACTTACTTGGGTAATGCAATGTATCTCAGTAGGTTGCCGGTCCTATCGATGGTTAATTAAGCCGTAGAATAAAAAACCCAAATAAAGAAGAAATTTTTTTTTTAAAAAAAGACATGCTATGTAAAAAAGTATTTTATATTTTAATTAAATATAATTTAATTATAATATTTAAAAGATACGTAATTAAACACTATAATCTAATATAATAAAATAATATAAATATATTTTTAATCAAGTAATAGCATAAATTAAATTATTTTTCATATGTTTTTAAAGAATAATATAAATCTAATAATCTTATTCAACTTCACTCATTTTTTACTTTTTTTATTAGTATATAACAAGGTTCTGAAAACCGAACCGGTCACTGAACCGGTCGAGGTACTGATTCAAGGTTCAATGGTCGAACCGTGGTCGAACCGTGATCGAACCGGAATATAATAAAATATATATTTATATTTATATATAAATAAATAAATAAATATATATATATATATATATATATATATATATATATATAATTTTCTCTCTTACTCTTCGAAGATATCGATGGCTACCTTCAAATACTACTGGGTAACCTTGTTCTTTGCTCTTGTTTTCCTGTTTGGGTTGGTGAGCTTCGCAATCCAAGCACAAGCAGCCTCCACTTACACAATCTTACTGTACAAATGACACCACTTACGCACCCAACGGCAGTTTTCAAAAGTCAAAACAATCTCAATATCCTTTTCTACTATTTCGCCAGTAACATCTCCCAGCCCGATGGTTACTGCTTGACTATCGTGGGCTTCAGAACCACTGATGCCGTCAACGGCCTCTTTCTCTGTCGCGGTGACGTGCCACCTTATACCAACAGTGTGTCGTCACCGCAGCCAAAGAGATCTTTCGTCACTGCCCCAACCAAAAACAGGCCGTGATCTGTACGACAAGTGCATGATTCGTTAAGCATACAGGCACTTCCAGTTCGGTAGCATCGTCCCCAGAGTGATCCTGTAGGACCGCGGCAACATCTCTGGCGTTGACGTGGGACGGTTCAACCAATCATTGTCGGTTTTGTTGAATGATTTGGCAACGGAAGCGACGAATTCCCAGACGACGAAGAAGTTTGCCACCGGCGAGGTAGCACTCACGAGCGACGTGACGCTGTATGGGTTGGAGCAGTCGGCAGACTCTGCACCTACGAACTGGTTGGAGGCTTGGAGCAGACCCGTTCTACGCGACCGCGGGTTTTTGTGTAACAGTGTAAGATTAGAAGCAAAACGACGTCGTTTTGCCTACAGAATTTCAAAAAAAAAAAATAAAATTCAGAACCGGTAACCGTACAGACCGGTACCGGTTTGACCGGTTCACCCGGTTTGGGACCGGTTCACCGGTTTTTGACCTCACCGGTTTTGAGAAGCCACCCGAACCGGTGAGAGGACCGGTTCCCGGTCCGACCGATTGAACCGGCCGGTCCGATCCGGTTTTCAGAACCCTGGTATATAATGAAGAAAAGAGTGTTAAAACACATAAAAACAAACTTTAAAATGGATAACATATATAGTAGTCAGTTCGAGCGAGTCAATCAAGTTAGAATGGGTTGAGCCAGGCGAGTTAGCTGAGTGACAGTGGATTGAGTGAGTTTGACTGGATTGATATGAAAAATAGTCTAAAGTTTTAACTGGATTGGTTCAGTAACTTTATGAGTTTTTCAGTCGGTTTGGTTCAATCTATACAACTATGGTTTAGATAAAGGAGATATGAGAAAAAGGGAGGGAATGAGTTTTTTTTTTTTATAAATTGAGAGAATTATAAAATATAAAAATGATAATCTATCAATTTTTTTCTTTCATTTAAAAAAAAATTTCAAATAAGAAAAATGTTGACTTAAATTGCAAATTTTTTTTTCTTTTACTCTTGTATTCAAACATACCTTAAAGAAGCTCAGCTATTTCATCTATAACAAACTTGAACACCAGGTCAGTGCAAAGTGTCCGTGGATTAAGACAGCAAGGTGGTCACGGTGGTTATAGAACTAGAAATCCACTGTAAGAGTGGGTAACAACTCGACTCTCAAATCAACTATATAGTACGACAATGGATAATGGCACTGATCTTTGTTAGTTGGTTGTGACGAGACAATCCAGCCTCAAGCCTTTGAACTGAAATGAAGTGTTTGCGCCACTCCATTACTTCACTTTGTTCTATGAAACTATCAATTCCTTGGTCTTTTTTTTTTTTTTAAGTATATATTTTAGGTTCGAAGGGAGAGCAACACTTGAGTGAGTGGTTAGCAGACCTGATAACAATGTACGTGATAGACACTAATGCTGTAGTAACTCCCCCTGTCTGTAGTATCTAATCCGTGGCAAAATGATAGCTTTTTATTGTATTCTTTTTCTTATAAGGGTGTAAATTAGATTTTAGGGGAATTTTAACCTATTCAAGGATTTTGGTATCCCTAAAATAATGTGACATAAAGTATAGTTAATTCTATTAGATAAATAGTTAATTTAGTATAATTATATAAGTGGCTAAATAGTTAATAAATTAGTAACTAACATATATAAATAAGTGATTAATTCAATTTAATTATTAATTAATTCAATTTGTATAAGTTTTATCACAGTCCTTTTCAACTATGACAAGATAATTTACCAAACAGATCTATAGGTCCCCCCAATGATTCACTTTCTTACTGACAAACATATATTGAAAGAAGGTCCCCAATAGTGATCCACTTTATTATTAGGATATTTATATTAAAAGAAATAATTCCTATAAGAATTGGTCCTTTAAGACTTAAAAAAATTAAAATATTCATTGAGATGTATATTTGAAAAATTAAAATACTCATTGAACTAATAAGTGTGTGTATTTTATAGTCTGTTTGGTTCATTAACTTAATAAACAAATAAACAAAATAAAGTCATACCAAAAAAAAATTTACTCTAAAAATATATGCATAGAGGAGAGAAGAATACATAAATAAAATTACATTGTCAACAATTTTTGAGATACTCAATGATTAGTGAGAAATCTAACACTTTTTAGTTGATTGATTATTTGCTTTGCTTGATATTAACTCTTCCTATTTCAATAGCTAAAAGTGAAAAATAATTTTTAATTATAAATATTGTCAAAAAGTGATAGCTGAATCAGAAAATGTAATAGATAGTAGTTAGTGATTAATCTAATGTGTTAGATAGTAATTAGTAATTAGTTTGTTAAGTATCCAGTTTGTTACAGTTAGTTGAAGTTAGTTAGTTTCCAGCTCAAGCATAAGAATATTCAGGAATAAACTCTGTATACTCAACAATGTATTATAGTTCATTTCTGTAATAATAATACACAAAAGCTATTCTTCACCTAAATTCTCTCCATATATTCATCAAAAAATTCGATTCGTGTCTTTTCTTCCCCCAACTGAGAAGAGATCTTGGGGAAATTGCCACATATGAATTGAGCACAATTTTGCAAACAAATAGCCTGCTCATTTCTCAAGAAGAGATGGGAAACATGTTCAATATCATTTGATTGAATGGTTGATCTAACCCCTTGTTGTTTGAAGGAACCCTCCACTTCAATTGATATTTTTTCACAAAAAGCAAACATGAGATAATAAATCCAATCTTTCACTAAGATTTGGAATAACTGTCCTGAATTCAAGTTGATTATGTTTTGCCTCTTCTTTAGAGAAAGACGATCAAACAATTTCCAATCATTATCTTTGCAAATCAGATTATCCATATAATATATAGAAAAAAACTTCAGGATCAACTAAGACAGAAATAAAGCATTGGGTCAAACTCTTCTTTGGTGTCAAGGTAATAGTTATGAATAGTCACTCTCAATAAATAAAATTTAGGTGAAGAATAACCTCTGTGTATTATTATTACAGAAATGAATTATAAATACAAGTTGACTACACAGAGTTTATTTCCGAATATTCTTCTGTATGAGCTGAAAACTAACTACCTTTAACTAACTGTAACAATCTGGATACTTAACAAACTAATTACTAATTATTGTCTAACACATTAGATTAATCACTAACTACTATCTATTACATTTTTTGATTCAGCTATCAAAAAGAAGCTAAGAAATAAGATGAAATGTGAGTTTTTAACTAATTATTTAATCATTTATATTGAAAGAAATATTACTAAAAAGCTTATATTAATTTAATTATTGATGAATATTATGATATGGAAGAACGTTGTGCTTAACTTCGATAAATGTATAATACGTTTAATTTTTAAACTAAATTAATTTTTATAATTTTGTCCCCTCAAAAATCAATTCCTAAATTAAACCAAACGACTCCTTCAATTGTTAAATCAAGTCTGTAGGCTATGATAATATGGTTATACTCCATTTTCTTTTTCATTAAGAGGCATTTGGTTTAAAAAATTCCACCATTCGTATTCTTTAATTGTTTGCAAAACATAACCAGAATGACTGACGAATATATCTCTTTTTATCTTTCACCTAAAAGCAGTTGACCTCAGATTCCTGTAACTTACCCATACTGCTTACAGCACCAACACTGTATTTAAAATTATTTAAAAATAAAATTAATTTGATTTAACATGATAATTAATTATCATATCTATAATTCATAGTAAAAGAAATCACTTAAATTTATTTATAAAATAATTTGGATGTTCGAAACACATTTAAAATGAATTAAATTTATTTTATTTTAATAATTTTACTTTTATTTAAAATAAGTAAGATGACTAAACTAATAGGAACAAAATCCTTAGTTAAAAAAAAAATTAAATCTAAGTATGAATTTAATCAGAAATAAGAGTCACGTCAAATAAAAACAGATAAGTCGTCGTAGCAGATAAGTCAGGTAGGCATAGGTAAAATCATCAGAATCTACCAAAAAAAGGAAAACAAAAAAAATCATCCGAGACACACCGTAGACTCGTGACCTTATGGGCTGTTAGGGTTGACTCGTGACCTTACGAGCAGTCAGAGTCTTAGAGATGGTCTAGAACTTGCTGTGGATAAAAGATTTTTAATAGTTTTTTTTTTGGTCAGGAAAAGATTTTTAATAGTTTATAATGAAATGTATTCAATGGAATGATAAAAAAAGACTAACACGTTATTTCAGTGTGTTTTTTAAATTTTTAAATAATAAAGTGAAATAATTAAAAAAAAATCCAAACCATTTCATACTATTTAAACACCTAAATTTTCTTACCTTTCAATTTGAAGAATTTGAAATAGAATAATATTTTTCTTTTAACTTTATAATCATTTATCTTTTTAACCTTCATAACTTTAACAAAGAAGTGAGGAATAAATATTAAATTAAAAATTAAATTTATAATCTATTTCACACCATTATTAATCATTGTGACTTTCAAATAATGAAAAAAAACTCTCTTTTATTCTCTCATTAAAATTTTTAAATAATATAATAATATCTTTTTACCTTTTCATTTCACTATATTTCAAGCCGTTCCATTCTCCGCTCCATTTCCTTCAACACTCCCAAACATGATAAACATGGCCGGAGTTGAAATGGAAGCTGCTTCAAATCTTAAAAGTGCTTCTAGATTACTAATGGGCACTATTAAGTGCTTAACCGAAGTTTAGAATAGATCATGCAAACTCATTGGGAGGCTAATAAGGAGGCTTATAAAGCAACTGCTTGGAATTACGCAAGAGGATTCACAAACTCAAGAAAATGAATACATGGAAAAAGTGATTAAGACAACTGAATCAGAACCACTGAACTAGCTAATACAGGGCAAGCACCCTTAACAGTATTTCATATTTTGATTTAACAGGCAAAGCCCATCATATTGACACAATGTGCGGTACTATACTTGTGCTCTAAGTTGTTCATGTGATATGGACATAGCTCATACAGAACACCGTAAGCTCTAGAGGGATGATAAATAAAAGAAATACAAGGGAGATAAGAAAATAAAGATTATAAAAAGGAGGAAGTTAGCATTCTCTACAAACTCTGACGATCAACTTAGCATTGTTGGAGGCGCTGACTGGAGTATCCGCTTGATCATGTCCATTCCAAATGCAGAATCTGATGAACTGGTCAGTGACAGCACAATGTTAGCTCGACAGTCAAATTCAGGAGCTTCAGAAAAATTTCCAAAGAGAAGTACAAGTAACTAAAACTCATCAAGAAAACACATGCAAGACCATAAGGGCAGCAATCTTCATCCAATACAGATATCCTAAAAATCTATGCTTTATGAAACAATTGCTGTCTATACTTGCCAACCAATGCCAAGACGATAAAATTCAGAGCAATTGGAAAAATATTTCCCCAAATAATAAATAAGCTAGGGTTTTGATAATAACTTTCTCCTTTGTAAAAAAGTTCATTACTGTGTCACATAGATTTCTGATCCAATTATATCATGTCAACAAAGAAATCAACCGCCCATTACTGGAACTTCAGCCAGGGACGGATATTCAAGTGCCACCAAACAGGGCAGAAGATATCATACAGTTGTTCTGCAAAGACCGAACCCGTTTATTTAGGGAATAATGGAATACTGTTGCAGTGGTTCTACATTTCAGAACTATGAGGAAATATGTGACAACAGAATCGAGATGAAAGGTGATGAACACTAGGGCTGCCAATGCCTAGCCTATAATGAAAGATGGGGAAGGGGGGGGGGGGGAATATCAAGAAGGAAAGCAAAGGATTAAAAAAAAATGATAACGATGAATCATAAGCATTCTCAGATGGTAAGCTAAAAGGAGCTAAAATGCATAAAGGATGCAATATAGCAAGACTTAGATTCTTCTGGTGGATCACCAAGTACTCCATCAACTAACAAAAGAAGAACTTATAAATATTTCTATTTTCTACAAGTACAGCTCATTAAACTACTTCATTTATAATATCAGAAGCCCAATCTGCATCTTTCTTTTCTCAATGACGAAACTTGTATGATGTTATATTTGTAGTCCGCAAAAATCTGCTTATCAAATCACAGTGCTCTAGTACCCAGTGAGCACATGGTCCGAGCATCAGACTTGTATTGTCCAATTGGTGATATATCCTACCTGACTACATGTATATTTGCAAATGATTCATCACACGAGGAGAAAAACAAGGAAAGAAATACTGGGATGGGGCATTTTAATCACCACATATCATCCAAAAATTCCACTCTCAAATTTAGATACAATTAGTGGATAACTAATACCAGAAATAAAATCCAATAATCATGTCAGCACCAAATTTTCTCCAACATTCATTTCATTCCCTCAAGATTATGTCAACCAGATAAAAATATGCATGGTTTTAAACTTATGTTCGCCAGTACCTCCTTCAGAAGAGAATTGATCACCAATTGCCACTTTCCACCAACTGCAAGCATAGGACATCTCACATCCTGACACCCCACCATCTTCACAATATCAAATAAAATTAAGAGACTGCTTTACAGAGCTCGGAAAATGGTGCAGAACTTTGAGAGGCAGCTGTTTCCAGTATTTATGTTATGTTCTATGAACAGTAATCTCTGAACTGGAAGCTGATTCAGTGTCTCTTAAATTATGTGTGTTACTAAAAAAGTATTCTAAAAAACAGTTTTCATGAACATATAAATATTGTTCTCAACCTGGTGTCCTAGGAAACTCTACAGGAAAATACATTGCGGAGAACATTAATGTAACAAAGCAGGATTGTGTTACTAAAAGACTATTCTGAAAACAGTTCTCATGAACATGTAAGTACTGTTCTCAACCTGGTCTCCCAGGAAACTCTACAGCAAAATACATTGCAGAGAACATTGAAGTAACTAAACAGGAAAGACATTGTATTCAAACCAATAGAGATTCTCTCACAAACTAAAACCCTTAAAGTAAGCTGCTAATAGAACTAAGCAGTTCCTAATTTTGTATTAAGCAGAAAGATAATTATATACGCCAAATTTTTGTTAGTAATGCCTCTAACTCCAGAATCTAAGAATTCAAAATGTACACCTTTTATTTCAACCAAGCTAGGCCCTAGCTATTCACAATTTTCTACCCCCACATGACTGGGAGAAAGAAAAACAACAACAACAAGCCTTATCCCACTAGGTGGGGCCTACTACATGGATCAATCAACGCCATTGTGCTCTATCAAAAACCAAATTTTAAGTAAAACATTTAGAACAAAGTATTCTTTTAATGGTTTATACTAATATTTTCTTAGGCCTTCAGTTACCTTTTTTTTTATTAGACTATCTTCCGTTTGATCCACTTTTCTAACTGAAGCCTCTATTGGTATTCTTCTCACAAGACTAAATCACCTTAGGCAAGTTTCTATCATCTTTTCCTCAAAAGATGCTACGCCAACTTTCTCTCATATACATTCATTCCAAAATTTATATTTTCTTGTATATCCACTCATCCACCTCAGCATTCTCATCTCCACTACACTTAATTTTTTGCTCTTGTTGGCACTTCAATGCTCAACATTCATTACCATAGAGCACTGTTGGACTTATAATTGTTTGGTGGAATTTTCTTTTGACTTTGATAGGTATTTTGGGATCACAAATTACGCCTAAAGTCTCCATTTCATCCACCCATCTTGAATCCTATGTATAATATCCCCATCAATCTCCCCATCACTTTGTAAGATAGATCTAAGGTACCTAAACTGTGCAACTTGTGGCATGATATGATCCCCAATTTTTGCCTCTAAAGCATTGCTAGCTCATGTCTTACTGAACTTGCATTCCATATAACCCAGTCTTTGTCTTATTCCTGCTTAACCAAAAACCATTTGACTCCAAAACCTCTAAAAATGTTCTAGAAGTCAAAATGAAAACAAAAAGCTCCAAAGATACCAAATCGTCAACACAATCTACCAAGCAAAAAACACACCTGTAATCAAAGCCACCTCACCATACAGAAGTAGTTTGAAGTATCTATAGAGTTTAAGTAAGGAAATATGTGAGATGCATAATCACAATGGATGGAGTCAGAGTAAACACAGCTCACCTGGGGATTGTAATTTCATAGGGAAATGAAACAGCACCCTCAACATTTGGTATTGGAGGAATATGATCCTTCTTCTCATTAACAAATTTAATTATTTGAAATAAAACCTCACGAAGTGATACTTCAAGTGCTGCACTTCGAGCATTTCTATCTTCCAATGCTCCCTCTACTCATGAGTAAAATGAAAAAATAAAAAAGGCAAAGAAACAAACACTATTAATTAGTTAAAGTGAACGAAATAACTGCACAGTAGGAGTGAAACATAAAAGAAATTATAGTTTGATTAACAGAAGCAAGCAACTGCACCTCCTGGATCAACAACTTTGGCATGATGAGACTTGCCAGAATGTGCCTTCAGTTGCTGGGCCACATTCAGATTAATGTACCACTGCTCCCAATACAAGCGCTCGATCTTGTTACTAAACCAAGATGGCTGTTTACTTTTAACCTCATAGAAAGATAAACATATCTGCATCATCAAAATTCAGGAGCCTATTAGTATCATAAAAATTATAACTAATAAAGCAAACTTCAATTCGCAGAGGTAGCGCTTATTGTGCTTTAACTTTGATTATATACCATGATTTGCAAAAGAGATTATATGATACATTGCCTCTGATTTAAACACATTGCAAGCAAATGCAAATTACTTTGAACCACAAACATAAAACCAATAACATAAGTTGCAATCCTTTTATTAACGAAAGTGGTTGAAATACAGGATTGCATTGCCCATGGCATATGGAATGCTCAGAACCAGAGATTTAGATAAAATATGGCCAGAAATTCTGACAAAGCCCTTGAAACATAGAACATGCAACTGTAAAGTTTAACACAAGCAGACTTGAAAGGAACACATCAAGGAAGATAATAAGAGGACCTTGCAACTAGAAGCAACCAGAACATTGCTGACCAGCACTCTTTTCCCCTACTAGCATCATTTACAGCATACTTTAACTAAAAACCACTAGCAAATGGCTGACCTGACTCTTTTTGTTTGGATGCTTCTCCACCCAATAAATGAACTGCTCAATCTTTTCATCTATTTTCTTTTCAAGCTCGATCTCTCCACATTGCACCTACACAGGAAGAGTGGCAAAGCCACACATTAGAAAGAAGACCACACAGTGTTTTTCCAGTTGAAAGTTTGGGCTGTGAAAATTTGAATGGATTCATATGTTAATTAACAGTGACTTCAACAAACAAACTAGAAGGTATGTATGTAAAACAAGTCCAATTAGCAAGATGGTGTTTCTATTGAGAGAATGCGGTGAAAACTATGACTGGCAATGTAAGAATAACGCATCCTTAAGAAATATAATTAGATACTTCACAGTTCACGCAAATAATAGCAACTAATTGCCTGAAAAAAACATACGTAAGTAATATCAAAAAGTTCCAAGTCGACATCCTTCGGACGCACAAGACCCAAGGCCCGATGAAAGACGATCGTGTGCAGTATGCCTGCAACCATTTCAGTAACTTGGTCCAGTCACCATAATTGAACAGGGAAACAATAGTAATAAGGCATTTGAGGAACAAAGAGTAGCAACGGAAAGACAAGTTGGAGTTCAAAATTACATCGCAAAACTTCCCGTATCTCAAAGTGCTCCACTTCCTGCATAAAAAACGGGAAACTTGATCAAAATTGGAAATTGATTTTTCTAAATTTGAGGGAGGAAGCGCTGATATATATATATATATATATATATATATATATATATATATATATATAAAATCTGTAGAGGATGCTTTACCAGTTCCTTGAGCTGGCAAACCTCGCAGTTCATAATCGGTTGAAATTGGGGGCGTGGATGAAGGAGGACGAAACCCTAGCTTGTTTGGGAAGACGAGAAGCTTCGCTCGCGTGAAGCAATTGGATCGGATTGTATAACTTGGCTTCCAACTGTGAGCAAATGGACAATTCTCAGTCAGAGAGGAGGAAGGAATAGGACTATTGAAAGTCTTTTTTTTTTTTAATAATTATTAAAATTATAAATACACGCTGATTAAAAGATCATGATCACACGTGTCACCCATCGACCAGGTAAAGAATCTGTTAACCTGTTGCAGTCAAGTGAAAATCCTTAATCAGACGAAATCCCCGCAATGTCTCCTGCACGCATCAGGACCCTCTGTAAATAGAGATAAATTAGGTGGTGTTACTATTTTAAAATTTAAAATTTTATTTTTTGTGTTTATCTTTTTATTTGTTTAACTTCATGTGATCCAAACTCCTCTCTTACAAATTACGGAGAAATTAATCTTTTAAAAAACATTAAATTGTTAAATTTAATTATGATAAAATATAATAAATCCTCTATGCCTTTTCTTCATTTAAAATTTATTACTATGTACTAAGATCTTATTTAATATATCATAATGTCTAATAATATAATATAAGATAATATAATACTTAATTATATAAGGTTTGATTGAAAGAGGAGCACGGGGGACAAGAGCTATGATTAATTTGAGATATGAATATTATATTTTTATTTAATTTAATATAAAATAATTTTATCAAGTCTCATCAAACTATTTAAAATTTAATTAGTTTATTTTATAATTATTAAATAAAAATAAGTAAACTAAATATCTAATACTATACTAAACATATAACAAAATAAGTTATATAATATAAATTTATATTATCATATGTATATTATATATCAAAAAATATTAAAAAAAAGTGCATACATTCTTTATTAAATGTGCTAACAGAAACGCCCGTGTGAAATAGGTAGTATCATATGGGTGTCGCTTGCTCGCATCTCCTGAGAATATGAAATAATTTGACAAAATGCATATCACGTGTGGTATTCATAGTTTGTAAATTATTATATCTTTAATATCAATAGTTTGAGAGAGATTTATCCAATGTTCAATAATTTACTATTTAAATATCTTAAATAAATATCACATCCAAAATATGTCATCTTAATCATCATGTTGATAAATCATGTATATATCACATGTGACCGTTAAATTTGACAGAATTTTAGATAAACAAACTTAATTGTTAAATATTATATAATTTAGATATTTAGTAGATATTTTTTTTTAAATACATGCAAGTTGAAGGAATTGAAGTTAGAAATTGTATTAATTAATACATTTTGTATTACTATTATACTAGTTAGTAGTTATCTACTAGTATAGATAAGACTTGAGACCAAATTGAATCATTAGAGAAATTAAAATTTTGTATGGCTTAAAATCAAATATTTTGTAAGAGGTTAGAGAATAAGAATTAAAAAGAAATTTATAATAAAAGAAATACCATAATGAAATTCATTAAATCATAAAAGAAATTCAAAAATGACAAAATAAATTAAGTAAAAGGGAAGAAAGCTTTCAAAGAAATAGAGTCTATTATATCATAATTCTCTGTCAGAATATCTGTCTATTTTATCCAAAACAGAAATTCATAAAAAGTTTAACTAACATGAGTCCTGCTATCATTTTTATCTCAAAAAGATTAAACTTATAACAATTTAAATTAGTTAAATTTTATAAAAATATTCTTAATTTATAAAAAAAAAAAAAGCATGAGTCCCACAAAGTACCAAATTAAAAGAGGAAAATCATGCCAACAGGCTGTCTCAAATATTCCCCTTCCAAACCACCTATGCATCGTAGAAACAACAGAAAACTAAAGTTTAGTTTTGAGAATAACTCTCATCCTTGTTTGGTTACACAAATAAGGTTTATTATCCCCTTAAAATATTAGGAATTGTTTGTTGGAGGTTATCCAATTATAAAATAATCAAATACTCGATCTCTTTCTTCCTCTTAAATAGTAATATTTGAATAAATTATTTTAATTTTTCTTTTATTTACTTATTTTTTTTACAAACCTCATTTTATTTTTAAAACTTATAAATATTCTTTAAATACTTATACAGACTTCATTTCTCAATGAATTTATGTATATCATGTTTTAAAAATATAATAAAGGTTTGTATAGGTATGTGAGAGAAATAAAAAGAGATATGTGTAAGTACTTAAAGATATGTGTAAATTTTAAAAATAAAAAAAAATTCATGTAAAACAAATAAATAAAGAAAAAGTTATAATAATTTACTCTTAGTGTATGTTTGGTATGAAGGTAAAAAATAAGAATAAATTTTTATTATATAAGTTTTTTATATAAAATTTATCTCATAAAAATTTACTCTTATTTTCATCCCATACCAAATTACCCCTTATTATTATTTTTTTCGTTTTACAATCATCTACCCGTAACCATTGCTGGTTGTCGTGGGCTAGGGAAGTGAACCCATTTTATAGATGTAGGCTGATCAGCTGCGGGTCGAGGGAATACCCTCAAAGTGTGAAGGGCTGTTCAATCTAGTTATTGGAGTCAAGCAGGACCTTGGGCTTATGATATATGGCATATCTCTTTGTGACGGTATTTGAATATCAATTCATTTTTCACTATGACCAAAAAAAAAAAAGAAAATAATTTTTCACTGTTTATTTAATGATTTCCTCACACCTCTTTTATGCAAGGAGATATATTGAAGAAGCCTGTGGCAGGGAGGACATTTTTAAAAGAAGGCATTATAGAGGCAGAAAATTAATTGGAGATGGCAATAATGTGAGATTAGTGTTTGATGATCCATGGGTTCAGGTCTTCATTTCAAATTTCCCCTATTGTGTACCAAAAAAAAGAAGTGGACAAAAATGTACCAAATTTTTTTTTCTCCTACTGTCTTGGGTGATAATTCTATTGGATTTTTAACTTATTAATCATGATACACAGACATGGAATCCCAGCTTGGTTCATCAGATTTTTTATGTTAATATGGAAGAATGTGACTTAAGAAATAAAACTACGAGACAAGGAGAAGCCAACGTATAAAAAATTTAAAGCATCCTATTAAAATTTAAAATATTTTGATACGGATACGGCTTCTTTTTCAATATTTTCATAATCTATAGGACATGAAAATTTCCTTAGTAATATGACAAAGGAACGGTATATTTGTAAGTCATTATGAGTGCCAGTGGGCTAATGAAATTTTGATAATTTACTAAGATTAATTAGATAAAAAAATATTATAACCTTTCAATTTATATCTTACTAAAATAATCTTAAAACCACTTATATGAGTTTTAAATTTTTTTTGAATAAGTTAATCTAAATAAGACTAAAATAAAAAAGAATTCATAATCATATAAATTGACATTTCAATCGCCACATCCTCGTGCAAGTCACTTTTTGTAAGAATAGCGAATAGATAAGAACTTATGGAGAGGTATATGGAAATTGAATGTTCTCCAGAAAATCAAGATTTTCCTTTTGGAAGTTTTTCCGCAATTTCTTTTCAACTAGATTTTAATCTCCAAAGAAAGCATATATTTCTTTTCTTTTTTTTTTATATACAAAAATGAAAGAGTAGATAGGCTTTTATAATTTTATGATAAGGACGTCTTTGACTTGAAAGCATTGTCTACCACATTATTATTAGTCACTCATATAAGCTATGTATGACTTTAATGATAATTTAAAAATGTCAGTTTTCAATTGACACATATTAATTAATAAATGAAGTGTTTAAAGATTTCGTGGTACGCTGTAAAAGAATCTCTCTATAACATGCTCGAAATCCTTTTGATAGCTTTTCACCCGTATCTATCGATTCTAGAGTATCACCTATTTACGACACTTTGGTGTAGGAATTAGTGAGGAAGGCCTTCCGCATGACGAGATGAGGCCCACCAGTTATCTAGCTGCAGGGTATCTCCTTTGTTGAAGGAAGACCTCCAACTTAGGCTTTTGAAAAAGACAGGATTTAAACTCAAACAAAGAGTGCCCTAGTCCAAACGTTTATGTTAATTGCATCAACCCAATGTTGGCAAGAAAACACACACATATTGCTGAATTTTGATTTCTTGTGTCCATTGTGTGGTGATGCATCGGAATATGTTGTGCACATGCTTCCACAGCGTGCTATTCCATTGTGTGGTGTGGACCGTGTGGTGATGTAAAGGAATATGTATGACATGCACATGCTCACACAAGGTGCTAATTAAGGCTGCTGTGTTATGGCTTCCTTTTTCATTTGTCTCTTCGTTCCACTTTTATCAGTATGCAGCCCTGTTTGAATGTTGGAATTATAACATTGCTGATATCATATTATACAAAGGAACTAGGACTCCCATGAAATGTCTGAACAGGACTTAATTTCCGGTGTTGTAGATAATCATGTTCGAGAAATCTTCATGTGAGTATCAATAATTAATTTTATTTTATGTTGATTTAATAAAATAAGTTAATGAAATAGTCCAAAGATATATGTGATATAAAGTACATTGAACTTAACAGCTTATTATGAAAGTTGATTTATGGCTAAAAAGTATTTTTCGATAAATTATTTAAAGCATGCAAGGTCCGTTCTCTAACATAATTTTTCACAATAAAAAACATCTTTTAAAAAGAAATTTTTTGTGATTTGGTTGTCCCATTATATAATTTCGATTCATATTTGGGTGTAAGAAAAAAGACCTTACACTATTAGATATGGCGCAGATGGATATTTTCTAATTCAATTACGTTTCATTGATTGTGTTCTAATTTCATGTATTTGCGATATGAGGAAATATGATATATATATATATAACTCACAAATCGGAGTGAACTTATGGCATCTTGTTTATCGTAGTCAACTAGTCATAGGCACTGCACTCATCGGGTCTGCATTCAGGCTTTTGCACTCTTGTATTTTCTTTTGTTGTAAGAGTTGAATAAAATCTCACTGAATTTAGTTTAAAAAAAATGGAACAAAAGAGGTAACCTTCTACCATTTTAAATAGTACTTAAGTATAATTTCCACTATTAGTTTAGACTTCTAATAGTACTGGAATATGGTCCTACACCACAGGGATCACATTAGTCTGAAAGTTTCAACTTTTGTCTATTATAGATCACCGCTGTGCTCTCATCTGCAGATTCTGATCTATTTAAAACTGTACGTGGAGGATCAGAAGAGACATCATATATATGCTCTACAAGGCTCCAACCATATATGTGTGGCTAATATATTTTCTTAATTTACACGTTAATTAAGGAGACAAGAACAGAATTAGCTGCGTGCCACTTGAATTCTTTGTTTTATGTGTAGGATGTGAAATGATATAACTTCGACCCCATTATTCATTACTCCCCTTCCAAGCAAAGCAGAAAGATGTACAAAACGACACATTGTCATATCTGGTATACATCAACCACTAACAGTAGAACCCATTTACTTAATATAACCATAATTGTCCTAATGCGACAATCGAATAATCAAATTAAAGTGTGTGATTTTGATTATCTCTCTAATTAGTTGTTGCGTGAAAAGGGGCCCTTTCTGATATTCTTGTGATTTCTCATGCAGTGAATATGTGCTTCCTAGCTACTTCCCAGTACACGATCCTTTGTATCTATGCCCGAAAATAGGCTTGTGAGCTTTATTAGTTTCTATATGATTGAGAACTATAACTAATATATAAAGATTCGTATAATTCATGGGGGTTTATTGTTTTCATGTTTCCCATTTCCATTATTCGAGTTTCCAGGTGGCTCGCTAGTTGATACAATATGTGAATGCGGGAGGATTAAAATCTTGTAAAGTGTAAAGTGTATTTTAGAAAATAAAATATAAGTGGATAATCATTGATGAAAAATTAAAGGAGAGAATTTTAATAAATCTATAATTTGTTATCAACGTGTTTGAATTTTATCAAATCTTAAACAACACATTAATTATTATTTATTTGTACTTTTTTTTTGTAGATATTTATACTTTATCTTTTAGAGTGTATCCTCTATTTTAGAAGATCCAAATTCCATAGAGTAGGGTTAAAATTGAAGTTCAAGTTAGAAGGCAATACCGCCACATTAATCAGGGCTCATTTACAAAAACATAATGAGCTGTGGGGCAAGGATTCTATATATAAATCATAACTCTTACAAAAACGTACTATGTTGTTATTCTATGTCATGCATGTCTTGGGGTGCTGATTGAGAAAGTGACAGAAAAAATACATATATAGAGATTATGAATGTTTTATTGCTTCAGAAGATGGATTAGAAAGAAGGTTAAGTTTTGTCCATGTATTAGACATTTGAACCCAGAACGTGGGGTAATCCCAATTAGACGTTAGTGGTCTGAGAGATACTATATCGTTTCTTGGATGTTACTCGAGAATAATAAAAGTCTTGAATGGGACAGTTCTCTTCAATATTCACAAATATGCGGACATGATAATTGGATTTATTATATATGTCAAATTAAATCAATAATAGGAAAATTGAGTTTATATAAAATTTTGAGGAAAAGAGTGAATGTTTATTATGTAAATTAAACTTATATATACTTTCTAATATATATAATCATATTTAAAAAAGTAAAATACTTATAATAAATTATCAACATTTTTTTACTAATAAAATGATATTAAAAAAAGAACTAATTTTTATACTCAAATAAAGTGCCAATCTATGCTATTTTGATAATATGAAATTATTAATAACTGAATCATAATTAAAGTATGTTATTTTCTTTTTAATATAAATCACCATAATATTTATAAGAAATTCATCTTTCATTTTATTTCTCAAATTTGTCTTGTTTTTTACATTGCTGAAAAAAAATAGTTTGTTATAGCTATAGAAACTAGAATAGTTGAAAACAAGCTGATGGCCCCAATCATAACCAAGATCCACATATTTATAGGTTCAATATTTTTTCTCATGTGAAAAAAAAATTCATATATTTCTAATGTTTTTTAAAATTTTTGGGGAACCATTGCCCAAATCGTAACTAAGATCTGCCTCTGTTTATATGGAATCTCCTTTCAGTTGAAGAACGTGAGTAATCAATGAAGGTAGCTAGGTATGTGATGTATTCAACAGAAAGAGGTCCTTCTAGTTCAATTTTTGCAGGATCCTACCACATGATGGTGCCGAATGCCAGCTAGAAGATGCAAGACACGTAAATAACATCATAAAGTACTGAAAATCATAAATCATATCAGAAAGTTTTATCTTTTATGTGCTCCATCTTCGCCTGATTCTTTCTTCTCTAATTATTTCAACATGTTTGTTTTGCATACATATTTATTATTTTAGTATGTTTATCATTCTTTAAATTAAGTTTACACAGAATCATTTAGCCATATACCTCAAGTATTAACAGCGAGATAGGGTTAAAGTAGAGGTAGTAAATTTGATTCTCATATAAATTAATAAAAGTTAAATCTAGACAGAAAACTGAAATAAATAAACCGTTTTTTGTTGAAGATTTTGGTTTTTATCTGTTTCTTTCGTCCATTTTATTATCTGGCTATTTTTTTAAACTTAATTTAGGTAAAGTAATAGTAACTGATCTTTCTTAGGTCTTAATGAGGAAGTACACTCGGCTTTGATACTATGAGTATTTTTATTTATATGATTCTCATTTATTTTATATTTTATTAATGTAAAATTTCTTTATCCATATATCACTCACACTTGAATTCTCAAATACTATTTTTCAGTGCTAATAGAACAAAATAGGCATCCAATCGAAGGGAAAAGAGGGATAATTCAATCCAGGAAGACTATAATAAAATCCTAAACTTTATGATACCAAAAATTAAAAATTCGTACTTATATACTTCAAACTTGCACATGCTCACAAATTTCGAATAACTGATATAACTGTCGGTTAATTAATATACACTGCATATCAGACATGCCATATCTTGATTTGGGGATCTTCAGTGTATAATCACATGGGAATTGAGCTAGTAATGTAGTTAATTATTTGTTTATATAAAACACAAAGAAGGCTTTTAGTTAATTATGCCTAATAAAGCCTGCCTAAAATTGCAAAATCCCAAGAAGGATCAACTCGTAGATACCTAGCCTTGGTAACTGAAAATTCTCTCAACAGTCACCTTTGGTCGTCATGGTTTTTTGTGGTTTCTAATTTGGTTGTCAGAAATTCCTCAGATAGGTCCCTCCCCACTCCAATTAGAACCCACCCATATTCCCAGACATGAGATGATCAATGGTATTTTCCTACCCCGAAGAATCTTGTCCAATTAACCATATCTTTTGTCAGGTTTGAACCCTTCGTTGGGGTTCTCACTCCTCAATCAATCTCATTGTGGAATGTGTATACGGCCTGCCTATACATGTAGTTTTGTTGCTTTTAAGGTGGGGACCATCCAATGTGGAGAGAAGGATAGCTACAACTAAGAACCATCCATTGATCTCTTTTGAAGTATGTATTTGTGTCTCTCTCTCTCTCTCTCTCTCTCTATATATATATATATACATATGACTTTCTCTCTTTCCCATATAATTAATTTGTATATATCAGTCTCCACAAATTACAATACATTCCTTCTTTTCCCTGAGGACTGTATCTGGCTTGGCAACAAACCTAAATTAGGGTCTTTGCACAACTCAGGAACTAGAATCGCCTCTATAGTGTACTATTTACTGATCAATAGGTACCGGAAGTCGATGATGCATGTTTTTGAAATGATCAAAGGGGACAGACATTCAAGTGTTTGATGTATCTTGATATGGACCGTGCATGGTATACAGATAGGAGCAACCACTTTGATCAAACACAAACGCTTCTCTTTGATCAAAGGGAGGATCCACTAATAAGATGGAATTCCTATAAGGTATATGTTACAGAAACTACTGTCAGAAGTTGTGAGATTCATAGATCACTATGGCCAGTCGTAGATCTGGTAGAGTGAGTGGATAAGTCGTTGCATCGGTACTTAACTTAAGGATTAGAAACGTACCTATCACAGTGGAAAGGCGGAGGAAGTGAAAAAAGAGAGAGAGAGAACACAAAACAAAAAGACGAAATGAGAGGAGCCCTGGGAAAGCTGCAGTGCTGGATAAGGGGAGACATGAGTAGGGGCCCATGTATATGGGAATGTGGGATTATATCCTATCCCATCGATCCATGCATTGTAGTCATGTCCTTTCATATTCCTATCCTACCTACGTTTCTTGTCTTCCCACAAACTTTCCTTCATTTGAATACATATAGTAATACTAACCCATGTATACATGTTCAACTGGCTAGCAAATGAACGAAAATAATCTACATATAATCACTGTTCATCTAACCTGTGAGAAGAACTCAAGGATCAGGACAAGATCAGCAAAAGAGTTATTCGAATTTTTGGTGTTATATATTATCATCATCATAGGATTAATTTGTGGATAGCTTACAATTGAAGAACAGGGAAACTAATTTGAGAGAGAAAGAGACTTCACAGCAAAAGAGAGGGAGAGCAGATGAAAAGCAAAATGGCTGACAGAATAGAATAGAGTGAGAGAGAAGGGAATAGGATGGAGAGAGGGCAGGGCCCTTGACGGCGACCATAGAGTATGGTATCTGTGTGCCCGCACTGCCCGCGTTGCCCAACATTCGTACCGAGAGAGCTTTTGTCGTCTTTACACACGAAGTTCGCGTCGTTTTCTGCTTTGCCCGGCGAATGCCAACTATTGATTTTTTGAGAGAGTAAAGTTTTTGCACTCCAAAGTGAACGCAGCACTCACTATCCTTCGCACTCCTTCCCAGCCAGCGCCTCTCTACTATGTTTGGACTATGAAGACTAAAAGGCGTGTCGGTCTTCTCTTCTGAATCCTGAGTCCTGAATTCTCACAATCTGACAAGGTCTCGCCCTCTCCGGACGGCACGCGCGCTCAGGTATTCATTCAAATTGATTTTATGCATTCATTCTGCAGACTATAGTACAGCACAGCACATATCACATCACATATCAGATATTTCGATCCCAATAATTGACATACATTCCCAGTTTTGTTTTTGTGCTGCCTCTGCTTTCCCTTTCCCTCTCCCTCTCCCTCTCCCTCTCTCAGCTCCTTTTCTTGCCCTCCCAACGTGACACCATGTATGTGTTTGCCTCTTATTGGCCCTGGTCCTCTGCTCTCAGCTCTCACACTGTCACTTTCTTAATTTCTCTAGTTTTTTATTAATTAACCGCTGGCTAGCTATTTCCATGCATGATATGCACAGGACATGATGCTGTCGTTGCTAGTCAGATTCACATTAACAAATTCTTCCAACTTGCTTTGGTTTCATATTTAATTTGGAGAATGTTTGCTTTGGTCTGTCGCAAACAACAAGGTGGCATGGTTTGTTCATCATTAATATTTTTATATATGATGTGAACATGTTATAACCTTAGTTTTCTTCGTTGCTTTTTCAAAAGTTAGAATAAAGTGTGAAAGAGAACATTCCCTTACGATCAAAAAGTCTAAAAAAATATAAAGTTGGATTCTTTCACTCCAAACAAGCTGAGGTCCATGCCAGATCGATACATGCATAGATATAGTTAATCCAAGTAATAAATAAATGAATATAATTGCATGAGATTTTATACCAAGAGGCAATATCAAATAAATATTATAAAAGACCAAGACTAAGTTGAGATATCACCATATACTGGTTGGTTGCTATGCCATCTTGCAACCAAAGTGATAAGATTAATTTACCCTTCACGATCAACAGTTCAGCACCGTCCCTCAATCAATCAAGATTTTGATTGACAAATGGTTCTGGGAATCGGAGACATATTGACCCCTCCTTTTCCCATAATCTCCTCGTGCCGTCTCTTTAGATCGCTCTTTTATTTTTTTTCTAACTAATTATCCTTGACTTTTTAGGTATGCAAATTTAAGTGGTTCAAACTGACCATAAACTTTGCGCGTATCAGCTCGTTCACATAATCATGTTACTAATTGTGGTTACTATGACATCTCAGTGTTTAATGCTCAATAATATATGCTGACATATGATCTCATGAGAGACAACTTGATAGGTTTCTTAAAGCTGATGATCAATTTGTCTTTGTCTTCTAGTTATTAGATGAAACAGTATAAAGTATTATGAACACTTAATTAGTGACTACACCTTTTGGTCACTGCGATTAGAGTATTATTTGTACTTATTGTAGAATTTCTACTAATTGCATGCTTTTGGAGCAATTCAAGTAGTCATATCAGTTTGAGACCCAAAATTCCAAGGAAATATTCTTCAGTAGACCCTCTTTGAGACTTTGACGGTGCACCTATATCAGTTAATAGGGTATTGATTCGTTATATCCCGTAAGAAGCTGATATTTTTATGCTACTTTGTTTTATTATAAACTGTATACTATTTTAGTAATTTTATCACTCACTTCTCAGTTTCAATAGCAGTTTTAAAATGTAATGCTATTGAAGTGTCCAGCAAAGATAAAGCTTATTACTGTTTTAAAAATTAAATTACTGATATATTTTTGCCATCAATACATAATAATAAATTATTAACAAATAAAAAATAATTTATTACTGTAAAAATTGTACTATTTACATTACCTTTATACCTCGTGAATAACATTTTTTTTTGTTATATATCCGCTCAATCAAATACTGTTGTAGGTCGTGGTAGGTAAAGTGGACCGGAGAAGTAGCATAGCAATTAACAAACATGAATAGAATCATTGCAAGACCACACCTACCATCACAAGTAGATATAGATCATAGGGTACTTTATTAATTTTTTTAATCATTGGTTTAAATTTCTGAAATCCTAAATTTAATCAGTTCAGTTGCCAATAGCTTAAATTTTTTCACTTGTTTCTCTAAAATGAAGGGGCCTTTATATTGGTCTATTTTCCTGGTTCACTCTACCAATTATAGACACAGATATATCAGATCAAGAATGCAGGTATATTAAATATCCCTAAATCTTGTTCTTCCAAGTCATAAGAAAATCCTTAATTATTTGAAAGAACAATTTGATTCATCTCGATCTCATTCATTTTTCACCATATATATCTGTGAACTACATGCACCTGTATAGAGCCAGTTTAGGTTCAATATATATCCCTGGCTGGGACTGGGCACCGCACCCATGTCAAGTGAACATTTGTTGGTTCTTGCTAGGAGAACGAAAGTGGGGAAGGGCTAAATTCAAGCCATGAGTTTCGGGCGCGCAGTGGCTCTTATTTTTAGTTAGTAGTAGTAGGGACAATCGGCTTTACACGTACTTCCACGTGATTAGCCCTCTCCTTGAACTTGTAATGATGGTTTTTGAACAGAGGAGAATCTTCAGCAAGGAAATCCTGAATCCCTTCCTCCACAACAAGGACTAATCTTTTAGAAAACTTGATTACTACTATTTTGCCCTATCATTGTATATCCTTAGCTCTACTTCCCCACCTCTGCTATTATATTGATTATACATGCTGCCTATTGATTAATTTTATATATGGAAGCAAAGTACCCACTCAGTATAGAGAGAAAAGAAACACTCGACTACATAATTCCTTGCAAGTAGAAGACATTTAGAGCCAAATCTGCGCATAATAGAAATTTAAAGATGAAATTAAAATCCATTAAGTGTGCGTTGTCGGGTTTCTGTTGTTATGCGAGCAGAAAGAAAAGGAAATCACACTGTTTGGATGCATAGAAAATAAGGATGACTCTTTATTGACATGATCAATTAGTCCTAAGTGGGACAAGCAAAGCAAAATGATTTCTTTCCTTACATAATTCATAATTGGTTCTGCAATGATCGCACGTATGATAATAGAATATATATGCAATGATCAGTGCATTAATATACCTCTCCTAACTGCAACTGGAATCATAAGATCAAGTAATAATGGGTTTTATGAAAAAAGATAATATTAAAATTTCCCTCCTAATACCCACTTGTTGTCAAATTCCAACATTAAAGAGATGTTTATAAAATTGATGGTCTAAATGGAAGCTCATGGCTATCTTTCTCTCACAGAGTAAGTGTGTGTGTGTGTGTCTATACATATATATATATATATATATTCTTGGCAGCCCCAAATTCTATATATTCTTTTGCAACAAGAAGGACATGACTGCCCACGAAGCTGTCCTACTAGCATAAAACAACGAAGCTACCCAATTGAATTCCCAAAGGCGAGTCTTCATACAATCCTACTCAAATTCTCTCTCTCTCTCTCTCTCACCCATACGTTAGCACACAGAGAAAACCTACTTTCTTTCGCTTTTCTCCACTAACACAAAAAGACTCACCACCCTTTTGCTTTTCGTGTTTTTGGATTGTTGTAGATCTACAAAAAAATAAAGAAGATGATCCAAGAACTGTTGGGTGGTGCGAGCCTCATAGCAGGAGAAAGGAAAATCTCCATTAATGGAGGAGTTCTACTACCACCTACACAATCTCCTTGTTCTCTCCCTTCATCCCCATTTCCTTCTTCCACAACCACCGTCACCGGCACTTCTACAGCTAGCACCATCACCAACACCCCCACCTCCGCCGCTACTTCATCAAATTCAGAAAATCAAAATTTGAGGTGCCCGCGGTGTGATTCATCAAACACAAAATTCTGTTACTACAACAACTACAACCTCACTCAGCCTCGTCACTTCTGCAAGACATGTCGTCGGTACTGGACCAAAGGAGGTGCTCTGAGGAATGTTCCCATTGGAGGTGGCTGCCGGAAAAACAAGAACGTCGGCATGTCCAACTCGGTGGCAAAGCCGAGCGCGAATAAGATGAAAACAGTGGCATCGGAGCTTGGAAGGTCAGGACTTGGTCCTGGGTTCGATCACGAGCTTCCACCAAGCCCAATCCTATGGGGCTCGCCGCAGAATACTCATCTGTTGGCTCTACTGAGAGCCAGCCAAAACCAAAACCCTAACCCTAACCCTAGTGCCATGTCGATTAGTACTGTCACAGTCAAGGAAGATGGCAACTTAATGGGATCCCAGCCCCATATGGTGACCGAGCCGTTGGTTTCAAATGGGCTGTTGAATCCTCGAACCCTAGGGTATGATGCTGTTGGGCAAGTTCCTTCACTGGGTCTATGCAGCTCATTTTGGAGAAACAATCAAGATCAACCTCAACAACAAAATGGAGGCTTTGTACTTGGGGAACATCAGAGCAGTGGAATTCAAGAACTTTACCAGAAGCTCAGGTCATCATCAGCTAATTATTTAAGTGACAACTCACCAGTGTTTGTGGGCAACATGGCTTCTTCCTCTTCGACAACCAACATTTTGGAGCAAACTTCAGTTGCCGGGGGTGAATCGGGGTACTGGAATCCAACCCTTTCGTGGCCTGATCTTCCCACTACGAATGGTGCATATCCGTAACTTGTTTTTCTCTTTTTCGTTCACTGTTCAAAATTTCTTTTCCCATTAGATAGTACTTCATATTCTGTATTTTAGAGTTTGTTTCTTTTGTGGTTGCTTGGTTTTGGATGATATATGAATGTGGATCTAGCGTTAGTTTCTTTCTTTTTTTTTTTTTTTTTTTTTTTTACTTTTTCCCTACTCTTGTTGATGGTGTGTTTGGCTTAGTTATCAAAGCTTATTTCAATCTTCAAGGACCAGGGAGTTTAAAATTGAATGAAAAAACGCAGTGTGTGTTTCTCAATGCTTCATATTAGTTGCCAAATCTCTCCATTTTATTTGTGCAGTTTTTCTTTTTTTTTTTTTACGCCTTTTTCCCGTTTATTTACTTTACCTAAAACGCCTGATACAAATAAATTTTTCCAGCTTCCATGAAGTAGAGGTGTGGATTTTCTTCATCGAAAAATTCAAAATATTAATGATAGTAGGCATGAAAATGCAAAGATTTAGGGTATGTTGAAGTTATATCAGAAACAGCAGTCTTAATTAACCATATATATATATATATATATATATATATATATATATATGACTAGAAAAATAGAGTAAAGCCTGTATATGTGGAAGAATATATACCTTCTTGGTAAACTCAAACTTTGGGGTTTCGTTTTCCTGTGTAATAAGAGGAGGTGGTGGTGGGTAGCATATGCAAGTGCAAGATTTTGTTTTGTTACGAGAAATCGATGAATCTAATGCAAAATCAGCCTTTTGAAAGATGTTTCCTCAAACGGCATTAGATTCTTGCTGTTGGTAGTAGTGAGGAAGAATCCATCGACATCCTTACAGTGAAGACCTATGCCTGATTCTTCTGTTTCTCCGGTATTACCCTAAATTTATCACCTTCCGGTACTGAAAACTCTCTCTCCTTTGGCTATATCTAACACACGCACACACTCTGTTTCTTCTGGAGCTAGCTGTCTATTCATCTTGGTACTAATCGGTGTTGTGAGCTTATCTAACCGCTGAGAAAAACTCACAGGTTGAGCCACAAGAACAAATCACTTAGTCCCATGAAAGACATGTAAAATTACATGATTGTCCTTGCACCAACTCACGAACTTTGGAGTTTTGATCAGAAATTACTCGCTGATTCATCGGGTCTTGAGTTACCTAAATATATGATATATATAAATTACTGTGTTGTTCAAGTGAAAATAAGCTACAACTTGGGAGTCTCCCTCTAAGTAAGGTAAATGAAATTGTGAGCAGCCAAAATATAAATATAGAAAAGCGCTTTTAAATAAAGTTAAAATAGTTTTTAGGAGAGCATGCCCATATATTACAAAAATGAAGGCAAAAACTATTTTAAAAAAAAGAAATTTTGTGATTTTAAAAATTTTGAGGAGGCCTAGGCTTCTACATTCCATCATATGGGGCCGTCCTTGCCTCGAAGCCATTAGTATATGGTCATGGTGTTCTTACTTGAGAGATTCATACTACGATCGGCTTTATGTGCAGCGTCAACCTAGTTTGAAATCGCATTTCACATTTTAAGGAACCTAATTGGGTTATTAATTAACCTAATTTAAATAATATAAAATATATTAGTTCAAGTTACTAGTAGTAGATTACTCTATTCAAATAATCAATGCCCAAGTGGTAAATTCATTGTGCAATTAAGGTAGACTTTAGGTTCCAATTCAATCGCAAAAGTCCTGCTAAACAAGAAGGCACAACAGCCTAAGGTGGTAATTAAGAACCAAACAACAATCAAAACAAAATTGCAATGTCACCAAAAAAATAAAATAAAATTGCAAAAGCATTATAATCAAACAAATTAATTACGTAAATGGAAATAATGGTCTATAATGCTTATAAATGACTATAGTTATTGAACTCAGACTGGACATCAACTTAGTCAAGAACATGGATTATTTGATTAATTGTTGGATAATAAATATATATTATAAAATAGACATATTACATAAAGTATAATTTTAAAATAATATCATCAAATAAAAATTAATAAGTCATCGAATAAATATTTTAAAAATACTTCCATTATCAAAATTTCAGTACAAAGTTCAAATCTTAAAATTGACACTTGTGAAAAAGCTTTAACTATTATACTCTAAACCTGACAGAGTGAGAACTTCGTTCCACTTGCATTATCAATTTAATAAAAGCTAAATAATTCCCAAAACAAAATAATTAAAATTAGGAGAATCAAGTTAAAACATTTTAAAATCAATTAATTATGCTGAAAAATTATTGATTATTTATAATTACAATTATTACAAAGAGTTATTTTTTTACATACACTATTTTAACTAATTTTAAATATATTTTATTGTTTTGTAAAATTACTTTTATTTAACTAATGTTAATTATAATAAAGTTATAATTAATTAATTTATGAAATAATTATATAAGCAAAAATTAAAAAATATAAATTAAGAAACACGACAGTATCTATCAAGACGCTATTAATAATAATAACTAAAATTGTCCTCAATTAATATTTAATATATAAATCTTGAATACTATTTACAACATAATTTAATTTGTTACAAACCATAAGCAAACGTATAAAAATACACTAGCTAATTAATTATAAAGTAAAATATTGTTAAACTAATGTGAAAATATCCCTGAAAAAATTATGGATCTAAAGTTTGATTCTAAGTTAGTATAAAGTATTTTTATACTATTATTTAATTATATGTTATTTAATATTTAATTTTTTAAATATTTATTATTTTAATCAAACTTTTTAATGATTTATCAACTTATGATTAGATAATAATATAAAATTTTTTATATTGATAATAGATTAAAATTAAATTAAAAGTAATTATGAAAAAACAATTAAAAATTTTATTATGATCCAATAATTGTTGAAATTATTTAACCATGAATTGGATTAGGAGATCAGGAAAGGCGACAGGAAGGAAAAGTTGATCACACCTATTGTTACTGGGAAGTCCCACCTATGTGTACTGTTAAAAGGAGTTTTCCCCCTTGGATATAATATATCAAACTAGCATAACATTCGTGTAATATATAAAAAAAATTTAAAAAATTAAAAGATAATAATATATTATTTAAAAAATATAATATAATATTTAATTAAAAACAAAAAAATCATTTATAATAAATTTAAAAGAGATATTTTAAAAATTATTATTTTATTAATTTTACATACTTTAAAATTATATATTCATAATTTATTTTAAATTTATTTTAATATTTGTTAGTATTTTTAATATTTAATATTTTTCTTTATTTAAAAAAGTTTCATAATAATTATTAATTAATTCATGCTGATAAAAAAAGAATTGAAATTTTAAATTTAATTCATAAACAATTAAAAAGTGAGAAAAAATATTATTAAATAAAATGAAGAAATAAAATAATAATAAAAAAAGAAGAAAGAAATAATTCTAAAAATTTGATTTATGAATATTCTCTTTTTGAGATTTAAAATTATGATTTATTAACTACCACAATAAATATATTACAAAATTCAAAATCCATATCTCATATAAGCATTATTTATTTGAGTCAAATATCAAAATAGAAATGTCAAATGACGTGTTCAAAATGAACGTGACAGAATCAAACAACTTACTTCCTTTTATATATAAAAAATTGATATATTATAATATAATATTTAATTAAAAAAACCACTTAGAATAATTTTAAAAGAAATGTTTAATAATTTTTTTTTAATTTTACATAATTACAAATTATATATTCATTGCTTATTTTAAATTGATTTTAATATTTTTTAGTATTTTTAATATTTAATATTTTTTATTTAAAAAAGTTTAATAATAATTATTGATTAATCCATAATGATAAAAAAAGAATTAAAATTTTAAATTTAATTAATAAAAAATTAAAAAGTGAAAAAATATTATTAAATAAAAAGAATAAATAAATTAAAAATAAAAAAAGAAAAAAGTAATAATTTTTAAAGATTTAATTTATAAATATTTTTTTTAAAATTTAAAATTATAACTTATCAATTAATACGATAAATATATTATAACATTCAAAATTTACATACTACATAAGTATTATTTATTTATTTATTAAAATTAAATATTAAAATAAAAATAATAATTAAAATAATTAAAATAATACATAATAAAATTAAATCATTTACTTTTTTTTATATAGAAGTCGATTTTCTTAAGAAATACATAAGCATTAGGTGATAGGTACGACACCTGGAGAGTTGTAGCTGTTTCTCTGCTCTATAAACAGCCGGGTATGACTAGATGAATTGCATCACTCATTTAATACGTGTTTTAATTAATTTATTTTATAATTAAAATAATTTATAATTTAAATGATTTTGAAAAGATTTAAAAAAAAGTAATTTTTTTTTTAAAAAATGTTATACCAAATATGCACTTAATCATAAAACTTAACTGGTAAAGTATCTGGTTCACCGATTGAATCAACTGGGGTTGGACCGAATTCAATATAACTATGCTAATGACTTTCTTAATGTATATGATGGATATTGGATCTAACGTACAGATTTTACTCTGGCTACTCGATCACTGCATCTTGTAGTTGCACTCCATGACCACAGTATGGTAGACCAAAGTTCAAAGGGATATAACGGCAAAGAGGGAAGGTATTTTCTCTCTGGCACAGAAAAGAAAATTCACACGCACACACACACGAATCCCACGTAGACCCCACATTTTAATTAATTCTCCCATACCGAAACTTCATTATCAACTGTTTCCCATCCTAGTAATATCAAATTCTAGTCAAACTCTTAAAAAAGCAGAGGCGAGGCGCCATCCTTGCTTTCTTGCCCCCATCAACTTCTTAAAGTCTTCAGACTTTTTTTATATTTGTTTGAATAAAACGGGGAGGAGGTGGGAAAACTATTTATTATGAAAACTATTTATTATGATGACAAGAATTAATCCAATACAATAGCAAATGAATTAAAAGTTATCCTTAATGGGCTTCAATATCCGAAACCTGATCTGCTTTTTTTGTTTTTTCACTTTTGTTTGACAGTCACACCCTAGTGACTGAAATTTCCAAAACAAAATAATAAGAAGAATGAAAACAAGAGAAAATTCAGAGTTGCACCACTAATCAAATTAAATAAAAATCACTTCTGTGAGTTGTCCATGACTAGTGCAGGTGCTTGGCCTCGCCGCAAAGGAGTGCGTTGCGAGGGATATCAGTCTCAGTGAATAGGTTCTTTTCGCTGCTCCAGACCCTGAGATACAGCTCTTGTCCTAAATACCTCGTTGACCAGATTGCAGACCTCAAGTTCCACATACCCTTATTGTCCAAAGACACCAATATGGCACTCCAAGTTTTTGGATACACCTGTCCATTACATGCATGCAAGAGCAAGTGCCGTTAGTACTCAAACTCGAACTTTACTTTGACGCCCTGCAGAGAGAGCTGAAATTTACTTTTGACGCACCTGAACAGTGTGTCTTGAAACAGCATCAGCCAAGTTGTAACGTTTTCTCATATCACTTGTCCAAATACCATAGCCATATCTAAATGTTTGGATTCAGATAATAAAGGGGTTAATCGACATTCATAATTGAACCAAACAAACCCAATTAACCGAAAAAAGTGAGCGTCCTACCCAACAACAAAGAAGCTAGATCCATCCATATGCCAGGACTGAACAGTGTTCTCATTGTTCTGGAAGACTATTTCTACAAAGTCATGAAGGGTGAGTCCTATGACAGATGTGCCCAGTTTGGCAGGGGTGCCTGGAGGAGGAGGAGGAAAATCTTTGATTGTATTCAAGTCAAAGACACCGGGAATGTTAAACCAATCTGCAAGCTTCAAAGCTGTGTTTGGATAAATGTGGGAGATCCCATTTACGGCATATCGTGGCTTTCGACTTATTATGGCTTCAGAATTTGCCAATAGAATTGTCCTTACAATAGGGATGGTTCCGTAATGGAATGACCCCTGAGGATTAGGTCGAGCTGCATTTGCTGTCAAGTTCAGTCTTTCAAAAAAACAAACAAAACAGAGTCAGGAACAATTATCAGAAGTTTCCCAGTTGAAAACAGAGCAACCCTGAAGAAAAATATCCTACCTGATGGTCCTGGCTTGCTTCACGGACCAATGTATTTGGGTAGTTGGGGCCGGGGGTAATGGACCTGAGGCCTTGGTGGTGGAGCCAGCATATCGAAGAGCTGCTGTGGTATTGAGAACAAGCTTGGTGAAACGGCTAGATGCGACAATGTAATAGTCCTTGGGTGACCCATTGAGTGTGACCAAAACAGTCACCGATTGGCCCACATGAACATCAAGGCTCTCGTACGTGTCCTGTATTGTATGAGCTCCTTCAACTTCAATGAGCTTCAGCGAATGGCCCTGAATCCTGAAGTTAATTGAGGTTGCTATCCCAACATTGGACACCCTGAACTTGTAGGTCTTCCCTGAAAGATTTTTAATTTTCAAACGAGTTTAGTAGGCAGTGACGGCAATTTCACTGAAAAATTGAAAACTATCATCACTTTAAAAACGTAGGGAATAACATGTTGAATTGTTGATGGAGATGGTCACCTTGTTCACCAGTAAATTCGGCAGAATTCTTTTGGCCGTTTATGAGGAGAGCATCAGGAAAAGGAAGAGGCTTGCCAGCGTCTAGTAGTCGCGCTAGTACCTGCAAACCAAAATGGCACTTGCGTTAGAACAATTCTTTCCCATGGATGATGAAATAACCACTTGATCCTAATTCTCTGATCGCCACCATGTGGCCTAAAAGGGATTGCATGGTCAAATACTCAATGAGCTTTATGGAGGACAGTAATTTCTTTACAAACCTTGTAGCTGGTCTTGTACCAATCACCAACAACCAGGGTGAATTCTCCATCGGGGGTAGGATATGGGTAGGTTATCACAGACCTTTGGGCAATGTTGAATCCCCCAAAACCACCACCAGCTTTGTGAAGTTTGGTTGATGGGAAATATGTGAAGGTTCCGATTTGATCTTTTACTTGGAACTTGTATGTCCAGTTGGTGTTGGGAGGGATGGGGCAGTTGGTTCCTAAAACTCCATCTTGCCATGATGTCTTTCTCTGTTCTATACCATTCCTGTTTTCCACAACAGGGATAAAGGGTTATTACACCCCACTGTTCCCAACCTAAATCCTAGTTTATCATGAGAAAAGTTTGTGGAAAAAGAACAACTAACCATGTGATGAGGAAAGGTTCATCTAGCTTGTTAATGACATTCACAAGGATATTGTCATTAGTGATAGATTCAATTGTAGGACCTGGAAATTGGCCATTGATAAGAATGCCCTGACAAGGTAGTAAATAAAATATCAGATTCAGACCCTTTCCAAGTGTTAAAGAAAGACATTTTAAGGCGCAGTGAAAAATGACCAACCTGTTGAGGAATACCAAGAGGATAAATTGTTCCCCGAGTAATTTCCCACGTGAAGTACAAGTATCGGTCTTCTGCAATAACCGAGAGAGCACCCCAGCAAGCCAAAATTCCAAGAAAAATTAGAGGAAAAGTGGCCAGCTTCATCTTGTCTGATGATATTCTTGTCAAATTTGAAATGCCTTATTACGTACTGAATGAATTGTAAAGTTTTAAGTTAATCTGTGATGAAATTGAATTGAGGAGAAAGATAAACTACAACAATGCATCCATTGGTTGGATGGGTGAAATTCTGAAAAAAGTTTTCAAATTTGAGTTACAAATTACAGTACTTTACAATGTACCAACCAAAAAGTTAGAAAGGAGTGAAAGGAAAACAAGACTTTATGCTGCTTTCATATCAAGAAACTACCTTCATGGAAACTCTTGGAGTATTTACAAATCCAAATGCACAGCAAAGCAATGAGAGAGAAAGAAAGAAAGAAAAGAAAGAAAGAAATGCCTTAGGAGTCAAGATTCAATGAGAGGGTTAAAAACGTACCAGAAATCTAATTTCCTCTGAGACAGAGGAAACTGAGAGGGAGAACTGAAATGAGGATGGAGTAATCAGTGATTGGACTACAGCCTATATATATATATATATGTACGAGAGAATAGAACATGTTGTAGCAGATGCCAGAGTGGACACGAAAACCTGGCAAGCTTAGCTAGCTCATTATTTTGCTAGCGGATTCCATGCTGCTACTCAAAATTCAAAAATGGATGTGTACATATACAGTATACTACTATGTCGTACATGCATTACACTCTGCACAGCTCACAGCTGCTCTAGGGTTATTTGTTTAATATTGTCAAAAACCCAAGTTGCTAAATTAACTAGAATTTCTTGAAATAAGCAAGAAAGCACCGCGTTTAGAGAAAATTTATTTCTGTAGTAAATTATTGAGGAGTTCATGTAAGTCTCGGTTGCTTTTGATATTTGAATGCTTATTCAAATGGTTCCTTGGTGAAATGAGTTGGGGTTTAGACTAAGCTTTAGTCGGTGGCGGTCGGAAGTAATGGAGTGGAGATCTGTACAACCGGGTGCGGCGCAGCAGAGAGCGGATCCTCATTTCTTTGCTTTTAAGTATTCGAGTAAATTTCACAATCCTATATCCAAATCTATTACATTTTTATGTTGTAATTGTTACTCATTAATGCAATTGAAACTTCGTAAACAGCTAGATCGAGGAGAGAGAGCCCATGCACGCTGAGCATGAGATCTCCCTTGGGATCATTTTTTTTTGTTTTCATCTTTTTACTATAACTTGTCATAAGTCTTGGAAGAGAATATAAATACAGAGATATAAAACTATCTATGTGTTACTGCTTCTCCAATTAGGGCACAAAATGAAGCCAAACGTTCATGTACGTCAAAGCATGTTTGACATATGAAACCTTCTTCACTGGCCAAATGCGTAACTAAACAAGCACAAAGTATAATTATAAACATTTATTAAATCTTTTTTATTCAAATTAATTTTCTAATATAAAATAATGATTTTAAAATATTGATGAACAATGCCTCCTTCAACGTGGATAAAATCGGGTTGGATAACATTAAAACTAGTGAAACGCTATTTTACAAGAAAAAGACGATTAATCCCTTAGAATCAATTTTGAGTGATCGAGATATTTATATAGAAGTTTGACTCTTTTCCTGTAATAAGACTATCACGTTAAAAAAATAAGACAACAGTAACTTACACTTTTTCATTAACTTCTAGCCTTGGATCAGATTATGCTTAATTTCTCAGTTTGTGCACATTGCCAGTTTGTCATGTATGAGATGTCGAGTTTTTGTTGTAGTTATGGGTTAACGTAAAATGCTGTACGCTTTGTCTGAATAGATTAAGTCTTACCATTTTAGTTTTAAAAAGCGAAAAAATAAATAAATATTTAGCCCACCTGCATTAACCCACCACTATCAACAGAAACTCAACAGCGTTACTAGAAATTTGAAATTGTTCAGCTTCAATTGCATGTATATAAATTGAGCCTTGAAAAGAAAAGAAAAGAAATATGTGTACAGAAGAGAGAAGGAATTATTGCAAGGATAGTTATTGCACCTCTTGTAATTATTCAAAAGAGTTTTCTTTAAAAAAAAAGAGGTCAACTAAAAGTTTTAATAATGAGTAAGTCAACTCTTAAGTTTCATTCCTGGCTAAGTCAAACAAGCCAAACAGAGTTAATAATTGCATGCGATAGATAAGATCCCAAGAACTGAACTCCTAGGAAAAGAGAAACATGGAATTACACATGATTGTGTTTTTTAATAACCTTTAATTAATAACAATTCAAAACTATAGGTTGCATTAAATTTTGGTCCATGTGCTCATGTAGCTCAATCAGGAGTAAGGCAGAAGGTCAGCCACGTGCATTACCGAGAAATTTAAGGTAGAAACATGCATGCAGCCATCTCGCATGAATTTCTCCAGCCTGTGTTCTCCTGTTAATTGTATTAATTTTAAAGCTTTGCTTATAATTTAAGGCTACGGGTTTCAAACAAGTGTTAAAAAAATTGATGATGCCATATTTTTGTCTTCCTCCTTCTATCTCTTTCTATTTATTGCTATCGTGCCTTCGGTAGCTAGTCATCTTCCTCTGAACCAAATATGGTATATTGATTTTAGAGTTGTGCTACATAATCTGAAATTACATAACACAGGTGAGTCATCTGAAAAAGTAATGCTATGTGCACTTGGGCTCTCCATTGCCCACACAAAAAGGTCAGTCTAGCCCAAAATCCACTGGACGTAGAGTCGAAATCCAAACCCTTAAGACCTTCAAATTGGAGCTCCTTGAGCTTGACACATGACCCAGCTGGCCTAAGTTGCTGTGTTGTGCTTCGGTTGTGGTGAGGTGAAAAAATTTTGCTTACTTAAACGTGTTTGGAATTATAAAAATTAAAATTAAATTAAATTAATTTATATTATATTAAATTAAATTAAATTAAATTAAAAATTAATTTTTGTATTTAAAAATTTTTATAAAAATTATGATTTAAATTAATTTATAAATTAAATTTTATATTTATAATATAAAAAAAATTAAATTTATTTTATTTTAAAAATTTTATATTTTTACTCTTTCTTTTAATAATTTTTTATTTTTTATTTTTAAATAAATAATTAAAGATTGAAGAGTAAATTCAAATAAATTTTATATAAATTCACTCAATTTTTTTATTTTTAATAAAATTTAAAAAATAACTTAATTAAAATTTATGAGATTTTTAAGGATTTTTAAATTTTATTAATTATACATTTTATAATTTTTCAAACAAAAAAATTTATTTACAAATAAAATTAAATCTTAAAATTATTTATTCCAAATGTACCTTGAAAGTAATACTCTTAAAAAGATTTTAAGGGCTTAGATTTATTTTTAATTTTATTATTTAAAATTATATATTCAATCCGACCGTTAAATGATTATAAAAGACCACATGTAATATATTTACTAAATAAGTGTATTATTCTTTTTTGGTCTTTAACCAGGGTATTTTCATAAGTACTATTATGAAACTAACCTGAAGACTCTCTCAACAAGTGTCTCATCTAAAGTTTAAATTTTATTTTTTTTCTCAAAGTTTAAATTTTATTTTTTTTATTAATAGTATAACTCGCTTACTAGTATACTCAACAGTTATCAGTAGACAAGTATATAATTCTGAGAGTACATAAAAATTTCTCATGGGGGTGGGGATAAAGATGGGGGTAGATCAGACATAATTTATATTATTCTCGCATCACAAGGACAAGAAGGGGGAGAGTGAAAAATAAAATTAGAAAAACTGAAAAAAAACATGTGTTTATAATAATAAATTTTAATAATTGATTTTATTTACAAATTAAATTATTTATTTAAAAAAATTATAAAATAAAAATTAATTTGATATGGAAATTTATAGAAATATAATAGATTTAGTATGTTATTTCATTTGACTTTCTTTTTAGATAACATTCAATGATATCAGGAGTAGCTAGTTTGTTTTATTTTCTTTTAAAATAGAAAAAGACAAAATAGAAATATAGTTTTCTCTCTCGGTGGTAATTAAGTTTAAGTGTTCATTCCTTTTTAGATATTAGTTTGTAATTCATTAGAATCATATGTTGCTTCTGTTCATTTGTTTTCCATCCTATTTTATTACTATATTGATTTTGCTTGTCTCTAATTTCATTTGATTAATTTTGTAACCGTTGTTTAATAAAATAAAGAAATACAATTTAATTTAATAATAATTCTTTTAACGATCATGTAGAATCAGATATTCTTTTAATTATTCTAGAGTCGAGTTTATGGCGATGTGCCATGTTCACTTAAGATTAAGGATCAAATAATTGTTCAAATAAATCCACCTAATATAAGTCAGCAAAATGATCGAACAAACAAATGGTGCTGTCACTTCAGCCTAAAGATGGGCCTAAAAAATGCTATTATTAGCTTGAATTCATCTCTCTAATTTGAAAAGGAAACCATCCATATTCAAATACAAAGTTGTTAATTAAATTTTCATCATCACCCTTTTTTCTTTATAATATAAACCCAAGAACCGATGAACCTAGTAAAACGAGAGGACAAATAAAGCGTAGGTTCCACTAGAATCTAAACATAAGTTAGCTGGTTCCCAAAAGGAAATCCGGGTGCCAACCGCCAATAAGGCACCTCATCATCACATTATTTGTTTATTTGGTGTTGACTTACAATTTTTTTGGGAAACAAGAGCTTGCGTATGGGCTAAGGTCCAATCTGATCATGATGGAGTGACCCAAATTGTAGTGTTGAAGCAAGTTGGGGCATATTCCGCAGTACTGCGCATGTCAGTGGTGAGTTGATTCTTTGTGATCAATGTGGTTAAAATTACATCGGATGAATTGATAAGATTTCTAGTTCAGGTTGAATTGATTAGATAAGAGTCATAAGACTGCTAAATTGGATAATATATATATATATATATACATATCATAACATACATTATTAATAATAAAAATACATAAAAAAATTTTAGTCTAAAGTTATAATAGAAATTTTGATTATATAAAAAAATAATTAAAATATAAAAGGAAAAAGACTAAAATAACTCTCAAAAGAGTTAAATAACAAATTTAGGTCTTGAAAACATCTCTAATTGAGTAAACTTGAGTTGTTATGACATTGGACTTGAAAAGAACTTTTAATTAATATATTATGAGTCTCATAACTCTTTTTGAATTAAAATATATGATCATTTAAAGTTAATTTTTTTTTAAAAAAAATCAAAACTGATGGGTTCACTAAAAATAGGTTGATTTTTCCGGTTATGTTTAATTTTTGATCGATTTTGACTGATTTAATCCGGTCTAACCACAAATTTAGTTATGACATTATACCATAATCAAAATGAATGACAGTTCACAGTCGGATTAGCTGGTCCGGTACAATTTTAATAACCATGCTTGTGACACATCATTACATGCCAAAAAATGTTATATAATTTAAAAAATAATTTGAGTATTTTTTACATAGTGATTTAACATACTTGTTGATTCTTAAATAATTGAGATCACTTTATTTTATATAATAATTATCCTTAAATATAGTTAAATTCTATAAAAAAAATTCTGACTATTTTTTCTGTCGCATAACATTACTCTATAATTTTAAATAATCAACCAGAAAATTAGTAGTTAAAACATATGTATGAATATGAGCATTGGAAATTCAATACAAGACCTTCCTCAAATGTACAACTGACAGAAATTTGAGAAATTAGCTTCTCTCTCCATTTTTTTATCTTTCAATTTTCTCTTGGTAGTCAAACCCTCATGACTGGAAAAAGACACCAAAATATTGGACGGTGATGATACTAAGGATGATGTCCGACGGCTTTGCCGCAAAGCAGGACATTAGAGGGAATATCATATTCATTCGCAAGGTTGCGCTGTGCATTCCAAACCCTGAGATATAACTGCTGCCCAAGGTATTGCCTTTCCCATATTGCAGACCTCATGTTCCACATACCTTGGTTGTCCAATGACACCAATATGGTAGTCCAAGAGTTTGGATACACCTACATTAATTTGAGGCACACTAGTTAGTATATCAGAAGGAAACAAAACAAATAGGCACATCCTATTATGCATCATATTAGAAGGCATTAGGTACTTTTTGCAAAAGAAATCTTGTCAGAAGGTCTAAGGTACTTCTTTGTTTAGTTACCTGTGCAGTGTGTCTAGTCGGGGCATCCACTAGATTATAGGTTCTTCTCTTGGCTGGTGTCCACTGACCGAAACCATAACTGTAATTGTTTCAATGAGCATCATTAAATCTCCCTTGAGCTAATTCTAAGTAAAGAAAGATTGCTTCTATTTCTAACCAATAAAAGAAAAGATAGGTTGAAGCAAAGCTCAAATAAAGGAAGCTGACATACCCAACGACCCAAAAATCATAACCATCAAGGTGCCAAGATTGCATGGTGTTTTCATTGTTCTGGAAAACAACCTCAATGAAGTCATGGAGAGAAGCTGGCAGAACGGAGGTAGCTATGTATGCTGGACCATTAGAGGGAAGGCTTTGGATTGAATCCACACTGAAGATTCGGGGAATGTTGAAGTAATCAGCAAGCTTGAGAGGGGTATCAGGGTTAACATAGGAGACCTTGTTAACAGCATAACGCAGTTTTCCATTAACCAAAGGTGCTGAATTGGCCAATACAATTGATTTTGTAGGAGTTATTTTCCCATAATGGAATGACCCCTGTGGGTTAGGCCTAGCAGCATTTGCTGTCAGATTCCATCTGCAGGAAAAATTTATTTTTGAACAGATCAATATATATATAAATAAATCACCAGCAAACTCATAAGGCTTGTTAATTTTGGTTAGATTTTTTGAATAACCTGAAGGTTCTAGCTTGCTTCACAGACCAGTGATATCGGTAAGCGGGGGGAGCAGGCAAGGGTCCAGAAGCAGGGGCATGAGAGTTTGTATAGTGTAACACTGCAGTTGCTGTGAGCACTGTCTTAGTAAATCTTGTTGAAGCAACAATGTAGTAGTCTTTTGGAGGCTGATTTAAGGTTACTAACACAGCAACTGATTGGCCAACATGCACATCAAGGGAGTCGTATTGGTTCTGGACAGTGTGTGATCCTTCAACCTCTACTAGCTTCAGGGTATGACCCTGAATCCTGAAGTTAATTGAGGTTGACAAGCCCACATTTGAGATCCTGAACATATAGGTCTTTCCTGAAAGTAAGCATAAATAGTGCTTGTGAAAACAAATTTGACAAAGTTGAATGGATCACTTAGACTTTGGAAAGAGTTGAACTATATGATATATCCTTTAAAAAAAAACTGACCCTGGTCACCAGTGAAGGTAGTATGAGTCTGGCCATTGATAAGAAGACCATCGGGAAAGGCAAGAGATTTTCCGGAATCCAAAGATTGCTGTAATGTCTGCAAGCATCAAAACAAAAAGAATGAATATATTTAACAAGACAGGAAGAATGCATTCTTGGCAAGACATCAGGGACCAGTTTATTTCTGAGCTATATATGCAAATGATTCCTTAACAGTCAAGCATTATGAAGGATAATTATGAAGGATAATCTAAAACACAAGTTGATGAGGAAAGCAAAAATCTTATCTTGCTTACCTTGTGACTGGTTTTGTACCAATCACCAACGAGTAAAGTAAAATCATCATCAGGGTTTGGATAGGGGATTGAGATAACAGATCTATGATAGACATTGAGTCCTCCAAACCCTCCAGCTGCTTTATGCAGTTGAGTTGATGGAAAGTATGTGAAGGTTCCAATCTGATCCTTGGCCTGAAACTTGTAAGTGTAATTTGACTTTGGAGGAACGGGGCAGTTGGTTCCCAATACCCCATCTTGCCATGAATTTTTCCTTTGTTTAATGCCATTCCTGTTTGACGACAACAATGTCAGACCATTTTCTAGAATAAAATGCCACAACCAGATATTATGAATAAGGATACTCAGAAAATGCAGATCTCTCTGCTATGCCATTATCTTAAACAAGGTGAGAAGCCTCCACTTGTCTCCCATTTAGAGGCAAAAAGAAATTAAGAAAGAAAAATTTATTATTGACAGATATCTTAGAAAACTCGAAACCTCTTTTTGCTTTTGCTTTCCGGCATTGATTAAAATCTGGAAGATGTCTAAATTTAGTGAATGGCAACGCAGCTCTTGTAGCTGAATTCAGATAAATATGCTGCCCGTGAGACTGTGACCTACTTCAATAAATCTCAGGATATATAGTAAATGTATAGAATTTGATTAAATTGATGAAAATATAACTTCATAAAGTTTAATCCGCTATTGGTACTAAAAGGTGATCTGATATTGCCATACTTCTATAAGTTAAAACAGTAAAAGCCGTTTTAAATAACCTCAATGCTACCTTCCTTTCCATCTCTTGTCATCCAAGATGTTATAATCTAACATGATTAAGCAGGTAAAGACACTACAGATTCATTTCAATTCCTAGCGGACATACAGAAATGCACACAATGGAAACAGAAGAAGTTGACATGCGAAGAAGTGAGTAAATGCAGACCATAAAGCCAAAAAAGAAAAAAGAAAAAGAAGAGTTAAAATAAGAAACGAGGCACTGGGAAACACAGAATCTTACCAAGTGAGTAGCAATGGCTCGTCCAGCTTGTTGATGAGGTTGAGAATTACATTGTCATTAGTTACCAAGTCAAGTCGAGGACCAGGAAACTGACCATTGATAAGAATCACCTTCAAAAATTAAGCACCAAAATGTCAGACTCAGAAATCCATAGATCTCCTCTAGCACCAAATAATCCAAGAATAAATGTTAGATCCCAAACAAAAGTACATTACCCACCTGCTGGGGACTACCTAGAGGAGAAAGAGTCCCATAAGTCACCGTCCATGTGAAATATTTGTATGCATCTTCTGCTTGTACCAGAGACACACCCAGCAAAGCCAGAACAACAACACAGAAGAAATGGAGCAAACTTGTGCTTCCCATTGCGTCTATAAAAAATGACAAGCGAGAGAAAAACACAACATTTCAGAGTTCAGACCTCACTGAAGAGAAGAGGAAAAAATGCCGGAAACTAGGAACTTAAAAAGGAAACATCACAGTCGAGTTTCTAAAAATGGAAGCGATTTGAAAAGTACCAGAACGGGTTCTGCTCGAACTGTGACTCACTTCAAGAGTGACACCTGCTGAGGCTTGGAATGGAGGCTGGAACCTGCCTTTACATAATATATATATGTAAACAAAATGGAGGAATTTTTTTGTTTTCGAGGTAGCAAATTAATCATTCATATTCGGCGCGGTTGACGCGTTTCCGCGTGTTGGTTAGCTGCTTCAAACTAAAGAAATATACTATTGCCTCCTAATCCTATGAATTATATCCACGTTTCATTATTAAAGTGAAACCGTTGCTTTAGCCTTTGGCCCACCACTTTTTTATGTAGTTTTTTGACTACTAAACCCCTGAAATTTCGCCACTGATATCCGCTTTGTCTTCCTTTTCTGCTTGTTTTCTTTTCCTGTTGTTGCAGTTTCTCACTTGTCGTAGTTGCACCATTTTCACCATTCAGTTTGATGAATCCTGTTCTGAGTTTAGGAAATATTTCCATTCGAAGACACGTTTTTGGATAGTAAAATCTTACTAAATAATTTCTTTCAAACCAACGTAGTACTCTTATTAATTTCATATACAAACACAAACTCGATATACATTGTCTCTATCAAGAATGTGCCATACAAAATTGCTCAATCGAGTTTAGACTTTAGACTTTACACCCACTGACCTATAAGATACGAAAGTGGAAGACTAGTTAATTGTGAAAGGTGCACCCGCGACCAAAGAGTCCAAGACTATAATTTTGAATTTGTTTTAGAGTAATTTGATAGATGCATTAATTATATTTCACTATTTCATAATTGTTTCAAGTTGTGTCCATGTGAAGTTCATAAAGTGTATTGATGGCTTCAATGTGATATAATTTTTTTTAACCACTTGGATTTACAATGAAAAAAAATAATGTTGAAACCAAAACCTAAGTAACTGATAATTGAGTAGAAACATTCAGCTTGTAAAAATAGTAAACCACAAGTGAATTGAGCAACCGAGAGACCGATATATATAAGATTTTGATTGGATTTCCAAAGTCGTTATTTCCTAACAATCTGAATTCTAAAATGTCGGATTTGTTCATATATATATATATATGCTTTTCTTTATCCATACTCACTATTAAGGGTGTTCAAGATTTAATCAAGTTCAATGACCCAGTGTACTAACTCGAATTGATTGGATCAAGTAAGACTTAGGTTCAATTTAAAATCAAGTTGGGACTGAGTCAAACAAATTGGACTTGAAGTATTTTTGGACTAAAACCCAACTACCAGGACCATGCTACCTTTCAAATGGGTCCAACTCAATTCAGAATTACATAATATATATTTTTTAAACATTATCCTATATATATTCTTAAAATTAATATAAATATTATCATATTATTACTTAAATATTAAAAAAAATTATTTTCTAAGTTTTTTACTTATAAAGATAAAAGTTTTATAAATTAATTTACTAATTATACATGTCAAAATCTGAATTTTATTTAAATTTTAGGTTAATTCAATCATATTCAAGACATACATAGACCTGAGCAAAATCATGTTTACTTAGATCTATGGTTAGATTTGGGTTAAAAAATTTGACCCGATTAAAATATCAAGCCAAGACCAAAACATATTAAAGCTAATCCAATCTAATTCATAAATACCTATGCTTGACTACTATCACTTGCTCTAGGTCATATGGCCTATGCAATTATGTGGGATTTATATTATTTTTTTCACGAATTTTCTTTCTCTTTTATTCTTTCAGCTCTTTGAGAACTATAAGTGTTGGCTACATTGAGAATTGATGTCATTATACTTGTGTTTGGATTGGAGCTTAACTATAATTTTTTGTCTAAATCATAATTTTAAAATTTTAAAAATTAAATCAAAAATATTATATGTCCTTTTAAAAGAAATTTAGAATTATTTTAAGTTTTAACCGATAGTGGCACAAGGCGACTCATTTCTATTCAGAATTACCTTATCAAATCTTAGCATAACTAAGATAAAATTTTGCGACCTAAGTTTTTATAAGCAATCAAATCCTACATAAGAACAATGAGGTAATTACTTAGTTTTATTGAACGACAAAATTTGATTTTTTTAAAAATTTATTTACCAAGAAATAGGAATTTAAAATTAATTTTTCCTACTTTCATTAATGAGAATCAAATTACCAATAGCTCAAGTGGGACGACAAAACTTTATTGATAAAAACCTCGGATTCAAATTCAACCTCCACTGGAAGATCTCATCTGTTGCTGAAGACGTCATCCTAATTTCTTGGTTATCTGTAAGCATTGAATCTCGAGGGCGCATACTATAGTGTTCAAGTCAACTATTACCATGTTTATTCCAACGCAACACTGCTACTAAATGCTATTTTTTTAAACTTAATTTATTATATTTTTTTATATATAAATTTTGGTTTATTACGTATCACATACTTATCATTTGTTGATATTAAATTTATAAAATGTTGCTTAAATCAATACAATGTGAAAAAGCGTATCGTTTTTATTTTTATTTTGAGAGTTGATACATTACCTATCTTTTATTTTTTGAGGTATCTGTATTCAATACGATATTCTCAGGTATATATTAGGAATTAGTTTCACAATAAATTATCGGAGTCATAAAATATAATCAGTAAGTAATAAATATTTTGACAAACTTATCTTAAATACTGATATCCAAAAAAGAGGAACATGGATGTTAGAGCAATCCCCTTCTAATTCATTTCAGTTTTGAAACTTTTTTTTTTAAATTAAATGCAATTATACTAAGAAAACAAATGTTCAAATGATAGGGCTGGCATTGAGTTAAACTGGCACGCGACTTATTCACGTCTCAATTCGTTAAACAACTAAATAAGTTTAGACATGAGTTTAAGTTGAAAATTTAAACTCATTTATTAAATGAGTAGATTTTGAAAATTCACATATTTGACTTATTAGCTCGTGTTAAAATTGATAATTTAATATTATTTAATAATTTTTTATATAAAACATAATGTTAATTAATACATCTATTGATTTATAATTGTCTATTATATTAATTATTTATGTTAAATTTTGAAACAATTGAACATCAACAAAAATGTAATTAAATGTTATATATATATATATTAAATATATAGTACGTTGATCTTAATGTACATTAATAGAGTATAAAATAATTTTTAATTAATATAAAATTTTATAAATATGATCTACATATTAAAAACTTTTATTACAACAGTAAATTTTGTATAAAAAAATCTAATAAAAAATTATTAAAAAGTGCAAGATGTGTGTGTGTGTGAAGAGTGTATTTATTGGATATTAAATTCGAACTCAGATCGGCCAGTCTTAACTGCTTAATTGATATATAATTCAATATTAGCTTGTTAAGCTAAAAAAAAAAAGAACTTAGACTGAGTCAAACTTGAATCAAGAAAATAAACTCATTTTGTTATTAAACTAAGCTTTAATTGAGTATATTCTAAATAAGTTAAGTCCAAACTAGATTTTGTTTGATTTGTGAGTGTTGAAGGCACAATTTAACTTGTTGATTGACCTGATGTAAGTAAGACTTGATTTTAACGAAAATTCAAGTCAAGACTAAGTCTAAAAAATTGAACTCAAGCATTTTTGAATTGAAATTAGATCACTTTTTGAATTGTTCAAACTTTATCTGAACTTACATAATATTTTTTTAAAATATTATTTCTTATATATTAAAACTAATATAAATATCACCATATTATTACTTAAACATTATAAAAAAATTATCTTGTAAAATTTAAGATTAAAATTTTATGAATTAATTTATTAATTATATATATTACAATATAAATTACAATCAAAATTCAATCCAACTTGATTGTAATTTGGTCTTAGTCCAACCACACATTAACCTGATAATAACTGGATATATGGGGAGTATGCTTGAGTCTTAAGACGGAATCCAGACAAAAATAATTTAACTCGAGCAAACTCATCACGGACCATCACTTTTGTACTCTCATGCCCTAGTGCCCCATGAAATGGAAGATTGTTAGATTGGCAAATAAAAAAGAAATTAAAACGAAAGCGATAATGAAAAATTGACAAAGCTAAGAAACGGAGAGAGAGACGTGGGGCAACTAATGATGGGCGCTCGCATGAGATGCAGGCAATACCCACTACAAAATGAAAAAAGATTTTGGTGGCGTCAATTGCGTTGAAAATGACAGCTTAAGGGGGTGACCATTGTTTCAAGTTCCATTGGTAGGGTTCACCCAACCCGCCTTTAATTTTAAATAAATTTAATTTTATTTAAAAATAAATTTAAATAAAATAATTTACGTTTTAAAAAATTAAATTTAACTTTAAAAAATTAATAATTAAGATTAAACAGACTTTTAAAATTAAAATTATATTTAAAAAATGATACAATAACTATTATTACACTTTATGCATGTTCATGTTGGGCTGTTTCATATCCGTGCTGAATTGCTATGGTGGGAACCACTGCATACATTCGCATTGACTCCACGCTGCAAGTGGAATCAATCAAGTATATATTGTAAATTTAAACTTGTGTCTTTTACATTATAGATCATCATACTAGAACACAATTAGGATCTTAGGAATTCATGGTTTTCACATACATTAAAATCGAATTAATAAATGGTACTAACCTTTATCCATGATGCGGAATAAACTTCAAGATCTGAAAGCCTTCTTGATTGTTTATCGGTCCCTTCCCCTTTCGTACTTAACCTTTTACTTTCTTGATGGAAATAAACAGTTGGTATATCCTTATGGGTAGGGACTGAATATATAGGAGTTTAATTTGAAATTCAAAACCATAAGATAGTATCATCAGTTATCCGTTTCTTTCGAATTTCAAAACCATCAGTTATCACTTAGGATAACATCCTATAAATCATCAGATAATTGCTCCCATCAAAGCAATTACTTAATTATCCTCCTTACAACTAATTTACCTTTCAGCCCTTTAATATGTTTTTAATTAAATCATCATTAGTTCCCATTAAACATGAGATTACATTTCTAACATTCTCCCACTTGGCTCATGTGGTAAATGTCATTTCATGATTTAATAAACATCAACTTTAGTGCGCATAAATTCGGCTAAAGGTTTCATACATTAGTTGCATCATAATTCATAATTAGGAATAAAACTAATAAGAGTCATGGCGGTTCTACACTATCAAATCGGCATAGTTCCTTCCATGTACTACTATATTAGCTCTTCTCCCTAATATGATACTTTAATGGAAGTACACATTATGTCCAATAACAAACAATAATGTCTTCATTAGGGATAAATCCTGTATTTCAATATCATCATTCATACATGCATGTATACATAAATTTGAAAACAGGAAAATTCAGAAACTTATATATTAATGAGCTCAGAGTGTCAATAGTCAATAATTACAATAATGATCAACAGTCATTAGCTGACATAATACCGTACTACACAAATGACCAGTAAAATGTCTTAGGCGGTAATCCTTCGTCAAGGGATCAGCTATCATAAGATCGGTGCTAACATGCTCTATAGACACTCTACGTTTCTGAACCTCTTCTTTAACGGCAAAGTATTTCAACTCCATATGCTTAGCACCTTTGGAATACTTATCGTTTTTAGAAAAGAAGACTGCTGCGGAATTGTCACAATAAATTTTTAGCGGCCTATCAATACTGTCAACCAATTCAAGCCCTGAAATAAAGTTCCGTAGCCATTTAGCCTGAACCATGGCCTCAAAGCATGCCACAAATTCAGCTTTCGTAGTGGATGCAGCAATTACAGACTGCTTCGCACTTTTTCCATGATATAGCTCCTCCAGCTAAAAGATAACAATAGCCAAAAGTGGATTTTCTTGTGTCCACATATCCGGCAAAGTCTGAATCTGAATATCAATGACCTCAAGGTTGTTGGATTTCCTATAAGTAAGCATGTGATTCTTTGTTCCTTGCAAATATCTCAGAACTTTCTTTGCAACTTTCCAATGATCCATACCAGAATTACTCTGATATCTTCCTAACATTCCAACTGCAAAACTGATATCTGGTCTCGTACAAGTCTGAGCATACATTAAGCTCCCAACAACCGATGCATATGGAATTGCTTCCATTTCTTTCCGTTCACATCATTCTTTGGACATTGCATGAGACTAAATTTGTCTCCTTTCTGAATTGGAACCGAAGATGATGAGCACTTTTCCATCCCAAATCTCTCTAAACTTTATTAATATATGCTTTCTGAGACAAGCCTAACAATCCTTTGTGATCTGTCACGGAATATTTCTATTCCAATCATATAGGTTGCCTCACCCATATCTTTCATTTCAAAGTTACTAGAGAGAAATATCTTAGTCTCACTCAGAAGACCAAGATTATTAGTTGCAAGCAAGATGTCATCAACATACAGAATCAAAAATATAAACTTGCTCCACTGACCTTTAGATATATACACCGATCGACGGTGTTTTCTTTAAATCCAAAGGAAACAACGGTATCGTTAAACTTAAGGTACCATTGTCGTGAAGCTTGTTTAAGTCCGTATATTGATTTCTTAAGTTTACACACCATGTGCTCTTTTCCCTTTTCTATGAACCCCAATGGTTGGTCCATGTACACATCTTCATCTAAATTCCCATTTAGAAAGGCCGTTTTCACATCCATCTGGTGTAATTCTAAATCATAATAAGCCACCAATGCCATAATGATTCTTAAAGAATCTTTCTTGGATACCGGTGAAAAGGTTTCCTATAGTCGATGCCATCTTTCTGAGTGAATCCTTTTGCAACTAGTCTGGCCTTGTAACGTTCTAATTACCATGAGAGTCACGTTTGGTCTTAAAGACCCATTTACATCCAACTCTCTTACAACCTTCTGGTAACTCAACAAGGTCCCCAAGCATCATTCTGTTCCATAGATTTCAACTCTCTTTCATGGCGTTTAACTATTTTTCACCATTGTTACTTCATGGCTTGTGAAAACGTAACTGGATCATCTTCATTTCCTAAGTCAAATTCAGACTCTTATAGATATACCACATAGTCATTAGAAATAACGATCTCCTATCTTTTTGAGATCTTCTTAATGCTATTCGTTGTGGTTCTTCTACTATGGGTTCATTCGGTTCATTTACTATAATTTCATTGTGAGTAGTGGGATCATTTATTTGTTGTTCTTCATTATTATTATTCGTACAATAACATGAGGAACAACAACTTATTAGAGACACAAGTCAGGGGAACTTGTACTCTCAATTCTTGAATCTTCACATTACGTGAAGTTTCACTCCCACTAACTTCGTCATTCTCAATGAACCTGACATTTCCAGTTTCGATAATCCTTGTAGTATGATTAGGACAATAAAATCTATACCCTTTCGATTTTTCTGGATAACCAATGAAATATTCACTGATTGTTCTTGCATCCAGTTTTTTTCTTGTGGATTATAGTATCTAATTTCTGCCTGGCAACCCAAACATGCAGGTGCCTTAGACTAGGTTCCTTCCAGTCCACAGTTCAAAAGGGTCTTTGGAACTGCCTTACTAGGAACCCTATTCAACAGATACATGGCAGTTTTAAGAGCATAAGTCCACAACGAAATAGGTAAAGATGAATTACTTAACATACTCCTAACCATATCTAACAAGGGTTCTATTACGCCTTTCTGACACACCATTTTGTTGTGGTATACCTGGCATTTGTGTATTGAGCATATATGCCTCTCTTTTCAAGGAATTTAGCAAATGGACCTGGATGTTGTCCGCTTTCATCATACTTTCCAATAATACTCTCCACCCCTATCAGATCTGACAATTTTCACCTTTTTGTCTAATTGCCTTTCAACTTCATTAATATAAATCTCCATGGCATTTACAGCCTGAGATTTATCATGCAGCAAATAGACATAACCATAACGTGAATAATCATCAATGAAGGTGATAAAGTATTTTTCTTTATTGAAAGCGTTAACATCAAAAGGGCCCACATACATCAGTGTGTATTAATTCAAGAAGCTGACTGCTTCTTGTGGCTCCTTTCTTTGTGTGTTTTGTTTGTTTACCTTTAATACAATCCACACATACATTCAGATCAGTAAAATCTAAATCCGGAAGGATTTCATTCCTTACCAATCTTTCCATTCTTTCTTTGGAAAATATCCCAAACGTTTATGCCACAAGTAAGCAGAACATTCATTTATTAAGGCACGTTTAGTGCCAACGTTATGATGCAAGGTCATAAGTGTTTCAGCATATAGATTATCAAGACATAATTTATATAATCCATCACATAAGGTACTATTGTCAATCAAATGACTGTGCTTGTACAAACTGAAACAACCACTACCAAATCTAAAGGAATATCCAGCCTTATCAAGTTTAGAAAATTGAAAACTAAATTCCTAAGTTATACTAGGTACATACAAAGTTTCCAATAAATCTAAATGATATCCAGTGTCAAGGATTAAACAATAAGTCCCGACAGCTTCCACTGGAGCTTTCATTCCATTGCCCATAAGACAAACTTTTCATTTGGCTTTGTGGCCTGGGTCGTAAGGAATCCCTGCACATATTAGAAAATATGAGTAGTACATCCAGAATCAATCCACAAGTGTTATAAGGAACTTCAGCTAGGTTTGATTCTTAACATACATAAGCACTGGGCTTACCTTTCTTTTCGAACCAAGCCTTTACGTTTCGGGCAATCCTTTTGGAAGTGCCCAGCCTTCTTACAGAAATAACATCTGTTTCATTATGTTCCTTCTTGTGAATTTTAGAAGAAGAGGCCTTATTCACCTTCAGAGGTCCTCCTCTTTTCTTCTCATGTTTCTTGAAATTTTTCTTTTCAGCTCCTTGACCTCTCACATAATTGATGGAATAAATTCCCTGATTCTTGAGTCTGGTCTCTTCCTGAACCAAACATACTGTGCAATTCATGCACATTCCATTATCCTTCATGGTATTATAGTTCATCTGGAAAGGACCATACTCAGCCGGTAATGAGTTCAGGATGAACTGCACCAGGAAATTTTCATGCATATC